>JAJMJM010000012.1:0-234104 GCA_030563565.1 Saturnispora sekii
GATCCAACAGGGATTTCCAGGTCGTTTCTTGAAGTTCGTGAGGACCAACCTCTTCGACTGGTTGCTTAAACACCATGGCTTATCTTTTAAATCTGCCCATCAACTCCTCTATTGCATCAACCTTAAAGTCACCTTCATCCAATTTCCTCATACCTTGGGGCTTTCCTCAAGTCTATGCCAATGAAAATGTTGGCATTTTGCGGGTCATCCTTTCATAACTCGGCAGCGTTTTTATGTTTATTCTTATTTTCATTTCTTTCCATGATTTCTAATAATTCATTTGATCTTATCCTCGTCTTTATCCTCCTTTTTGGTTTCAAAATGGACAACCTACCTCTAGCATGTTCGTGCAATTCCTTCAACCAAAAAGAAAATAGAGTTCATTAATCGTCGTCAAAGTGTTGTTTTAAACAACCAAGGTATATCAATATTCCTTTTCATACGGTCTTTTCTCATTCATCATGGCATGAAGATAAAGGAAGTGTCCCATTATCCCTGATTGAGATAATTTCTTTATCACGGAATGTGATCTTCAGATTAAATATATTACCCCAATGGATGCGATGGCAAATTTTCCTACTTTCAATTGAATTGAATGCTGGAGGTATTATGCATTTTAGTACAAGATCAAAAGGCCATTTTTAAAACCTAAAAAATTATGGTCAAGACAAATTTCAAGCTTGAGTGATCAAAACTATGTCATTCGTGATGATCTGTATTGAGAGGTGATGAGAATGAGCACCGAATGTATTGAGGGCTTGCTGTAATTATTATTACAATAATTCATTAATGTGCCATTTATTTTTTGCTGTTGAACATAAGGCTACCTTGTCGACAATATTAATAACTTCTTGTCAGGTTCATAATATCAGAGACACAATTTTGAAGGGAAAGATGGTGGTTGTATTAGGTACAAATTTAGTGTCATATCAACTACAATCGTTATTACTGACACACTAATCATATCAAATTCGTGTTAGATTTATAATTTACAATCCAAAATATATGATTTATTTACATAGAAGCGGGTCATTTCTTTGGCATGAAGCACTGAAAATAAGGACCCAAACACGAACAGCCCTCAACTCATCTCATATGTATCCACAAAAACCACTTTTTAGATCTATGATCTAAAATATATGATATATGTACAAAAAAAGGCCCTCATTTTTTGGAGTTTGCCCTTGGGTAATAATCGTGAAACCAGATTTGTCTTGGAGGGAATTCAGTTGGAGTTCTTAATTCCAATGGGAATCTTTTACCGTAACCATGCTGATTGGCAATCTCAAAAAGAGACTTGTCTTGGGTTTTCAAATCTGCCATTGCTGATTGAATTGATTTGTATTGAGCTTCCAATCTCGAATTTTGTGTTTCCATTCTGGATTTTTGGACTTTCTTCCAAGCGTTCATGATTGTCTTATGTTTGATGAAATCTTCGTTACATAGATTGAGTAAACGAGGTTGCTTTCTACCAGCTGATAAAACTGATAATTGGTTGATCACTTTTTCCACTTGTGGCGAGAGTGCCTTGTCTCTCTTGTAACGAACTTGAGTCAATGGACTCACTCTTGGTCCTGTTGTTCTTGCTTGTCTCAACATCTCCTTTCCAACACTGGTTATACCTCAATCATAATGGAAAACTTTTTTTTGCGTGAAAAATCAAGAAGGAAAACTTCTGGTGTACGGATGTACCACATGAATCACGTTGTTGCACGATGAGCGGGTCTTTCCAAAAGAAGCAGTTTTATCGACCGGCAAGCGACACTGCCCGCTGTCGTGAACCTTGGCGGCATGCGGTTGATTTTCTCCCGATACGGATCTCTGGCGCCTCATGCCCAATCGGGAAGTCCGTTCCAGATAACAGTTTACTCTATAAAAAGGAGAGTATTGGCCATCGGAATGGGTTAGTTTCAGTTCCATTCTTCATCAATTAAAATGACTGTTACTGAACACAAATCCTACACTTTCCAAAAGAAGATTTCCGACAAGGGTCTACTCTGTGTCGGTTCCAAGAACGATGGTTTGTACGTGGTCTTGGAAGATCCAAAGACCAAGGAACAATTTGTCAAGTTGGACGGTGTCTCCGGTGCTGCTGTCTGTTCCCTCGGTCACTCCGATGAAGAAATTGTCTCCCAATTCACTAAGTGGGGTCAACAATACGCTTACTCTTTCGGTGCCTACTACGGTAACGATCCAGCAGAAGAATTGGGTAAGTTCATGTGTGAAAGATCTCAAGGTGCCTTTGAATCCGCCTTGTGGACCATGTCAGGTTCTGAAGCCACTGAAAACGCAATGAAGATCATGAGACAATACCACTTGGAAAAAGGTGATGGTAAGAGATACAAGTTCCTTTCTAGAACCCAATCCTACCACGGTTTCACCATTGGTGCCCTTTCTATTGGTGACGGTACTAGAAAGCCACCTTTCAAGCCAATCTTGCTTTCTGAAGAACAAACTCCAAAGATGCCTCAACTTTACCCATACAGAGACTGGAAGGCGGGTCAAACCGAAGAAGAATACTGTCAATTCCTCTTGGAACAATGCGAAAAGGCCATGATCGAAAACGACCCTTCTACCATTGCTGGTGTTGTCATCGAAACCGTGGGTGGTTCCACTATTGGTACTCCAACTCCACCAAAGGGTTACCTTGATGGTGTCAAGGCTTTGTGTGAAAAGTACGGTATCCTTTTCATGTTGGATGAAGTCATGTGTGGTTTGGGTAGATGTGGTTACGACTACACTTTCTTGCACCCTGAATTTGGTTTGACCACTGGTGGTCCAGATCTCTGTTCTGTTGGTAAGACCATTGGTTCTGGTCTTGTCACATTGGCCGGTTTGTTGTTCTCCAAGAAGATTGTTGATGCTTTCAATGAAGGTTCTGGTTTCATTGCTGGTGCCCAAACCTACCACTCCCACGCTTTCACTTGTCAAGTTGGTTTGGCAGTTCAACAAAAGATTGTCAGAGACAACTTGGTTGAAAACGTTAGAGTCGTTGGTGCTTACATGAAGGAGCAATTGAAGGAAAAGTTGGCTGACTGTTCCATTGCTGGTGATGTTAGAGGTGCAGGTAACTTCATTTCTGTTGAGGCTGTCAAGGACAAGGCTACCAAGGAACCATTTGACCCATCTTTGGCTACCGGTCCAACACTTCACAAGATGATCTTCGACAAGGGTGTTATTGTTATGGGTGCTAATGGTACTATTGGTTACACCTACAACGGTTTGAACAACGTCACTGCCCATGGTGATCACGTTACTGTTGGTCCTGCTTTCACCACCACTAAGGAACATGCTGACATCATTGTCAAGGCTATTGTTGAATCTTTCTACGAATTGGAAGCTGAGAGAAAGGCTTAAGTTTTTGGGGTTCCAATTTGCTTTTTCTTATAAACATTTAACTCCCACTTATTTTATATTTCCTAATATTCTATTTGAAATTCAAAGAATAATAACCGAACAAAGGAGTCGGGTTATTTTGACTTGTAACACTCACTTGTTCAAATAATCTGTTTTTCCACTAGACAATATTTTGTAGGTATTTAGTAAACCCACCACATTTTAATTGAAGATATCGAAAATGAACGAATTGAAACAATTGATGGCATCAAGATATAATATAATACCTTTAAGAAGTAATTATTTAAGCCTCTCCCAGCCTTGTCGCAATGGCTTGTAATACTGAGCTTTGTAGAATTGAGCCGAAAAAATTTGCCCAGTAAAACGGTTCAAAAAAAGATTGGTGGGAAATATACTTCAATACGAAGAACTTTACTGGGAAATAATTCCCACTAATTTCTGCTATATCTTTGTGTTGATGTCTGATATAGAATCTGATCAGGAGGATTTTTACACCCCTGGGGATGAATCACTTTATTATCTAAGGACTCAGATTGCTGGTGAATCTTTGGCAAGGGCTCAAAGACGATTAAAGGCGCGATATGATGACTGGTCTCAATACGACGAGGTGGAAACATTGGTAAAGAGAAGGTCCCGATACCAGGAGCTTCGGGACACAATGAATCACCAAGGTACGCAGAATGTTAGTACGAGATTCACCTCCTGTTGTAAGTATGTGGTCGGTGGAGAATCATTAGCCGTTGGTTCTTGGGATGGTAAAGTTTATATTTTGAATTCAAAGGATTTGACAGTTGAAGGTGAGATGGATCATGGTGATAAGATCAGTAATGTTGGAATTAATCCAATGGGAGGATTTGTAACAGGTGGGTTTGATTCTCAAATAAAAATATTTGATTCAAATTTAAAAGATCAAGGATCATTGATGGGTCACAATCAAAGAATCACTAAAGTCCAGTATCATCCTCATGCTACTGCCCATCTTTTTAGTTCATCCTGGGATGAAACTTGGAGAATGTGGGATACAAATAAAGGAATTGAAGTATACTACCAAGAGGGTCACATTGGTAAAGTGACAAGCATTGATAACCACCCGGATGGCTCATTGCTGGGATCAACAGGAGGTCTTGATGGTGTCACTAAGATTTGGGATTTGAGAACAGGCCAATTAGTCATGGATTTGCTTAAGGATGGTCATGCCAGCGGTGTTCAATCTTTAAAGTTTAGATCTAATGGCTATCAGTTGGCAACAGGTGGGTTAGATAACAACGTGATCATTTGGGATTTGAGAATGAGTTCCAAGCTGACAGATATCCCAATTCATAAGAGTGTAATTACAGATATCCAGTTCATGGATGATGATTTAACAATGGTAACCGCTTCCTATGATGGTTCAATCGGCTTGACAGAATGTGATAGTTGGAAAATCATTAAAAAGTTTACTGGAGTGGATAAATTAATGGGTGTTGACACCTTGGGGGATAATATAGTATCAGTTGGCTGGTCTGGTGACATAAAAGTGTACAATATGGAAGATTAGATTATATAGTGTAAATTGGCATTTCGTTTTTGAAACCGTCTAAAAGTATGAAATTGTTCTGAGGAAGCTCTTTTTGAACAATTAAGTTGATTGCACTTTGTGCCACCATACCCCCGAGAATTGCAGATGTGGGCTGAAAGTTTACACGTGCATGTTTAACAAGTGTTTCCAAAACGTCGTCATTGGTTATCTTTGCAGGTAGTTGGAACTTTTCAATGATTTCCTTTGATTTGATTTGAAGTTGATCGATGGTCACTTCATGGTTCTTTGGTATTTCTAATAAGGCCAAAATTGCTACAAATATTGGCTTGACCTTCTTTATAAGCATCCTTTCGCCAGGATACATATCTTTAATGAACCCTTCTTTACGATCTTTCCAAGGTCTGAAATTGGATTGAATTAAGCATCGATCCCATTCCGTTCCATTGTCTTCAAAATTTTCAAAATGGACAAGTTCTCTTAGAGACCAAGCATCCAAAGGTCCCAAAACTCTGCTCGAACTTTTTTCCTTAGTTATCCAAGCCTTGGATTTAATGGCATCAATGAATGCCATACCATACATTCCATGACAGGAAGTGATCAATAATGGCACTTTCAAGCCCCTGGTAATTGTATTAAGCTTCTCCATTTCACTTGATGTCAACTGAGTGGCAATTATGACATCAAATTGACACCAAAACTCAGTATCCAACCCGCTCCACTCTTGCTCCAGGGCTGAAACTTTCACTCTAGGATTCAATTCTGAGAGTTTCACTTCACTTGCTTTTGCCCTATTAATTCCAGCATCATTGTGAACATCCCATAAGAAGGTTGGAGAATCTACAGTGGTGATGGTGTCGTCAATGATGGTTATACTAGCAATACCTCCCAAAACCAAATTCTTAGCTATCTCTGCACCTAGCCCTCCAATCCCAATTAGACAAATTCGACAACAACTTAAAGTGGCCTGTGCCGCAGCACCCCAAAGGCGGATCTGTCTATCGTAGAGAGCAATCGCGTCATCTGCCAATTGGTTAGACATTTGAAGACAGAAGAAAGTATGTAAACACTTTTTTCTGAATATCACCAACTTTTCTCTATGGATTTGCTTAAAATCTTGGATACACAACCTGAACCTCACCTGAGGGCAGCTCATTGGAACCCTCCAAGTGGGGATTATGTCATGAGAAAAAGATATAGATTGGCAGCACCATCCAGTCCAATGCAGATGGAATTGCAAGATCAAATAGTTTCACTTCATTACTCCGACATTCTTAAGTTTTTTAATGCGCCTGCAGAGTCGTCATTAGAGGTTGCTAAGGAATCTCTACACACAATGGTGAAAAACTCATTAATTATTTGTTCACACCCGTATTTATTGATTGATCATTACTTTCCAAAGTCACTGACAACAAGAGACATTCCAAAAAGATTAATGGATACCAGTGGTAAGTTCCAAACACTCTCACATTTACTTTCACAGATGGCCACAAATCCGGTATCGATGGAAATTTGTATCATTGGTTTTCCAAATAAAATGTTGGATTTATTGGATGCTCTTTGTATGGGTCACAAATGTACAATAATTAGACATAAAGGTATCAAATTGAGGGACTCTACGGCCAATAAAAAGTCGAGTGGCAATAATGGTGGTAAAATTGTGGCACATATTATCGGTTCTGATTTTGTCTCAAACAATGATATTGATATGGGTAGGAGAGGCAAAATTCGTTTTAAATTTGTTATCAGTATGGATCCTATGGCTGATATGGAGAATGAATGGATTAAAAAATACACCGATTTATCAACAACTTTTATTGAATTATTGACAATCAATTCAGTTGAACATGTTTGTCACAATTTCATGAACATCGATAGGTCTTTAGATAAGTTAGAAAGTCATTTGGCAGAGATCGTTGCCGCAGTTGTTTGCCTGAGAGAAAAAATAGGAAACATTCCCAGTGGGTTGAATCCTGTGTACGTTGATAATTTGGCATATTTACGACCCTACTTGACAAATCCGGATTCCACCCAATGGTCATTGCCGGACATGCCACCAATCAGAAAATATAATGGTGATGATATAGAACGGTCCTTACTAAGAGAAGTCAAATTCGGATTCGATCCTTCAGATATAGGATCTGATGGAAAGGTTAAGAAGCATGATAGGCCTAAAAAATCCAACTTTTTTGATGGTGGGTATTATCTGGAAAAGAGATTGGAAAAGAGGTATTTGACAAACCCACTTTTAGGTGGATACGCACATATAACAGGGATTTCAAGAGAACTGGGAGGTGGAGAAGTCTTGACTCATACATTGCTTTTTGATTATGAAACAGTTCTAACAAAATGGGGGAAGGTTCAACAAGATCTAAAATCATTTGAAGAATTCAATGATTTTAGAGTTACCCATTGGGAGGAAACAAACACGGAATTAAAAAAAATGAAGGCATTATTTAATGAAAAAGAAGTCAAATTAGAAAATGTTAACGATGAAATTAGCCAGTTTAAAAGGGATACAGAAAATCTCAAAGTCACAATAAAAGAATATGAACAACGCTTTGAAGAATACACAAAGGATTCAACTGTTGGTGAATATGCCCAAAGGGTTCAAGAGAAACACTACTTGCTTCAAGAGATGCAAAAAATAGAGAATAGATTGGAATCATCAAATAATGAATCTAAATATATGGCTGAGGAGATTGAAAGGGCAGAAAAATCGATAGTGGAATCTCAAAAGAGAATCGGTGATTATGAAGAGAAGCAGGCGGCCCTTAAATCCCAAATTGGTCAATTAGTTTCTGATTCCACAATACCGGATGTGGGGCCATCTAGTGTGAGATTGGCATCTGCTGAACAAGAGAAGGCTCAACTTCTAACCAAAATAGGAGCGATTTTGGAAGATATCAATAACCCCAATGTGAGAGGTAATAGGACAGCACCAAAGAGAAACTTTAAGAGATAAAAAATAGCAGATATAACATTAGAACTTGAAGGATATATATCATTGAAAATAAAATGAATACAATATAAGATTAAAGAAAAAGAACCAACTTTACATAAACAATTTTTAAATCAAGAGAGCACCAGCACCAATTGCAGCAGCTAAAATACCCGCACCAACATTCATGGAACCAGCTTCACCAATAAAAGTTGAGACTGTGGTTATGTTGCTAACTCCAGTTGTAACAGGTATTGTTTGATTCCCTATCGTGGCTGTAGCAGGACAATTTGTGACATCGGGATTACAAGAAGTAATAGTTAACGTTGTTGTCGAAAATTCTTCTAATGTAACGCCTAAGGCCAGCGGTGTCAAAGATAACAAGTAAATGAATTGCATAACGAATGGATTGATTGCTATTTTAAAAAGAAGTTAGGATGATATTATTCTTTTAGAAAGTTGCGGATGGTGCTGCTTTTAACAACTTAATATTGCGTATCTTACAACCTATCCCATTATAGACTAGCCCATGCCCTAAGTATTAAAACTTTGCTATTGAAATAGATATATCATGGTTATACAAAAATGGGTAAGTGAACAGATTTGAAATCTTGCATTTTGGTCAATTTTATGCCATTCATCAAATTTTGGTCAATTTTATGCCATTCATCAAATTTGGGTCAATTTTATGCCGGCTGTCAACTTTGGGTATTCCAATTTAATCTTTGCCCAAATGAAGTCACTCAAAATCAACATTTGCAAAATATTTAATGCCAATCCGATGGCATAAAAAAAGTTAGCATTTCCTGAATTGAAGGCCATCCAAACAAAGTAAAAGATTGGTGATAAACACATGACTACCATCAATGAAACGTAAATGATCAACGGAGAGAATTTTAATTGGCCAAAAAGTGATTTGAAAACAATCAACACCGTATACACTAGTGCATAATCCGATAAACATGGATAACCTTTACCAAAAGTTGTAAATGCCAGTATACACCAAATTGTAAAAATGACACTATTAACATTCTTCCCATTAATAAATCTTATACTTAATGGTATTGTAAATATGAATGTGTAGATATTGAACAATCCTATGTAAAATGGACTGAAGAATTGAAAAATTTCCGTGAAGAAATACCACCAGAGACCAATATTTGGTGTGATCTTTTCGAATTTAATTATTGACCCGTAACATAAATCAATGAAATCCCATGAATTTGTCAATTGATAACTGAGCACTAACAACAAGATCAATGATGAACAATAAATAAGTATCATCTTCAATGATTTTAAGACACTGTTTGATTTATCATGAATATAATAAGCCAATGGGATCACCAAATACCATGGATAATATGATAAATATGTTGCAATACTCAAGTAAATCATTGCCGTAGTGTATTTACCAACAACTATTGAATTCAACATTGTAAGAATGAACAAATTACTCAACAAATATGTTGACTTTGCAAGGGTTGAAACTAATGACATTGGATTAAACATGTAAAAGAGAGCAATTTGGTAGGATTGAAATCCTGTCTGAAGTTTCCTGTTCAATTTGATCAATTGAAGACCAATGAATGTGTCTACTAGAGCATAAAATATGTTGATTTCTAAATTATCTCTCACTGGAGACACTTTAATCCAGTTGATCAAATACAGCACTAGTGGTGGGTGATGCAGAATTTGGCCCTGATCCGTGTATGGATTCATACCATTGTTTAAAAGAAACATACCCTCATTGAGTGTTCTATATGAATTTATTGGCGTTGAAAGAAGAACAAATTGATCCAAAAGGGGTGACAAATTATTCAACAACTGGGGAACTGTTACCCTTAAGGCAAAACCAATCAGCACCACCAGATATGTCAAAAAGTCCATATCTGTTTAGTAAATATGGAGGATAAAAATTTGTAGGATTTGAGTGGACGCGTCATCATCCTTGGATATGGCTAAAAAGAGTAAAAAGACCAGCAAGCAGCCCCAAAGGACTGATGAACCCATTACAGAGAAAAATAATACTGTGGAAGTAGCTAACGGAGAAGGTAAAGAAGTCGATATTGCACCTGAAGAGGAAGTTATTGAGGAAAGTTCCAACGAAGAGAAATCCACTGAACATGACCCAATTGAAGAGGAGAAGCCAGATGTGAAGAGAGAAGTAGAGCAATTAAAGGAGAGAATCAAGTACCTGGAATTGGAAGTGCAAAAAAAGGCATCGAATGAGGATTCAGAACCAAAAGTTGAAGAATCGAAGTTGGCAGAGCAATTGAAGCAAAAGACGCTTGAAGCTCAAGAGATCCAAAATAACTATGATAATTTACTAAGTAAGGTTTCAGCTATGAAAAATCTTTTTACAAAAATGAAGGCATCCGAAGTGGAGTTAGAAGAATCGAAAGCTTCATTGAATAAATTGTCAGTTGAGAATGACGCGTATAAATCACAAATAGACACACTAACAGAATCAATAAAGGGACTGAAACTTGAGCTGGAAAATGTGAATATTGAATGCCAAAAACTACAGGATGAAAACGTCAAATCAAAAAAGAATTTATCAATAAAGGTTGATGAATATGATATTGATGTCAAACAATTGACCACTAGTAATAAAAAATTGGAATTAGAAACAAAAGACTTGAAAGATAGCTTGGAAGAGTACAAGATTTTATTACAAGAGGAAAAAGTTTCAAAGAGTGCCTTGGCAGCGGAAATTCATGAATATAAATCACTATATGATAAAGTTAACGGAGAAAAGAATGATCTCTTAAAAAAGTGGGCTTCACTAGAAACAAAAATAGATCAACTGGAGTCGGAAATTCAGGTCCTGAATAAGCAGAAGAAGAATCTTGAAGAGCAGTCTAAGTTTCAACTAGAATCTAAATTAGACCAAATGGCAAAGTTGGATCAAGAAATGTCGATTTTGAGGTCCCAAATAGAGGAGAAAGATAAGTCTATCGACAGATTGGGTGAACTGGAGGAGGATCTAAAGCAAAAACAGCTTCAAATAGGTAAGTTGAGGCATGAGATAATCAAAACCAATGAACACCTATCCAAGGCAATGAAATTACTAAAGAGAAACTCTAATGCTGAAACCGTTGACAGAGAATTGATTTCCAATCTCTTAATAAACTTTCTCCAACTGGATCGGTTTGATTCCAAGAAGTTTGAGGTTCTCCAGTTGATCTCCAATTTCCTTGATTGGGATGATGATAAGAAGCGTCATGCCGGATTGATCGGAGGTGGTATGAGATCGAAAGCAAACTCCGTTGTGGACATGCCTATGAGAAAGAGCTCCCAAAGCTTTGTTTCCCTTTGGACTGAATTCCTTGAAAAGGAATCAACCCCTCAAGAATAATCTTCTTCTTCAACACTTACTGTATACATTTACTAAGCTTCCTCTTTTGAGATGGAATATCAATTTATAATTGTTGGTGCGGGAGTCTTTGGACTGTCCACCGCGCTGCACCTGATAAAGGGGGGCATTGACCCTCATAGCATTCTTATTTTGGATGCATATGAACCTCCATCGCCGTGGTCTGCCGCCTGTGATTTTAACAAGATTATCCGATGTGAATATAACAAGGAGCTTTACACTAAGCTGTCAATTGAAGCATTGAAGCTATGGAGAGACGATCCCCTCTTTTCTGCTAGCTATGTGGAATGTGGAAGAGTTCTTGCTACACCAATGAGTCATGGCGGTAGAATCCAGTATGAAAGAGAAGGTATTGCCAACCTTGAGAAATATGGAGAAGGAAGAAAGTATCAGTACTGGAGAGGAGGTACCGAGCTGGGAGATATTTTTGCATGTTTTGAAGGAAATAGTGTGCCTATCGACAAGGAGATCAAATGGAATCCTGAATGTGGATTGGGGAAATCTTCTCAAGCCCTTAAAGACGTTTACAATCACCTGCAAGAGTTAGGAGTTCAATTCAGGTTTGGTAACGATGGTAATGTGACCTCCATCGGATCAGAGGGAGAGGTTATTACAAAAGAAGGGTCGATTTTCAAATCTGAGAAGGTTCTACTGTCACTAGGAGCCAATACGGGTAAACTTGTTGATTTGGAGAATCAACAGTCAGCAACCGGACTTTTTGTGACTCATATTCAATTGAGTGACGAGGAGTATGAATTATACAAGGATATGCCGGTTGTTTTTGATGGTGATCTAGGATATTTCTTTCAACCCGATATGGAAAGTAAAAGAATGAAAGTTTGTTTAAACGGTGGCGGCATCAAACGGACAGTTAGATCAGCATTTAGAGAAGTTGAAGTTTCATTACCAAGGTTTAAAACTGACTTCCCACAGGATACCATCCCCAGTGAAAGAGTTGTTGAAGTGAACAAGCTTTTGGCTCAGTATGTTCCAAAGTTACAAAATCACTCCATTATCGATCATAAGGTGTGCTGGATTGGTGATACTTTGGGTTCTCATTTTATCATTGATCAGGTGCCTAATTTGAAGAATGTATTTGTTGCTACGGGCGATTCAGGCCACGGATTCAAATTCTTTCCAAACATTGGTAAATACATTGTTGAGCGGTTACTGGGGGGATTTGAGGACGAAGAGATGTCTCAATTATGGTCTTGGAAGGATAGAAAAAGTGAGCCAATGGTCGATCCAATTCAGAATAAATGGAGGATCACTAAAGGTACAAGAGATATTACGGAGATTGACTTTATTTGAAAAAAATTTGGTCTAATGCCTTGCAGCCTTTTTTATAGGATGTGAATCAAGCGATATCATGTGATGAACCCAGTGTATCAGTGTAGTATGTCTCAATTGGAATTGCTTTTTTTTTAGCAAACAGTGGAATTCAAAGTAAACTAACAGCCTCTAGTTGATAGAATAATGTAGATAAGGGAAAGATCCGTAACTTCAGGATAAGGATTGGCTCTAAGGGTTGAGGGGGTGGAAGCGTGCGGAGGAGTATTGGACTGCGTGACGCCTCGGTGGGGTGCGGACCTTTGCCTCGCCGTGCGTGGAATCCTCCAATTAACAACCAACTTAGAACTGGTACGGACCAGGGGAATCTGACTGTCTAATTAAAACATAGCATTGCGATGGTCAGAAAGTGATGTTGACGCAATGTGATTTCTGCCCAGTGCTCTGAATGTCAAAGTGAAGAAATTCAACCATTCACGTGTAATGTTCGGAATTATTATTTAACATTGCTTACTCTATTAAAAACGCGTAGATATCATTTGGGATCCAATGGTTTAGCTTCTTGTAATGCTTTTAACCTTTTCTTTTCTTCCTTCTCCTTTCTAACATCTTCCCTTCTAGCCATCCCCTCTTTCATTTTCCTCAACTTTCTTTCTTCTTTGGTTTCCTTCGCTGGCTGGGGCACGTCTTTGGCGTCAATTATCTCTTCTTTAATCCTATCAAATAACAATTGCATCTTACGTTCATTCTCAAGAAATCTATCATTTGCCAACTTTGTAACTGTTTTAATATATTCCAAGTCGACCATTGGTACAATTTTTTCCTCCTTGGTATAGATAGCAATGGGGATATCTAACCTGATAGAGACTCTAATGGCTACGTTGTTATTGGCACCTATACCTGATTCTCTAAACCCAGATCCCATTGCTGTAGAATATAAGCGGGAAGCAGTTTCAAAGTCCCTGCATTTAACATGGAAAATCACCGGTTCATACTTGAATAGAACATATCTTGTGTCTGAAGTCAACTGGGGCATTGGTAAAGAAGATTCGGTTTCAAACTTATCCACCCACCAATTTGGTAATTCATTGTTATCATGCGTCACAAATAACCAACGACCACCATTACCTTTTGCACCTATCTGAGTTTCATTTTCGCTTCTTTTGTTCCCCTCAATAAAAACTGAGACACGTCCAGAACATGAAGAAGTTGTGACTAAATCCTTATGAGAATTTATTAGATTGATTAATGGCCAGCAAAGGATATCAATCGTACCTTTTGGTGAAGCATCTGGCAAATCAGGAGATGTCTCGGTGATCTCCTTTAAGATGTGACTCTTCTTTTGATCGAATTCCATCAATCTTCTTTACTTGGTCTAACAAATCTTCTCTTTGATTCAAGAAAAAAAGTTTAGGTTACGTAATGAAATTACGTAACTGGCGATTTTCCATTTCCCCGTGTGGCGCATTATGTGGATGACACATCCGGGAGGCGCATGCGGAGTAACGGAAGCTCAGCATCACAACCCGATATGAATATAAAAGGCAGGGGATCGCCCCCTTTGTCGGTAAGAGAGTAAGCATTCACCAAGAAACAGCGATGGTTTACACAGCAATCGACGTCGATTTAGAAGAACAACAATTTCAAAAGGAGGTTGAAGAAGTCAACCAATGGTGGTCCGAACCAAGATGGGCCGGTATCAAAAGACCATACACAGCTGAGGAGATTGTGAAGAGAAGATCTACTTTGGTGAACCCAAATGCGAGTGATGCCATGGCAAGAAAGGCTTTTGATTTGATCTCCGAACACTACAAGAACGGTACTGCTTCTTTCACCTTTGGTGCTTTGGATCCAATTCATGTTGCTCAAATGGCCAAGTACTTGGATACCGTTTATGTTTCCGGTTGGCAATGTTCCTCAACTGCATCCACTTCTAACGAACCCTCGCCAGATTTGGCAGATTACCCAATGGATACAGTTCCAAATAAGGTCCAACACTTATTTTATGCTCAATTGTTCCACGATAGAAAGCAAAGACAAGAGAGATTCTCTCTTTCCAAGGAAGAAAGAGCTCAATTGAATTATACCGACTTTTTGAGACCAATCATTGCTGACGGTGATACCGGTCACGGTGGTACCACTGCCATTTTCAAGTTGACGAAGATGTTCATTGAAAACGGTGCTGCCGGTATTCATATTGAAGATCAAGCCGCTGGAACGAAGAAGTGTGGCCACATGGGTGGTAAGGTTTTGGTTCCAATTCAAGAACATATTAACAGATTGATCTGTATCAGGACTTCTGCTGATGTGTTCAGATCTTCTCTTTTGATTGTTGCCAGAACCGATTCTGAAGCTGCCACTTTGATTACCTCAACAATTGATAACAGAGATCACTACTTTATTCAAGGTTCCACCAATGCTGATATTAAACCATTGGTTGATGTCATGAACGAGGCCGAACTTAGCGGTGCTTACGGTGCTGAATTGGAGCAATTGGAAGCTCAGTGGGTTAAGGATGCAGGTGTCATGCTTTTCCATGAAGCTTTTGAAGCTGCTGTTAATGCCGACTCCAAAATCACTGATAAGGCGGCTGCTGTTAAGAAGTTCAACGATACCATCACCCCACTATCTGGTCACTCCAATACCGAAGCAAGGGCCCTTGCCAAGGAAATCTTGGGTTACGATATTTCCTTCAACTGGGACAAGCCAAGAGTTAGAGAGGGTTACTACAGATACTTAGGTGGTACTCAATGTGCCATTAACAGAGCCAGAGCATTTGCTGACTACTGTGACATGGTCTGGATGGAAACCAAATTGCCAATTTACGAGCAAGCCAAGGAATTTGCTGAAGGTGTCAAGGCGGTTTACCCAGACAAGTGGCTGGCCTACAATTTGTCTCCATCTTTTAACTGGAACACTGCCATGACTCCACAAGAACAAGAAACCTACATTCCAAGATTGGCCAAGTTGGGCTTCGTTTGGCAATTCATCACCTTGGCTGGTTTGCATACTACTGCCTTGGCTGTTGACAACTTTGCTAGAGACTTTGCTCAGATCGGTATGAGAGCTTATGGTCAAAACATTCAAGCCAAGGAAATCGAATCCGGTGTTGAAGTTGTCAAGCACCAAAAGTGGTCCGGTGCGGAATACGTTGATTCCATTGTTAAGTTGGTCACCGGTGGTGTCTCTTCTACCTCCGCTATGGGTGCTGGTGTCACCGAAACACAATTCAAATAATTGCATTGGGGAGTATCGTTATGATTGGTATATATTGTATACTTAAATGAGTTTTATTCTGATTTCAATACTTTTTTCTTACTGATAAGCATGGATCAAATTCAATTGATTCCACCACCATTTGGTTCTTACTCTATAGCTAACAACCGTATAACCGGTAGGTTGACTTTGAAAGGAGAGCCAAAAAAGGGCCTTTTTAAGAGGAAATCAAATCAAGTAACGTATGGTTTCAAAGGTTCAATCTATGTTAATAGAAATGGTCAATTTGACAGGATAACCTTCTTTGATTACCCCCAGACCAGTATTGGTGGTACTAAGGTTGATTTGGACTTTGAATTCCCCTGTCATGATATGTATTTACCCTCCACTGTGAAATTCAACGACTCAAGATTGAATCTTAATGTAATAGTCAAATATGAAATTTACACTGCTGGGGCCAATTGGGAAGTCCCGTACCAAGGAAAAAACTTAGATAACACATTTGTTGACTCTGAATTGGTATGGACAGATCTTGATGCAGGAGTAAATAGATTGGGATTACGAAAATTCTACAATGTGTTCACACCGATTGGAACCCAAGTCAAATTTGTTACTGAGAAGTATGAAATGAGGAGATTACATTTTCAATTAGATACAGAGTTGTGTGTCACTTTAATGCATAGAAAATCTCTGTCTTACATCAACACCCAGTTGGGCGTGATGGATTGGCAGAGTGATAAAAATAAATCATTATTGGAGGTTATTGGAGGACCTTTGTGGTGTGATTGTTCGATTCTGGACTTATTGCAAACATCCAGCCAGTTAGTTGTTGGATGTGAGTTTGTTGGTGTTGATGAAATCATTTGGCTTTCAACTTGTGCAACGTTGGACTTTTTAGTAGAAGAGAGATTGCCACCAGGATACAATCCAAGTAGTGGAGCAGAGTTACCAGAATATGAAGACTCCATTGAGCCACCCACATATACAATTAGTAATGACAATTAATAGATACAGATAATATACAATGGATGTAAAATTACATCTTCTTCTTCAGCTCATCAGCTCCCCTAATCTGGCTTCATCCTTCTTATTCATGTAATACCTTTGACTATTGAGGTATTTATCAACTTCCGATTCCTTCTTTAATTCTTGGAATAATTCCCCCTCCCTGTCGTCGGTCATATTTTGTAAATCCGGCGGGATTTCCTGCATTTGGACACTGGGTGCCTGGTTCAAACACCTTAAATTCTCCATTAATTGACCATTCAAATTCTCCAGATACTTTTTACTATTTTTATTCTCAAATCTATCTCCCAAATTGGGGTGGAGAGAATAATCTGGCTCAAACCAAGACCTGAAAGGTAAGTTTTCGGGTAGCTTCGAAACCAATTCTGTATTTGTCAGTACACTTGTTTCATAACACCAGAGTCTACTCACGTTTCTTGGTGTATAACCACCACCACCAACCACTAGCATTGGTATTCCGAACGATTTGATAAATTTCACACATTCTCCATGAGCTCTGATATTCAAATTGAAGCATCCTAATCTATCATGGCCTAAAGAATCCGCTCCACATTGTTGGATAATCGCGGTGGGTCTGAATTTCGCAATCACAGGCTCCATCACCGATTTGAACAGTCGGATGTAATTATCATCGTCGATACCGTCCTGGAGAGGCACATTCAATGAAAAATGCTTCCCTTCACCAACTCCCACCTCATCATAATTTCCTGTACCGGGGAAGAAATTCCCGTCATATTTATGGAATGAAACTGTCATCACTCTGTCAGTTAAATAAAATGCCTCTTGAACCCCATCACCATGGTGAAGGTCAATATCAATGTAGAGAACTCTTGAATGAACTCTCAATAAGTTCAATATTGCCAAAACAATATCATTCACATAACAAAATCCACTTGGTTCGTACTTCTTTGCATGGTGAAGTCCACCAGACCAATTGATTGCAATATCCGACATGTTTGTTATCAACTTTCTTGAGGCGTCCAATGAGGCCCCCGCGTAGTATTGACAATAATCGTACATCCCGTCAAACACTGGACAATCGTCTCCAATGTTGAACTTTTTGATGTCTTCAATGAACTTTGTAGCATTTTGAGGAGTCACTCTTTGGAGGAAGTCTATATAATCCTGGGAATGAAAGTTGGCCAGCTCTTCTTCAGTGGCACGTCGAGTATGATACAAATCCATCTCATGGTGAAGGCCATATGCTGACACTAAGTGGTCAGTCAACATCAATCGAAAGGGCTTCATTGGATGCATAACACCGTAATGGTACTGGGAAACAGCGGGATTAAAGTGGTATGACACTCTCGGTCCACCTACAGTACCCACGCCAAGAGGACTGTGGCGACGGGTTTTAGCGTCCGTCTGGAAAGTGTCCTGCTCAATCCACGACATGAAGAAAGAGTATTTAGCAAAATCAAATTTGCCACCCATCACTCATTTCTCATGTCTGCTGGGTTCGATCGTCATATTACCGTCTTCTCCCCGGAGGGGAGACTTTACCAGGTGGAGTATGCCTTCAAGGCAATTAATCAAGCAAACCTCACTTCAATCGCCGTTGTTGGGGAGGATTCAGTTGTCTTTGTGAACCAGAAGAAGGTGGCGGATAAATTGGTGGACCCAAATAGTGTGTCCTACATCTTCCCTGTGTCCCAATCGGTGGGAATGCTTGCTACCGGTTCAATTGCAGATGCCAGATCGTTGGCAACAAGGGCTAGAACGGAATCCGCAGAATACAAGTACAAGTATGGTTATGAAATGCCGGTTGATGTTTTAGCAAAGAGAATGGCGAATCTAGCACAAATTTATACACAGCGGGCCTACATGCGTCCAATGGGGGTCGCATTGACGTTCGTTGCAGTTGATGATGAATTCGGACCTTCATTATTGAAGACAGATCCAGCAGGTTATTATTTCAAGGCAAAGGCGGTCTCAACAGGCCCAAAACAAACAGAGGTGCTGACTAGTGTGGAAAGAAGTTACAAGAAGCTTCAGAAGGATGACGAGTCTTTGCAGGTTGTTCACAAAGGAGATTGGAAATCCCTTGTGGAGTACGCAATCACAACTCTTTCCACCTCCATTGGTTCAGAGTTTAGAAAGACTGACTTGGAGATCGGTTTGGCAACAAGCGGGGAATTTAGAGTCTTATCTACAGAAGAAATTGATGAAAGATTGGTGGCAATAGCAGAACAAGATTGATCTAATCTTTTATATACAGAGTAACAAAACAATTTAGTAAACATATGGGATGAAGAGATATGGACATTCCTTCTCATATCTGTCCCAATCTTCACCGTACTTTTCTCTACATTTTCTAAGATCTCTGCTTGCTCTATGAATAAGAACAACAAAGAAGAAGATGGGGAAGAACCATGGGAAGATGGAATTGAACCCACAAACCAAGCCCCAGGTAACCGATTGAACCCAATCAGCGGTATAATTAATCTTTCTAGCATACTTGACCCATCCGTCTACTAACAAAGTGGAACCATTCTTACACTTGATATATTTTGGATCCTTCAAAACTTGGTATGGCAAGAATGGGAATGATTTTCTGATGTTCTTATCACCCGACATGATCTTTCTAAATGAATTCTTTTGACCGTTGGCTGTATCAAAGAAATAATATGCAACAGCAAGCAAGGCGGTACATCCAAGAATGTAACTGTTACTCTTGGAATATTCACTTGGTTCATGATAATACAAGTAAAGAGCACCTTGACAATAAGAGTATGGAACACCAGCAATATTCCAAAAAATCAACATAAACCCAAATTTCTCATATGCCATATCCCACGTTGGAACAATCAATTCTTCACCCTTGGAGCATGCATTGGCATAAATGTAATAGCATGCAAATAAAAACCATGCCTCATTCGAAACTTTACCATAGGTTTCGTATTGCTTTAAAACAACACCCAAACCCAAAAAGAACAAGGTAAACCAAGGTAATCTCACCTCAAAAAACATCTTCAAATCGATGATACCAATTCTTGGGTTCAATGGAGCACCCATAAATAAATCATAAATATGATTCCCTGTCATTCTATGATAATCCTTGGAGATAAATAGCGTGTATAAGTACAAGCCTATTGAGAAAACAAAGCCATAGAAGATAGCACACGTCATGATTTCACCAAAATTGTCCAAAATGTAGTAAATTTTGAAAATACCCGTAAAGTGTAATGCCAACACACTAATAATACTAAAATAAAATGTGGCATATGCATTGCAAAAGTAAGGTAATTGAGTGTCGTTCAAATGTCTCAATTTTTGTCCCTTGGTCCAGATACCCGGCAAAGTGACATAGAGAACACCTTGAATAAAAATGAATAATGAGAAGACAAGAAATGAAAGCTTAGTTGGATAAGCATAATCCAAAAAGTATCCGCACATTTTGTTTAAGAATTGAGTCCATGATTCACCCTCCGCTGGCCATGCTGGAGTACCATCATAAAACAATTGAGAAATCCACATATAATACATTAGCAATGGGAAACCAATCATCATGCCTAATGCACCAGCAGGACCCCCAAAATCATACTCTAAGGATTCTTCGTAGAAATCTTGCTTCCTCTCGGTTTCTATAGTCATTTCACTGATTTAGAGGAAAAAGTGTTGTTTTCTCCAAACTGATATTTGATATTTTCGTTCCCCTCGTTCCCTTCGTTTAGGTCAAAGACAAGTATTATGCAAGATGGTGTCAATTGCTTAAAATAGATCATGGGGAATTCAAATAATGGTGTGATTCGATATAAAGATGGATCAAGCAAAGCCAATAAATATGCCAGATCTTACTACAGTATTGAATTTATTTTTGGTTGAATCAAGTAAAAGTAGTTGAATCAACAATTAGTTTGAACTGAAAGTAACACTTGCTGTATCAACATGGTATTTACAGCGATATGTGGTTAACTTTGGTAAATGGGACATAAATCAAATCAATTACGGATTAACAAAGTTGTTCTTTTAAACATTCCCGACTACCCGAACCGAAATAGCCGATAACAATTTTTGTTTGTCGAAGAAGTTGATCTTTTCTTCCAGCTACTCATTTCCCATCACATTGATTGCAATCTTATATATGAAATAAAAGACCGAGTAACTCGGTTTTTGCAAGATTTATTCTGTATTTAATGGTGTTTTTCTTCATCATAACATTCTCGTGGTGAACAAATCTTTCAAAACTAGCAGAAAACACTAAAACTAAGGGATAATGTTAATGCTAATAAGCCATGTACGGTGTAAATGGCCATTTGCACATGCATTTGGTTATACCATCTAGTTTTGAGAATCCTTCACAGAACCGAAATTAAAATGGAAACCATATGAAAGATATTTATTTGCTTGTGTAAGCCTGTGACACGTAGTATTTTAAGGTCAGTAAATCAGTTGATATTTCTATGATGTACGAGGGGTATATCAATCTTGGTTATATTTACCCGTTTATGGATGTTTTCATAAAAAAATATCCTTGGTATGCTGATTGTCGTAGGAGAAAGGGAGGAATTTAACAATATCAATCTTACGGAGGAGTGGTTTAAAGGTCGTGATTTATCATTCATTTTGTGTATTTTAAGCTTTACTTAAGAAAGCACGAATTGGCAGTTTGGCCGAGTGGTCTAAGGCGTCAGGTTAAGGTCCTGGTCTCTTCGGAGGCGAGGGTTCGAACCCCTCAGCTGTCATATTTTTTTAAACAATAAATTTTTCGTTAACGAAGAGCTTCCACCAAATTTTTCTCGTTTTATCAGTTTGGAGAGCCGATGGATGACATATCACAGTCTTCATTGGTCTCTTCCTTAAATATTTTTTTTGTAAATTCTTCCTAAATTTATCATTAATATTTATACAGCGCTACAGCACAAACCTATAAACCTTTCAACACGTTTGGATTCCTTTCCAAAGTGACCTTTAATTTAGCAATTATATCCTTTGTGTTCAAATTAAGATCTTTTTCCTTTTTGCTCCCATCGTTTGTAGAGCTGACTGATCCATTTAAAACACCAACTACCTTGACCCCACGTGCCCTATCAAATCCACACAAAGTAAATAATTGGTAAAGATGGTCTGGAATGATACTCATTTCATCATTATTCTGAATCATTTCGTTAATAACTTCAATGGATAAAAATCGACTCTCTCCAGCACCACTGCCATTGTCCAGCATAGTAGCAAACGGTGAAATTTTTCCTCCCGACCCTGAATACAGAATATTAGGTGTCAACACAGTGGCCAAATTATGGGTATCCATCTTGGATCCACCTTCGGCTTCACCCGTGGTACCCTCCAAATGGGCAAAAGTTGCCACCCAGGCAAGGAAGGCAAATAAGACCTCTGCCAAATCCCTATTGACCTTGGGTAACATCGCATAACATACCTTCAGCACCTTTTCTTTCTCCGCTAACTTTTTGTCACTACCCTTTAGCCCAATCCTTTGACTCAAAATGAAAATATCGTACAATTTGTAGGTCATCAAAGGAATGGGCAGATCACGCAAAAACTTCTTCAGAACTGCGGCCAATTGAATCGGTGTTTCGTCCTTTAAGTCCATTTTTTGCAAAACCTCATCTGGTTTACCATGTTTCCCATCTAGTTCCTCAACAAGTGTCCTAATTCTTCTAATATTCCCATTGAGTCGGAAAACACCCTCAGCGCTCAAATCTTGCGTCTTCATAGCATTTATTAATTCATCAACCAAGGCAGGAATCCTGACACGAGATTCACCTACACCAAGATCACTATCAACTCCATACTTTTTGACAACAGTGGCTAATGCCACTCCAAAGACACCATTACCTGAACCAGATGCCGTTGCTGAACCGGATTTAAAATCGGCATTTTGTGGGATACTACCCTCGAATTCTTTATCTTTACCAAAGATTTTATCCCAGAATGATGCATTTCTCTTTACATCAATAGCCATAAGGTAATCTTCCAAACAGATATCACACTCATCCTTGAACATATACCAGAGCGTGAATGCAGCAACATGACGCATATATTCATGTCCAACATCGTTCAAATCAGAATATCTTCTCTTAGTATCAACGGATGGCAAAATATCTGTCTTTTCAAGCGATTCTTTGATGGATTTGGTCCTGGGAATTTCCTCATGGTTATTGACAGATTTCGATTGGGGTAAATTGGCGAATGCCGGCGAAAACATCCTCTTTTGGTATCTGAAAGCATTAGGTCTATATTCTCTTGCTTGCTCACTGGAAACGATCCTAGGAATATCATCGAGAGTCAAGGATTTTTCATTTTGAAGCATCTTGGAGGTTATCGTAGCATTGACAGTCACTGGACTCTTGGGTAAATCCTCCACTTTGAAATTTTTGGATCCCTTCCTACCCAGTGATGGTTGCTTCTTCAGATATCTCTTAGCAGACCCAAGCCTACCCAGTTTGGAATCAACACTATCTGATGATTTATCGGCATTGTCTTCTTCAGAAATGTCCTCAGTACCTGCGGCATCTGCAATCGGGGCCTCAACAATCATCGACTTTTTAATCTCCTGGTTAGCATTCTGAATTTTTCTACCTTCTCTGAGGGATCTCCTACGAGTAATATCTTCAACTTGTTTATCATAATCGTCACTGAGAAGCGCTGGGGGATGGCTCTCCACGTATGATTTAGTTAGAGCGGCCCTGGATCTTAGTAGAGCAATTTTCAATAGGTAGATGTATTGCAACATTCTAGAGACTTCCTTGAACCCTGTTTTGGCATCCACATCTTGGGATCCACAGGATGCACATAAAACCACTTTGGTTTTAGGATTGTAAGCCGCCTCTAATATACCAGAGTGGAATCCCTTACCACATTTGCTGCATCTTAAACAATGAAGATGCCATCTCATGTTAATGGAAGTCCCTTCCAGGGCACTGGACCAGAGCACACAACTATCTTCAATACTCTTATTGCATCCCTCGCAACAATCTTTTGAACGTGGGGTGACACCTTCCAAATATGGGAAATTTGGCAAGGTATCCTTATCAATTTTGTTTTGTTCTGAGGATATTTCCCTAAGAAACAAATCTGTCGCTTTAGTGGTGCCAGAAAGTCTATTATATTCCAAAGCCATCATTATACCAGTTCTGGAAATTAATTTGATATAATGAGCCAGTGCAGATATCAACGACAAGAGATCCTGTGAATACTTTGAATCCTTCAATTTTTCTGCTGTGATATCTCTAGAGAAGGTCAAGTAATGAAGGATCTTACCGGAAAGTAATCTGGGTTCCTTTGTAATTTGAGCTATATTAGAATTCAATGGTAACTTCAATCCCATTTTTCTTCCGTATTTATCAAGAAGATCAAACGCCAAAAACAAGGTTTCAATTTTCAATACTAAATGAGCAGCACATGATAATCCTCTTGTTTTATTAAATACCGTGGCCAAATGTAACATTTCTGAAATGAATGATGCACAAGATTCCTCAAATTCTGAGAGGGTGCACCAGACATCTACTGTAAGTTTTTCTAATGCGTTTTCAGCTCTGATCAAAGCCTTCTCATTTTTTGAACTTTTCACTTCATCTAACGACTTTAGACCTAAACCAACACAATCCACAGTAACATCCACATTCCAAAATTTATGGACCATAAAACACTCAGGGTGCCATTGTTGATTTGTGCTTCCCTTGTGGAGTTCCACGTACTGTTTTAAAATTGCCGAATGACATCCAGCGCAATTGAAAGCATGCAATTGTGAATAGTGGTAATGGCAAAAAATCTTATCATTATTTGCGTAGTAATCGTCTGTATCAAACAACTTATGACAAACATCACAATAAAAATGTTCGGGGTGATATTTCCTTCCCAGTGCGGTTATATAAGATCCTCTAATAGCGGAATCACACGTATAACAAATAACGTCTAACCGTTTAAAATAATCATATTCGCAAAGGGGATAGAGTTTTAAATGTGATGGGTCTTCCAATGATGGCAATTCCATAGAAAAGAACTTTTGAGAGCATTGCTTACCGCAATCATAACAAGTAAAACAATCAATGTGATAAACATTATCCAATGCCCTCACAAGAGTACCAATGATTGGCTGCTGACATTTGTAGCACACTTTTTGCTTCTTCTGCTTTTGAGCCCTTGGTGACATATTTGAAATTTTATTCAGATTCAATGAAATGTCATTCAAATCTCCATATTTTGGATTGGGGTTTAGTGAAGATGTTGACGGTAAATGAAGGTTGTCCATTGGAGGGCCAGCTTTGGGCTTCGGCGTGGGGGTCGATTCAGCCATATTGTTTTGACTAAATTTTAAGGGAGATCCTTGGCCTTGTTGATTGGCAGGCATTGTTAGGTTGTGATAATGGTGAACCTTGGGCGCAGAAAATGATTTGTTCTGCGGTGCCGTCATTATACCCTCAAACCTTGGATTGAATTAATTCCCTAGAATCACAAAGAGGGAGCAATAATATGGACTAGCTGCGTTATGGGCAAAAATAGAAAACAAATATCGCGATTTGATCTCGTTTCAAAAATCATCGGTATTGTGTTGATGATATTTATTTGTTAAATGATGAAAGAGAAAGTCACACGATTTATTTGACCGTATTCTTCAAGTTAAAAGCTACAATTTGATATTATATAAGAATACTTTTAGGCAAATGGGACAGAGTCTACAAACTCATCATACTCATCAGCACCATCAACGCCATCGTTGAAGTGCTCCCAAAAGATATCAATATCATCCTCATCCATTGTTCTTTCCTGGTCCCAAATACGCTGGAGCTTTTTCAGGGAAAGTTCGCCACTTCCAACCCCCAAGCGGATAAGACCATCAAAACAACATTCAATGATTATTTTCTGTTCGGGTGCCAAACTGCACAAGCCGCAAACATACAATGGCCATTGAACCATGACGAATCTCCGATCGATACTATAGTTCAGGTATTTACCAAAATTCAGAGCAGCCCACCTGGTGGATCCATCATTTTCAGTTAAGGGACACTTACCGTATCTTTGAACAAGATGGATATCCGCTGTATAGTCTTGAGCAAAAATATTGTGACCCTTTTTCCAGGAAACCAGGGGGGATAAACCCAAGAGCATTCTATCGACTACGTCTTTAACAAAGGAAGACTTGATGCTCATGCTTTTACCCACCACCGATCTCAGTAAAGTGGCATCCGCAAACAACTGTTGTGAAAGATCAATCCACGAGTAGAAAACTCCATTTGATGCCTTTATATAATCGGAAATGATCACCTCCGTTGTATTATTTTTGAAGACGTTTTCTGGATGGAGGGGATGATCTGGGGGGATATAGTAGGGCGCCTTGTTGGTGATATATTGGAAATCCCTGGCCCTTTGAATCTTAGAAATGATTTTGATCACAAATGTCGAGTTCAGCTGGGCGTATTCAAAATCGTTCTTCTCAGAGATGACAGTTTTCAAATGAATGAGTTCCAATTCCGTCAAGCCCAATGCAGTTTTATCCGTTCGAAGGCACTCAAAGCCATAAACCAAGTCATTAAACACTTCAATCATACTTTCATCATAACCTAGGTACATGTTGAAATATCTTGGATCTGAGGGAGTTCCACACTTGATAGAGAAGCCAAATTCCACCATAGCCTGCGAGACGGTAGAGGAGGTATTTGTTGATAGTAAGACCGGGAGAAAGTCCCTCAATTCGTCCAGTCTATGAATAGTTCCACCGTTGGGGGATGACAAGGCGGCCAGAACCTCCATAGCATAAAACCAGAGCCAAACAATGACTAGCTCAATGGAACACTCCTTCTTTTCGTCCCCCCACTTAACATAGTTAACAAGGAGATCCCGTGCACCGTTCAAATGCTCACGCCATTGGGATCCTCTTAAACCAGAAAAATCAGAGGCCAGAATGACAATCGTCAACAAAAGAGACTCTATATGGTTTAGCGTGTTCTCTTTCGACAATAAAATTGTGGAAAGGGATTTCAAGCAGGAGCTCAGATAAAATGCTCTGAATTTCATGTGGTACTCCAACCTCGCTTCATGCTCCAAGATGACAGTCTTTTTGACAAATTCTGTTGAATTAGAGGTGACACTGCTATGTAAACCATGCTCTGGACTTGCTACCGAAGAGGTATTAGTTGACGAGATGCCCTCGTAACCGTTCATTCCCATTATGAGCAGTTTTTGTTCCACCTGGTATGCCTCATATCTTGCCGCAATTGCCAGAATAGCGTAGAGTAGATGCAAAGAGTTCTTTGCCTGACTTAAGAACGTGTTGATGTATGCATTATTGATGTATGAAGTACTGAAAGGTAGCAAGTTCAGGTGGATATGAGTGAAGAAGATTCTCAAATATTTGAACTGGGATGAAGACATAGATAATCCAAAATGGGTTGCTAGGGTACTCTCAGAGACTTCGTTCACAGTTGTATTTAATACACTGATATAATCAAACTCAAATCCATTCTGACGGGTGATATTAGGACACGGGTAAGCTCTGAGACCCACGGATCTGATCACCTGAGTACTGCTTTGGTATGGCTGGATGTCTTCATTGACAGAACCGTTGGCTAACTTACTATCTAGATCTGCGTACATTGTTAACGATTGATTGATTGTGTTAATGTATCGACTTTCATCGGGAGGTTGAATTGGGGTAAGATTTGAGAGACTATTGGGGGAACTGATATTAACGGAATTTTCACGCATCTGGGGGGCGGTTTGAAACAGGAATTGTCCGTTTGCTGAGAGATCCAATTCAGGGTTGAGTTGAAATCTCTCTGGATCAAAATCAGCAAACAATTCGTTGAGTTCGGTGATTAAATTCGTTGCACCGTCAAATAACGAGTCTTCTAGAGCGTTCTGATTGACTACCTGTTGTTGTAGACCGTGTAGTGGTGACTCGGCATTCAAAGGCATTGGTGCAAAGTCATATACACTGCTTTTAACCACCTGAGGAGGATGATCGACAAATGGGTTGACTGTTTTGACATTTGTTGTGGATCTGAAGTTTGATAAATCGGCGTTGACAATTCTCGGTTTGGAAGGTCGACTGTTATCTACCGTGAGAGTTCTAGCCACGGTGAATTTCAAATTGCGGTTATAGGAACATTCTTTGCCGGTTTTTATGCACCGTGAACAACTGGGTTTTGCTTCATCACATTTTTGTTTTCGACGTTTACAGTTGGCACAACCTTTACGGGAATAAGGGTTTCTCCTCAACATTTATGGTTTTAGTGATTAATTGGATGAAAACGTGATAGCAGAGTGGATTAAAAAAACGCTCAGCATGGAATTGATTTTATTATTTAAATTATTTAAAGCTCCGGATCGGCGATTCTTCTGAAGCAGGCAATGTACTTGCTACCACCGTTTCTAGTCACCTTCTTTCCCTCTTCTGTGGCATGGGTCATGATCTCCACACACTCATCAGAGGATTCCTGTTCTGGTGTGAGTCTTTCAAAGAGAGGGTGCTCCTCCAGATGGGATTTCATCCATTCGTGTAGATCAAGAACATCTGTGATAGTGTAGATAATCCCACCCTCCTTGAGCACGTATGCGTACTCTGATAAGAGTGTCCTGGTAACGATTCTTGCCTTGTGTTTTCTTTGCTTGAAGTGAGGGTCTGGGAAACAGAAGAAGATTTTATCTAGCTGGCCCTTATGAAAGAAGTTTGGAAGGAATTTCATCGAATTTGCTCTGATAATGGCTGCATTAGTGATCCCATCTGTGGAACGTAATGCTCTTAGTCGATCTTGTACATATTCTGTCACTTGGACTCTGATCTCCATACCCAAAATCATCTTCTCTGGGAATCTTTCGGAAAGAGCCACGGTGAGACCACCGTAACCACAACCAACGTCTGCAATTGTCACAGGGGTGTTTTCGTTGAAGGGATGTAACTTTGCCTCTGGGTTGTTCTCAAGGATCTTCTCCTTTTCAGAATCGGTCAATGGCTGGTACAGCTTTGACCAATCCATCTCATCAGGAGAAACAGGGTAATCCAATTTATGATCTGAAAATGGGTTGGAATGGGCACGCTGGCGGTAGTATCTTTTTTTTGGCAAACCAGCAACTTCATCTGTGGTCACCTCTGGAGCTGGAGTTGGAGTTGTCGTTGCAGGGGCAGAATCTGAGTCCACAAACCCCACCGATTTAGCCTCAACCTTGGCTTTTCTATAAACTTGTCTCTTAGACACAGGCTTGACAACTTTACCATCAACAATCGACATAGTTATCGATTCTTTTTAATAAACTATACTTGAAATGAAATTTTCACTGTAGAGGCATAAGAAGGGGAAAAAAAAATTTCACAGATGAGCCTTGCTTACGTCAGCATGCTCAGGATCAGGTACTTTTAGAATTGTTAATTTTATTTACAGATGAGGGACCTCTACAAAGTGGGAGGCCACCTATTGGGATTCTTCACCCCCCTCGGTCCCCTTTTCCAGCTCGCTTTTTCTGCTTTCGAAGGTCATCACCAGGTTCTGGCTGGCAGATTCCAATGTACGCACGATACCAGCACCACTGGCCATTGTAAGCAAACCAATCAATTCGGCCCTCAATTCCGGTAGACTCTTCAATTCCGAAAATTCCGCAATTTGGCTCACGTCAAAACAATCTTCACCAACCTTACCACCCATGATGAACAACTTTTCCTTTTGGGATTTCAAGACCTTGGCCACTTTCTTGACCTTTGAAGGATCCAAATCAGGGATCAAAATGGCCGCAGTGGGACCCTTAAGCAAGGATTCCAGTGGGTGACGGATCTTGTTTCTTTTCACCATTCTGTACGCAGCCTTGGAAGTAGGATCTTCATGCTTCGAGGCTCTAAGGAAATGCTTAAAAATTGAACCCTTCAACTTTCTGAACTCCACCTCCGGAGCAATCTTGTGCAACTGTTTTCTAATCATCTCATTTTCACTAGAAACCAGGTTGTTGTGGTGGGTTAATAGCACAATCGAGTTGGATCTCCACATGTGAGTGTAAATATCCATGAGGTAAGTCTTACGTGAATCGACAGCTTTCAACGTGTTTCTCACCGAAGCACCACCACTAGCGGTGGCGGCTGTTGTAAATGTCCTAACGAACCCAAACATCGATGAGGAGAAGTGAAGACGAAGTGGATTGGAACGTTTTCACGAGTTGTGCAGTTAAATTTTTCACTCTCAAGTTACACAAGATATAAGCTCATTTGCTCAGCCTAGAACACTAAAGTTGTGTATTTCCGAAGGATTGGGCTGCAAACGAGACCATGTCTCCACAGTGTTCAGCACTGTGTCAATTTCAAAAACACGTAAACGCCTACTTGTACCTCCGTAACCTCCATAACCGCCCTCACCACCACCACCACCGTAACACATCCAAACACCACTCTTTTCGTTTTCCCCTTCTCCCTTTAAACAGTAATCATTGCAGTGATCATGACCAACGGAAACAAACTTGACTCCCATGTCTCTTAACGTGGAATACATTCCTGTGTTGACCACACCGGCCATGACGGCCTCCTTCATGTCACCGATAAATTGGCCATCCTCCGTTGACTGGCCAAGTTTCTTGGGAACATACTCCTGTAATGGAATGTGAAAAAAGGCCACTTCAATAGGACGTCTTTCCTTCACCTCATTATGGTGGGCCTTGACCGCCTCAATTTGGTCCTCCTTGATCCAGTCATACCCCTTAATTTTACCCTTAGGATAAGCATGGGAGTCCAAGAAGTAGATCACGATGGGGGAGGCGCTACCACGAATCGAGGGCACCTCCACGACGTAATTGCCCACACCGCTCATTTCGGCCGGACCTGCTTCACTCAGTGAATACGGCAGCTGTTCCAATAGGCTCATGAGTTGTGTGCGATCCATCGACCCTCCCTCATCATCATGGTTGCCAAATACAGCCGCATATGGAATTTCCCTATCCACCAGCGGCTTTACGGCCTTGAACAGAGCAGTCTCAGAATCAGGACAATCCTCTCCAAAGATTTGGTCCCCGGAAAGAACCACAAAGTCAGGATCCTCAAGGTCAAGAACAGTGTTTATGAAATCCAAAGTGATCATGTCGGCAAGACAGTGATCAATGTTGCCTTCAAACACGGGCCAGGGATCCCTACAAGTACCATATCCCGTAGCCAAGTGGATATCTGCCAACTGAAGAATCTTGAACTTTCCGTTGGATTTAGGCATCAGTGAGGGCCTCAAGATTTTCTTGGTCTTTCGCGGTCTATAGAAGAGATAAGATTCATCGTCGTATTGATGGTAATTGATCTGTGTAATGTTCATCTCTGATATTTCTTCTAACTTACCTCGGGATCCACTAATATCCGTGACCGCAAGCGGTAGAGGTATTCCCAGCCAGCCGCTCCTTGGATCAACCGATTGGCGCCCAAAGAGCACGTTGACATCCGCTATAGAGGAAGAGGACACCTTAGAACCCTTTTTGACCCAGACACCATATCCGGCATAAAACCAACCGTAGTAATTGAAATCTTCTATCGAAACAGGAGTGCCGCTATTTCCCGCCATCCTCTTGTGAACTGTGTATGGAATCTCGTGTTTTGCAAGATATTCCTCCAAGAGGGCATTCTGGCCAACATATTCCTTATTGGCTGTAGGGTTGTAGATGTGAATCTCCTCCACCACCTTAATCCCGTGCTTAGCAACAGTGTGAACCTCGGTCACAATTGGCGCCATCATCAACTTTTTGAACCAACGCTTTCCGGAATATAAATCCTTGGGAATCACTTTACCATAGAATTTCACGTTTCCTGATTCATCCACATCATCAATGGAACCTGAAAGCAGGTCTCCAATATCCTCTCCTGATTCTTCAACTGGCTGCTCTCTTGTAGACTTTTGATATCTGCTGCTGAAGTTCTCCTTCAGTTTCCTATTGACTTCCTCCCTAGTGGCTTCTGCTTTGGTCTCCTCATCTTCGTATCTCACTCTAATGGAGCATGACTCCTTTAGCGCCATCCAGGAGGTGCACTCCTTAAATGCTATATCAGTTAAGACATACTCATCCTCCTCCCACTGGTTGGTCAAACTTTGACCCGTTAAATCCTCTATCGAGTTGATAATGCTTGTCATTTTCTTGGGGTTTTTATTAATCACAAACCACGTTACCACAAGCACAAACGCCACCAGCACCACCTGTATAAGCGTCCGCTTCCACAACCTGGAGAGACTCCACTTCATTCTTGCAAAGAAAGAGAGGCTGACAGCTTACGTCATCAAATCATTAAACCAGATACACAGTGGGTATACAAGATCAGGGTGCTGTGGGTCTATGATTACCCGTTTGCAGCAACTGGGAAGTCCCGTCATCTCCACTAGGGGCTTTTGGGGCATCAATCACGCGATGATGCGGATGACGAATTCTCCTGTCATTAGGATCGACGATTTTGTCTCCAAACTTCAACTTGGCGCCCTTGAGTTCTTCCTCTAGTGCGGGTAGTAATGTGCTTTTCTTCTCATCACTCATATTGGCACTCTAAATAAGATACAAGAAGATAAAGAAGGATAGTCACAACGGGCGTATTTTTTTCAGCCTTATCGTATTAGATGTGTGGATAGAAACGGGTGCTTCAACAAGCTACTGGAGCTCTCTCTTAGGGTCCAGTTTAGCTCAAAAGTTTTCTCCAAAAATTCCTTACAGCGATCACTGGCAGTTGGGGGGATTGTTGGCTTTGTGTCCAAACCGATTCTGAAAATGGCCTGCATTTGAGTGAATGAAGGATAGGGATGCTTACCAGTGAGCATCTCCACTATTAGACAACCAAAGGACCAGATATCGGACCTGTCGGTACTGGCTTGCTGTTTGACAATCTCCGGTGCCATCCAGTACGCAGATCCTTGCAAAGAAACCCTTTTATTTGAACCATCACCTAATTCCCTCGCCTCCTTAAGAGCCTCCTCGTCGATCTTCTTGGAGATTCCAAAGTCGCTGATCTTGACAACACCACTGTTGTCAATCAAGATATTGGCCCCCTTGATGTCTCGGTGAATGATGCCCTTGCTGTGCAAATATTTCAACCCAATCAAAACCTGTCTGGAGAAGTTACGAACAAGCGGTTCTTCAAACGGACCGTACATCTTCAACATCGAATTGACCGAACCACCAGGAATGTACTCAAGGAAGATATTCATCTTTCCGGAGTCGCTCGACGAACCCAGGTAACGAACAATGTTTTCATGATCCAATTCCCTCAATAGGGACATCTCCTGTTTGAGTGCGTTGACCATCAACCCATTTGAATCATTATGGGGGATGTCAACCTGCTTCACGGCCATCAACTCACCTGTTAAACCATTCAATCCAAGAAAAACACCCCCAAACGACCCCTGGCCAATCTTGGCACCTTTATGCCACACCGTGGGACCGTTCTCCACTTCGGTACTAAGTACCTCCTTAACCTTAATTCGCTCCGCCTCCAACGAAATCATCTCTTCAAAGAGAATTGCATCCTCGTCAAACTCGTCGTCGTCATCCAACAATTCAATGATACTTTCCTCATCAACCGGGGCAGGACTCATCTCCACTTGTGGCGGTTGACTCAAAGCGGTCGAGTACTCATCCAAGATATCATCGACCGATTTGATTGTATCTTGGTCCGAGGCAGGATCTTCGGCATTTTTATTTGCCAACATCACATCACCGATGGTCTGGTTCATTTTGATGGGAACCCCAACCCCGTAACTAGCAATGCTGAGCATACTTAGACGTTTTGAGAATCCCGAGATTCCAGACATGTGGGAAAGCATCGAGTTTCTCAAATCTGTGCCGCTGTTGAAGTTGTTTATTATATCGTTACCGTACATTGATAAGCGCATCGAGTTCTTTGCTGCCTCTTTTAGAGACCCGTTGTCTATATCGGGGAAATATTCTTTTAAATTCGTAGTAATGAGCTGACTTGGTGGTCTTTGTCCCATGAAGTCTCTCAATTCACCTAGATTTGGAACAACCCGTTTGGTCCGACTAGTCAGTTTATTGAACGTGTTTATTGCGTCCAAGGAAGGGGTTTGACCTTTTTTGCAAATCATCAAGAAAGGGTTCGTAGCTGTTGGTTCTAAGCATTTGACCACTTGGTACAATTCCATGTCATCAATTCTATCCACCTTATTACCATTCATTGTGTAGATAGTCCATTCTGTTGGAACAAAAAGGAAAGCCTCTTGATCTCCTAAGGCTTGATAAACAATTTCCCTCTTGATATCATCGGAATTGATGTCATCAAAAAGGCTGACTCTGACCGCATGGCACGTTCCATCCATCGTAATCACGTTGGGGTGGGAAACCCCCGAATTCAGCCCACCCAACCTTGATTGGACCTTTCCGCCTGTAAACGACTGGGCTTCAATGGTTTTCATGAGGGATTCTGTGGACAGATGGTCCTTTGTGCGTTGAATTCTAAGAATCTTGATGAGCAGCTGCAACCGTAGTCTGTCTCCCACAACCGTCACCCCCATATCAATTAGCGATTCCCTATCCAAACTGGCTACAAGATCAGGTGTGATGTCATTATCAACAAAAAGAGGTAAATACCCTGTGCAGTTGACACTTGCAAGCAATCGCGACAGACGGGAGGTTTCTGCTAAGTTCATTTAGGAACAAAAAGAAGAAGGTGAAACTTAATCTTGCATCTATAAAAAGACTTACTCAGCATTATTGAAGAATTTCCTTCTAAAGTGATGCTTACTGGCTGTTTCTGGGTGCCCCATACACCCGGTTGGATCTGAAAGGGCCATTTGATGCGCCCTGGCAGCTTTGAAGAAGGAAATCACCGTTTCCCCCGTTGTCTGGGGATCATACACATTTGTTGTGGAAATGCAGTGGATGTAATCAGCCATCAGGATTCGAAATCTGTTCATTAGCAGCAAAGTTGCCCCTTTGAGTAGTTTTTGAAAGTGGATGTAATGATAAATTTGTTCAGTTTTGTATTCTCTCGTCATTGTCCCATCCTTTAGAACCTTTTTACTGGAGTGAAGAATGATTTGACATAATTCATTAATTTCTTCATCATAACCGGCAAATACATAGTTGAACGCTATGAGAACATTGTAAATGGCTTTATTTTGAATGTCCACCTTTTGAACGTACATTTCTTGTTCAGAATGGATCATATTTTGTTGGAACAGTAGGGTTTTTGGTGTTGGTGGCATTTGAAATGTTTGATTTGACCCATTTTGTTTAAATCCGCTGGTGGCATTGAGGAACGCTTTGGCGAGTAAGGAGGTAAGGGTGGACAAGTCTGCAATGTTACTCACTTGGGCTCTGATCGATTCCATACATTGCAAATATTCTAGATATTGTCTTTTGAATTCGTTGCGAACAAAGCTCAAAACCACATCTTCCACCTTTTGATCTTTGACTTTTGGTTTAATTTTCCAAGAAACATCTAGATAAATGGGTTCCTCAATAACGCCGGCTTTTTCACTTTGATTGTCATCGATATCTTCTATATAGATGATGTAACCTTTTAGCCTTTCCACAACCACTTCAATACGAGGGCTATTGGGGCTAATGAAATCGTCTATGCATTCAAGAAAGAGGTGAATTTCCAACGTGGGTGCGTAAACCAACTCCTTGAAATTGGCAATGTCGTTCTTGAGACCATACTCATCGATGTATTTCTGGACAAATAAGAAGAAACCATTGAACCTAGCCTCTTCCACGACCAGACGGTCCAAGTAGAGGTTTCTAATTGTTGTCGTATTGAAATATGAGGGATATACATGTGTGAGTCTCTGCAAGTGGTCATAGACAACCTCTTCCAAATCTTCACCTGAAGGTTCCTCATTGAGGATCTTTTGTAAGAATTGTTCATGAATGATGCACAGGGTCTTCAAATTGCCAAAAACACAAGGGAAAAGCTGTGGATGACACAGAATATTGGCCTCCTCAACAAATAGCTTAAACTTTAGTGCCAAATGGTTGAGGATTTTAAAGATCGTCACCAATCTTGTCGCTAGTACAATCAACTTGTTTGGGGGTTTATTCACTTGTTTTAAAGAGGGTGTTTTTCCCGATCTGTGTCTCAGCGACGTCTTTCTGTATATTGCCTCTTCTCGTTTGATTGGACTTGGCATGAGAAACTTTATGCTCATGACGTTGTCGTTGAAGTCTCCATGCAAATTGGCTCCAGATGGCGGAGAAGAGATAGCAGGTGGTAGAGTGTTGTCTGTTGGAGGAATACTCATTTTTGAGGGTGAATGTGGCCGATACTTTTTTAACTCTTCACCATTGTTCCTACCGAAGGTGAACCATAGCGATTGGGCATAGGGGTTGGATTTATTGATCTTTCTGGCATTATTGGGATGTATTGTCTTTTCAAATGGAGAAGGGGGTGTGATATATGGTCTATACACGTCTTCGAACCTAGATTGGGGTGTTGAGGGGTCCATTTGAAATGCTGTGTGACCGCTTTGGTAAATCGAGGAAGATAAATCAATAACTGACATAATTTGGTTGTTTAATATGATTGTTTAATATATTAGTTTTGTTTTAATTCCAATTAAAATAAGAAAGGAAAAAACGCTTTATTGTTGATCATCTTTTTGAACCTTTTCAACTCTCTTATTTGTCTGATATTTCATGAGCAGGTTTGAAGATTGTTTCAAAAAAGTGACGTCGATCGACGCGGCCATCACCGACTCTCTCATTACAAGCAGATGGCTTTGAACCACTGGAGACAGTTCCACTTCTTTGATTGGACGCCCATTCGGGATCCACATTTTGGATCAGAGCGCGCTCTTTATTCAGACCCCACAATGTCTAGCATTGGGGCGACAAGGGACTTTCTAGTGATAGTTTCTGATAATTGTATGGTGAAACTGGTATCGAAACGGTTTGACCAGCTAGCAGAATGGCGAGTTGAAGATGCAGGGTGGACAGTTTCCAAGTTGGGTTGGATTGAACAGGGTCCGAAGTCAAAAGGTACTTTGGTTTCCATTTCGGAACGACAAGGCCAATCAGTGTCAGTCAAACTTTGGGATCTGGATAAATTGTTGTCCCCAGGCTATAATTGGATGAAATTTGATCACAACTCCAGTTTTAGGTCACACACACAGATTTCTAACGTTCATGGAGGAAACAATTACCCCATGACCTGTTTTGAGTCCCTTCCAGATTATTCGATGTTGGTGGCAGGATTTGCGAATGGAACAATCATTCTCGTTTCTGGAGACCTTTTTCATGACAAGGGTACGAGACAGCGGGTCATTTATCAGAGTGGAGAACCCATCACGGGAATGAGGTTTAGAGATGAAAACCTTATTTTCATAACCACCGTAGGTAAGGTGTTCACTGTGGATACAAGTGGAAGGAACCACGGCCGATGGGATCGAGTTTTAGATGATAAATTGGGGTCAGATATCAATTGCTGTGATATAATACGAAACGAATCAAATCATAGAGAATTGATAATAGGTCGACCAGATTCAATCCAATACTTCAATACAAAAGCCAGGAATCACTCAATACAGTTAGAGTCACCAAAGAAGAGAATTCACGTCTTTAAGAACAGATACTTGTTGTTTTCTACCCCTTTGAGTTCTGAATTGATAGACGCTTCCGCTCAGCGGGTAATTATTCTGGATTTATGGAATAAGTATATGGTTTTCAACCAAACAATCAATTGCTCAATTTCTGAGGTATTTGAATTATGGGAGGATCTTTATTTATTAACCGCAGATGGTGTTTTGATCAAATTGCATGAGCTATCTACCAAAGAAAAGGTGAATAGTGTTATAAAGAGAGAATTATTCCCAATAGCGATCAAATTAGCCCATGAAGACTCAAACGATTTCACCAATGAGGAGATCTTTGAATTTCACAAGTTATACGGAGACTCTCTCTATGCTAAGGACGATTATAAGGAAAGTATCAACCAATACATCAAGTGCATCCTATTGGGTGAAACCAGCCAGGTGATTTCAAAATTCAAGGAGAGTTCGAAAATCCCCTATTTGGTGACATATTTAGAGCAGATGGTGGAATTGGAGGTGTCAACAAGTGACCATGTGACGTTATTGTTGAGTTGCTATTGTAAATTGAAACAGCATGACAGAATATCAGCATTTGTCAACTCACTGCAAATAGATAAAGATTATGATATAGTGAATCCCCACAGACAGTTTGACTTGAAGTCCATCATTGAATTGTGTAAGGAAGCGGGTGACTTCAAATTGGCTTCAATGATTTCTCAGAGATTCAATTTGCCGGAAAATGTCGTTTCCATCCAGTTGAACGATTTATCAAACCCGGAATTGGCAATGCAATATATTCAAACCCTAAAAATTGACGATCTATTGCGAATTTTGGTCGAGTATATTGATCCCTTGTTGGATCTACTGCCAAACGAGACAACAAAGCTACTGATCGATGTTTTTACGGGAAGATACACCCCACAGCCGTCTTTGAATGTGGAAGATATTGCTCTTCCAAGGGACTCCAATGGCAGCTTGTCGAAAGAAAATCCCTTGTTGACATCATACAAGCAATTTGTGACCTTCATGAAGCTGCAACCATTCAAGGATTCCGAGGAGGAGGATCTTTCAGAGAAACCCTCCTATCTACCGCCAAAGCCTAAGATCATTTTTTCCAGTTTTGCCAAACATAACTACGAGTTTGTTATCTTTTTGGAAGCTTGCATTGAAAGTTACGATAAATTTGGGGGTGACTCCTTGGACAAGAACGAGATAATGATAACATTGTATGAGATGTATCTCACTTTGAGGGGCTCTAAGGAGGATTGTGAATGGCAGACACAGTGGGCAAACAAGGCCAAGGAGATTCTGTTCACGTCCTTTGAGTGGTCTCAACCAGAAGTTGACACCCTACTTCTTTTGTCCAATATGTATGATTTCAGCGAAGGTGAAATGATCATCCGGTCAACGATGATTGGCGAGGGGCTTTCGGGGTATCAAATGGATTTGTTTCGATCGCTTGTTCTGGGAGGTAAATGGGACCAATCCTATGATATTCTCATCAAGTACGGCAAGGAGTGTCCTGAGCTGTATCGATTGGGGTTGACCTCATATACGAGGACGGATGAAATCTTCAACATTATAGGCCAGGAGAGGGTTTTTGAGATACTTGATTTGATTGAGAATGGTGAATACATGACCACGCTTGAACTTGTTCAATGCCTTTGTTCTGCAGGGGCCAACTTACATCTCGGTCTATTAAAGCCTTACATTATTAGAAGTGTGCAGAAACAGCGGCAAGCCATTGAAAAGGCCCGCAAGTTATCGCATGCATATCAAGAGAAGGTGGATGATCTAACAAAGAAGATCCATCACCTTGAGGTCGACACTGATATCATGAATACCGGCAACAGAGGTGGATGTGACGTTTGTAAAGGACCATTTGAATTTCCCATGGTTTTTTTCAAATGCAAACATCAGGTTCACGAGAGCTGTCTCATTGAAGTGGCAACCTCTCCCGGGGGGTGCCCAATTTGTGGAGCTTCTCAGGAGGCCCTCGAGGTCACCCATCGTGAATTCAACGACGAGGCTTTTCGAGCCCGTGTCTTGGTCCAGAGACTTGGAAAAAAAAATAGATTTGATCAAATGATGGCCTTTCTTGGTAGAGGAGGTATTCAGGTCCAGGGACTTTCCAGGGTTTCCTGAATCTACCTTTTTGTATTATTAAATAACCTGCTCAGCAATCTCCTCTTTGGCGAGGTCCGTTGATGGTGACAAAAAAAAATAAAGCACGCCAAACACTCAACTCGCTATTCAACAATGGATACCAACGCGTACCCTCAGGGTGGCCAGGCACCCCAGGGAGCAGGTGGCTCATTACCAGGAGCATTGACGCTTCCTCAGATTCAAGAGGTGACCAACAGATTGCGTTTACTTAAGGAACAGCACGGAGAACAGGCATTGCAGATGCCTCAATATACAAAGATGTTGGAGCTTCTTCAGAATGACCCCACGTATCAGAAGCTTATATTGCGACATAGACAACAACAACAGCACCAACAACAACAACAACAACAACAACAGCAACAACAGCAGCAGCAACAACAACAGAGAGGGGACCAGGGCATTTACCAGATGAGACAACAACAACAACAACAACAACAACAGCAACACATGTTTATGAGACAGCAGCAACAGCAACAACAGCAACAGCAGCCACCGTCACAACAGCAACAAAGTCCACACTCGGGGTTCACGCCGATTTCAGGACCAGCAACCCCCAATTCAGCTCCCAGGAATTCGTCGATCTCAAATATCTTCACACCCTCACAATCCCACATCTTGAAATCTCAAATAGCCACGTTTAAGTGCCTCATTCAAAACAAACCTGTTCCATTGGAATTGAGTCAGTTGGTGAATATTTCATACGAACAGTTTCAACGTCAAGGTGTTTATCGAACACAAAATGATGCTCAGCAGAATTTCCAACAACTCCAAGACAAACAACATCTTCAGAGAAAGGTATCCGATACACACGCCACACATCATTCCCAGGTTGCAGAATTCAACACAAGTAGGACATCCTCAACCGATGTAAATTCCAATCAAAGAGGATACTCGCAGTCAAACACGAGCGCCATTCCCCATGGTCCAGCAGGCTCCTCAGGCTTGCCATTTCATCCACCAATGCCTTTGAACCAATTGGAGGACAAATACCCCAAGGCTAAAATGGTGTCCGCTGTAAATCCATTGGAATTAGTGGATGGGTTTAAATTTCCGCAATTACAAGAAGAAATCTCCTACGAATTGCTCAACGATCCCAAAGCAAAAGCATTCACACCAAGTTTGTACCCTGATTCAGCACATTTTGAAGATCTTTCCAATCTTTCACTGAACGAATTGAAATTGTTAAGCGAATCATTGGCAATGGACAAAACATATAATGAGCTCAAACAGGCGGCAGAAGAAAACGATGATCCGGCTTCTCACTTAGAATTTGAGGCCTTTAAATTGTTACCCTACCAAAAGGCCCTTCGAGGTCACATTTTGGCCACAATCTTTCACCAAAATATGCTCTTGACAAATCATCTACCAAATTTTAGTGCAAAGGTGAGAGGAATCAATATGAACGATGCATCTCTTATCAATACGCTCTACATGAAAAACCGAGAGTCAAACGTCAAATCCACTAAGAATGAAACAACAGACGGCCAATCCACCCTCCTAACAGTCAGCAATGATTTCAGAAAGACATTGAGAAACAGAAGGTTGAAGTATCAAAAACTGGGCAAGGGTGTCTTGAATTATCACCAGGCAATCGAGAAGGAGGAGCAAAAGAGAATGGAAAGAACAGCCAAACAAAGACTACAGGCTTTGAGGGCCAACGATGAGGAAGCTTATGTTAAATTATTAGACCAGACAAAAGATACCAGAATTACCCACTTGTTGAAACAAACTAACTCATTTTTGTCAAGCTTGACAGAGGCGGTCAAAGACCAACAAAAATCGTCCGCAATTAAAATGAACGATATAAGATTGGACGAGGATAATGAAGATGATGAGGAAAAGACCCAACTGGATTATTATCAAGTTGCTCATAAGATCAAAGAAAAGGTTGAGAAACAGCCATCAATTCTTGTAGGCGGGACGTTGAAGGAATACCAATTGAGGGGGTTAGAATGGATGGTTTCCTTATATAACAACCATTTGAATGGTATTCTTGCAGATGAAATGGGTTTGGGTAAAACTATCCAAACTATTTCCCTACTAACATATATTAGCGAAGTGAAACGGGTCAGAGGCCCATTCTTAGTCATCGTGCCTTTGAGTACACTACCAAATTGGAATATGGAGTTTGAAAAATGGGCCCCAAGTTTGAAGAAGATCTGTCTCAAGGGTGGTCTGAATCAAAGAAAGGCAATGTATAATGACATTCGTATGGGTGATTTCGACGTTTTGTTGACTACTTTTGATTATATTATTAGGGATAAGGCAGTCTTATCGAAAGTGAGATGGGTTCATATGATTATTGATGAAGGTCACAGAATGAAGAATACTAAATCCAAGTTATCACAAACTTTGAACGACTTTTATCACAGTGATTACAGGTTAATTTTGACCGGTACCCCGCTTCAAAATAATTTACCCGAATTGTGGGCTTTGTTGAATTTCGTGTTACCCAAGATTTTCAATTCTGTTAAGTCCTTTGACGAATGGTTCAATACTCCATTTGCAAACGCAGGTACACAAGATAAGATTGAACTATCAGAAGAAGAGACATTGTTGATTATTAGAAGATTGCATAAGGTTTTAAGACCTTTCCTTTTGAGAAGACTCAAGAAGGATGTTGAAAAATCACTGCCAAATAAAGTGGAAAATGTTCTCAAGTGTAAAAAATCGAGTTTACAAGCCAAAATGTACAGTCAAATGTTGAAATACAACAAATTGTTTGTTGGAGATCAGGAAAATAAAGCGGTCACTTTGAAGGGTACTAATAACAAATTGATGCAATTAAGAAAAATTTGCAATCACCCATTTGTTTTCCCGGCCATTGAAAGCATGGTTAACCCATCCCAAGAAAATAATGACCTTATTTGGAGGACCAGCGGTAAGTTTGAATTGTTGGATAGAATTTTACCAAAATTCAGAGCAACTGGCCATAGAGTGTTGATGTTTTTCCAAATGACACAAATTATGGATATCATGGAAGATTTTTTGAGATTCAGAGGCTTAAAGTATATGAGATTGGATGGTGACACAAAGGCCGATGATCGTACTTCCCTTTTGAAAGATTTCAATGCTGAAAATTCCGAATATTTCATTTTTCTTTTATCCACTCGTGCTGGTGGGTTGGGGTTGAATTTACAAACAGCTGACACTGTTATTATTTTTGACACTGATTGGAATCCACATCAAGATCTTCAAGCCCAAGATCGTGCTCACCGTATTGGCCAAAAGAATGAGGTGAGGATTTTAAGATTGATCACTAGAGATTCCATTGAGGAGAAGATATTGGAAAGAGCAAATCAAAAGTTGGATATTGATGATAAGGTCATCCAAGCTGGTAAATTTGATCAGAAATCTACAAGTGAGGAGCAAGAAGCTCTTTTGAGACAATTGCTTGAAAATATTGAGAATGAGGATGATTCCGCGGATGAAGTCGATGATGATGAACTGAATGAATTATTAGCCAGGAATGAAGAAGAATTGAAGGTGTTTAGGAGGCTGGATGATGAACGGGAACTCCAATGGAATAGTTCCAAACCAAGATTGTTTTCTGAGGAGGAGCTACCGGAAGTTTATACGAAGGAGCCGGAGGAAGAGAAAGAGGAGATGGCACATTATGGACGCGGGGCAAGGGAACGTAAAGCAATGGTTTATGATGATAATGTCACTGAGGAGCAGTGGCTGAAGGAGGTGGATGGCGTGGAATCCGATGAAGATTCATCAGGTTCCAGGAAGAAGAGGAGGAACAACGACGGCGATGACAGCGGGGATTTCAAGAGGAAGGCTAAACCAGCCCCAGTAAATTTTGGTGCTCGAAAAAAGGGCGGAAAGAACGATCCGTTGTTGAGGGATCCAAATGGTATTGAACCAAGTGAACAACAACTTCAAGCTGTTTACCACGTTGTCAGCCAAATATTTGATGATATCAAGCAATTCAATTATCAAGGCAGAGACCTCTCCAAGATTTTTAGTGTCAAACCAGTTAGGAGGACCTATCCTGATTATTATGTGATTATTAAGCATCCTATTGCTTTAACTAACATAAAAACCAGATTGCAGAATTATGGTTACTGGACCGTTGAGGAGTTTATTATGGAGATGCATTTGATGTTTAAGAATGCCCGTATCTACAACTTGGAGGATAGTGTTATCTATGATGATAGTTTGATCTTAGAAAAGGAGTGCATTGTGAAATATTTAGAATGGAGACACAATGCCGGGGATTTTGCCGGTTTGAATTCTTTGGGTAGTAATTTACAAAGCCCAGTCATTGGAGAGCATGATATCAACTCTATTGAGGGTTTGGATCTATATGGATTTGATGAGAGGTTTAATTTGAAGAAGAACAATGGAGAACATATTTCCAACCCGGATGTTGTTTGGGATTCCAGTAGGATGATGGCTGTTGTTAGAAAATTGAAGGGAGATGTGCCCCAAATGGTTCACCAGATACCTCCACACCAGATACCTCCTCATCAGATGCCTCAACAACAGCTTTCTCAACAGCCAATGCCTCAACAATATATTCATCAAGAACAGATTCATCAAGAACAGATTCCTCAACAGCAGGTTCCTCAACAGCAGATTCCTCAACAAATACCTCATCAACAGATGATGAATGACGATTTACCCGTGCCAGATGATCTTCATTCGGGATTGGATTCTGCTAATTTATTTCCTGATGATCCAATTGATGGGATTGACGACTTTCAAATGGATTTTTGATTCCAGTTTAGACTGTATATTTTAGCCTATGTAAACTTTTTAAATGCATTAATATTGATATTAATACTAATTATTAATTTATTATCTTATTGCGATACAAAAAAAACGGATTAAAACACTTTATTATTTATAAGACGCCGTCGGTACCAGGTTTACTGTTTAAAACTCTCGTAATTAACTTTCCAACCTAACTTTTCCAAGCTAGGCTTTTTTATGTTTAATTCTCATAAGCAAAGTTTATCTTAGCTGTATTCTTTGACATTGAAATATTTTCTAACTTTTGGGATTAGAAAGCTTCTCACAGGTTGAATGTACATCTTTCTTTTTGAATGGCATCTAAAACCAATTCAAAATTAACTGGAGCTGCCTTGTTTGCTCATTTTTGCTATTCAAATCATCAGTGTAGATTTCATTTAATTATTAGCTTTTAATTGAATGGTTATCTTTAACCAACTGATAGAAAATTGAACGATGGATTTGGATAATTTGCGGTTTAAACGATGAGCAATGGCGCAATATTATGCGCTATCTCAGCTAAGTAATGTCCCTTATATTTAAGCCATAAGATTCTCAAGTGAATAATACACGAGAAATGACCTTTTATAGAAGAATAATGAGAGTGACTGTTAGGCGGTTCATTCAATGGTGAAGTTAATACCATTTACGTGGCGCATGCATTAAACGTCTCTTCATGCGCCACCGCAAACTTTAGTAAAATTGTCTCTTTAATCCTAAGAACTCCACCAGTTACCACTCTAAAAACTTTTTATTTGGATAAATATGGTATTACTTTAATATGAGAATAATTTCTTTATGATTTAGAAAACCTCCAGGACAAGGAATATGGTTATTAAAATATATCACGTGACGCGTTTTATCCTCATATGCTCATGATGTTGAATCTTCAAATTGCAGGTCAAAATTGTAACAGCTAGGTGACTAGAAGGATAGCTAAAGAATTGACCATGTATTTATAATAATGTTGATTTTATTATCTTGGTTAGTGATACTGTGAGGTGTCCTTGTTTCCAGAGCCGGAGTTTCATATTTTAAAGTTAGGATATACATTATAGTTTCTTCAACAACCCCAACCCCCTTAAAAACAAGATTAACACTGGTATTTTGTACACCAGAAGAGGGATTGATCAACTTAGGTAAGAAGTAGCTATAAAAGGTAGCATATATGGTATGTGTTTTTCAGATTTGATAAGCATTAACGGAAATAGTTCTGGCCCATTTCACATAATAATATGACTTTTTTAATTAACTCTTATACTGCCACAACTGGGGCATCATGAAGGGCTTGATCTGCATTCTTTTAAAAAATGATTCGAATGGTTGATTTTTGTCTTTTTCATCTTACAAATAACAACCATTCCAATGCCATTTAATTTAACCGCTTTTCTAGGCGCATAAATTCTTCAACATGATGACACATTCACCTCTAGCCCACCATTGAAAGCTAGTGCTTTTTTGCTGAGCAATATTTTAACTCCTCGCACGCTCTCTCATTCCAGCAAAACAGATAGATGGTGGTTTATAGGGTACACAACAGACGTTTGAGCAAGGATCTTTCTGTGGAGATAATCTATGAATGCTCTCCGGTGATTGCAGGCACGGAAGATCTTTCGGTGCTCGTGAGATTCAAATACACGGGGAAGTTTCAACCAAATGAACCATTGAAAGAAACACGAGAGGGGGAAGAGCGAGTGGAAGAAGCAAAGCCATGGTTTGGATCGAGACTATCTTCACAATTGTCTAATGCCACCAGATCCTTGTTTTTAGCCAGTCTGGATAGTGTGGACGAGAATGAAGATGATTCCCTATTGGATACCAAACCAAAGCGATTGGATCTCTTTTTGGGGTATACTCAGCTTTTGGGTCATTATAGTATCAGCGATGAGTTCATTGACGTTTCAATCTTTAAGGATTTACAAAAGAGTACAATCATTGAAGGAAAGATGGCCGGCATTCATGGTCTTGAAATCAAAGGTGATCTGGAATCCAATGGATTGATGGCCTCATTGGGTATTTTATTCAACAGTGAACTGTCCTCACTTGAGAATGCCAATATAGTGGACCATATGCACACGATTCCTTTCTTCTCAACCAACCAAAATATAATATTCAGTGAATTGACGTTTGATCCAACTCAATGGACAGGCGAAATTTGCAATGACAATCATATCAGGTCGTTCTATATAACGGCAAAGTTGCCAAAGGAACTTCCACCAACTTTCCGCTCTCAACCAATTGAAATCACGTACAATTTCGTTTTGGGGTACCAGGTTTTAGAAGGTAATCAATTGGTGAACAAGACTGAATTTATTCCCTTGAAGATCAGCCCTTACGTCGACGAATTTGCAAGGCAACCGGTTTATCATTTGGAAAAAGTAGAATTGAATAGAATATTGGAGGATACGAAATGTGTTGATGTCACCGAACACCCATCAATCATAAAACATGATGCAATGGAGAATTCCACTATGAAGGGTAGAAAAATCAGCTTTTGGAGCATGAAGAAGAGCAATAATGGAGTGGATACAAGACGCAGTACTGCAACAACGTTTGAATCCTTGAAGAATATGCCAACCTCCGATAGTAAGAGTCTTCGGGGAACCAAAAATGTTGAAAAGTTCATGACTGTTCTTGATGACATGCAAAAGATCAATGTAAACGATATTGCGGAATTTCAGGAGAAGTTTGAGAAGGAGTTCTTTCCTAATGAAAAAGTCTTTGATGTGAGGGACAACTTGATCCAGATTCTAGGCGATTTCCGTCACTTAAAGCACCAACGCGGCGAGACCGACACCAAAGACGACACCATGGAGTATTTAGTTCCAGAGGACATTCAAACTAGATTTGCAGTCAAACAGAACCATCATCTAATCACTAACTTGAGCTTAAACAAGGGGATTTTTAAAACTGGTGATACTATCAATTTGAATTTATCATTTGAGGATGCCAAATATTATACCACGGGTGTTGAAATTCAATTATTGAAGCATCATCATTTCTACAGAGAGGAATATCTCAAACTGGACAACTATGATGCAGTTAATCCAGCACTTGTTAATAATACATTGGAATCCATCTTATATGAGAAAGTTCTTAGTACCTTCAACACCAAGACATTAAATCATGAACTCCAGATTCCATTTGAGACCGAATCTCAATTCAAGTCCAACTTCTTCACCGTCAAATATTACGTACAGGTGAGGTTCATTATCAATGATGCATATGGTCTCAATAGAGGAGAAGATGGTGAAAAGAGAGTTTATTTTGACTTGAGAAGTATTTTTGTCGATCACAATGGTTCTGTACTCTATCAGCCGGTCGACAATTCTGTTAATGCCAACGAGTTTATCGTCCGCATACCTGTCTTTGTTTTACCAAATTATGAACACGACTTTGGCATCTTGTCAAAATAATCAAATAAACTTTTGTAATTTTTATTTTGTTAAGACTCTATAGAGGGAATATTGGATGAATCCTATTGAACCACCAATGCCACTTTGCTGAGCTTATTGATGCAAGCATGAGCAAAAACGCCAAAGTCTAAGTAAAAAAGTGAAGACGCGTTACTTGACACTTACCTACTCACCAATTCCCTTCAATGGCAAAGCCATCCAATGGCAAGCAAACAATGGAGTTTGTTAACAGCCCCTCAAATTCTCCAGAGCGATTTTTACTCAAGATAAAGCGTCCAAGAATGAAGAATAGACGACAAATCATTGATGGTATCCAATCGAAGCAATCGCGGAATAATGATACCATGATGAGAGTTATCCACTCAGAGAGCATTGGAAATATTAATTTGACCACATATGATGAGAATAATAATGATACAACTGAAGGAAAATCCGACGATAGGGATGATATGGATAAATCTTCAATTGGAAGTATTCCCTCTTCTCCACCCTTAACTCCCCATAAGAGGGTTGCATTTTCAAGTGACGTAGAGGAAGACAGTTTTGTGAGCTCATCACCGATTAAATTTGGTAAACCCGGTAGATCTATTTTGAAACAAAGCTCACTTGGATCTGAATTGGCATTTTCAGTGGATGAGTTGCTTCAGGGGGATGTTTGGCCTAATGGGTACGTGTTACATGTCCCAGAGAATTACTTGAACAAGTCCAAGGTTGTTAGATCTTGCGTGACGTTACTGAAGACACACAATTGTGATAAAAAATATGAAATATTTGCAACATTGAACCATCTGATCAAACAGTCAGTCAATAATCTCAACAATTCATTTTCGCTGGATTCAATTTACAGTTTGCTTAGAGCCATTGAGATGGATTTAAAGGAACTGGAAACAGAAATAGACTCGGTGGCATCTCCATTCAGATTACGAAACTCATCACAAGGAATTAAATTACTGGCATCGTTACATAGATTAGTGACAAATAATGAGGCATTCAAAAATTCAATGAACTCGATATTGAAGGTTATAAAGAGTCCCAATCTATCTAAGAGTTTAGCATCATCGATCATTCAATTTTGCAAATCCTTGGAATATAGGGATCTTGACCAAATAGAGAGATTGATTGAGGGCGTCATTCAAATGAGGTATTTCTTCAGTGCTACAGTAATTTGCGAAAGATTGGGTATTCTGAGTAGGGTAATTATTTCAAAGCCTGCGATTTCAAGCAAATGTGGTTATCAAATAATAAGTTATATTTTTATGACTATTTTGAATACTGAGGTTCCTTCCTATAATAAAATACTCTCATTTTGTATTCACACATTGACACAATTTGCCAAGCATTCCGAAATCAAGCAAGTAGCATTGAAAATTTTAAATGAACCAATCGATGATAAGTTAGAGAGTATCAAATCATCGATTGGCGACACTTTCAAAAGGGAAACAACAATTTCATGGGCATTGGTAGAGACATTTAAGTACATCAATCAATTAAAAATGGGGAAACAAGTGATAGAATTATGGTATTTAATTTTACAAATTTGCGTATTTAAGAATCCCCACTTTTCTCTATTGTCTGATTTGGGGAGGGAATGGTTGGAAGTTTTTGACCAGCTATTAAATAATGAAGAAAATTGGTCAATATGTGTAGACAAATGGAATGTTGTTATTTACAATTTTCAAATTTGTGATATTGGTGAAGATGATGAGGTTACAATCAAGAGAAGGATCCATACGTTATTAAAACCATTCAAGAAGATCCGCAATGAACAGCAATTTAAGAATCTTTACTACAAGCATTTTTATGCATTAAGGTGGCAAATTAATAGACAAAAAGGAAATGAGAAGTTGATTGCCGAATTAACAAATGAAATCTTGACCCCATTAATGGATGATTATGTTGATGGATATGATTTGGATCATATCATGAATGGGATTTTCTCGATAGATACACCCATCCTACCTCAGAAACAACAGGATATTGAGAGTTTAATTTGGAATTTTGATAATAACCATTGGAAGCGGCTGCTTTGCCCTCTAAATGTTGGGGGATATATCTCCAATTTTGAAAAAATCTGTCAGCTTACGGAGAGATTGTTTCTATGTCGTGAATTTGAAAAGTGCTGTGATTTATTATCCAATATTATTTATCAACCATTACATTATTTGAGTACATTGAACATGGTGGTATATCCATCATTGGTGCAGCAAACTCACGATTTAGTAATTAGAATCTTGAAGACAAAGAAAGAATTGGTTAAAAGTGCCAAAAGTGAAAATTGCAAACAGCTTTTTAAATTGATTCAGGATGGTGATATTGATTTAATTTTTCCAAAAAATCCACAGGGTTACAGTCTGATCCATCGTATATCCGATGAATTTTCCCAATGTGATGAGGTTGATTTTATTTCTTCATTCATCACAACTTGTTTATCCAAGTTCAACTCGGACGACATCTTTGCTGCATTTATGACCTCCGATATATTCAAGAATTTGGGATTGGTTAAAAAAGCGTGCACCAGAAGATCATTTCCGCCATTTTTAGGATATTGGGTCAAGTTGGATAAATTGAAAAATAATGGTAATGGCGATATTTTATTATCTGATCCATCTCTGTTATCGATAAGGTATAAATATTTTTTCAGTTCATATTTGAAGGGTAGCAATTCAGGTGAAGAATTTCTAAAGAGGGTCAGTCTTGAAATTAGATGTATTTTAGAGAATGGGATATTCACGACATTTGATGATGGGATTTATTTATTTGTTTTAGATATGATCATTCATGGATTCAATGAATTTGAAAAGCAAGATAAGTTTTACAAGGTGGTATCGTTGGACTTTTTCCAAATAGTTTTAACAAAAGGGGAGTTATCCTGGCTCAAGTATATGGATTTGGTGATATCGTTACCGAAAAGGATGACGAAGGAGTGGAAGATGTTTTTAATGAGGGATTTGATAAGGAGGTTAGAAAAGGGTTGCGAATTCAAAGACCAATTTCTAGTTATACTCAAAGAATTGAGGGAAGTTGATAAGAAATATTATAAGGAGTTTGAGAGGACTTGCAGTAGGTTAACGATCAGTTCTCCATTTGTGGAACCCAAGAGCATTGAATCAACCCCAATCAAAGAGACCCAGAAAATTGAGAGTTTCAAAACTCCAGTGTGTTCACCAACAAGGAGACAAACCAGATCCATGGTTCGTGAGAGTAATTTTGAACAAGAAACGGTTTTGAAGCTGAGAAAGAGACCAAGCTCGTTTGAGCCATCTCCCGTAAAGGAAGATCACCATATCGAGGTGATCGATGATGACGATGAGCCTGAGCGGGCCCAAGGCGGTGTGAAGAAGCGAAAGATGTTGAATTTATTAGAATCTACTCTGGAACATTCGGTTGAATATTTGGGTGATGCCACTGAGGTTGTGACCGAGAATGAAATTGCTGAGTTTCAACTGGTCTTGGATAGAATCTGTGATAAGCGTATGAATAAGGTCGCAGATAAAGAGGGCTTGACCAGACAGTTGTTACAGATGTTGGTTAAGTTAAATGAGTGAAAATCATCGACTAACTGTACAAGAAACAATCTGGTTGTGATGAATGAAAAACGAAGAAGATAAACGCCAAATATAAACTGGGGTTAACAGTAACCTCTATGGTGAATGAATGATATGTACATTATAAGACGAAAATTATTTGCTAAGAAGCGCCAGGCCAGTTTGAACTCCATCAATGAATTCCATGTGAGGGAAGTCCTTTTTAAGGGTTGGTAATTGGGCTGACAATCCAGCACACCCTAGAAGCACTTGTGAAACTCCTTCACTTGCCACTTTATTCAAATTCCTGTAAATCTGATTATAATACTTTGGATCCTCTAATTGTAATGGCGACAGTCCTAGGGCAACGGTTTTTTCAAACTCCAAGGGCCAGCTACTTGAGTTGAGGTATTTCAAGATGGCTCTATCAAGAATGGGCTCCCAGTCTTTACCTGAAGTCACAATAACGGTCTTAGAATTGGGATTATTCAGGGCATATTCCATTGTGGCGTGGAAAATTCCCATCACTCTGGCTCTTGGCACCAAGGGCTTCAACTGAGAAACGAGGGGGTGATCGGAATAACACGCAACAAGGTAGGCGTCGTAGTCCAATAGGTTGGACTGGATCGTGAAGTCGTCGAGAACGGACCTGCAACTCAAAGCGGCATCTTCATCATTGTTGATCTCTTTGGGGGCGTCTTCGGGTGCGGTGTAGAAGTGGACGTTGGGGCGATCGAATGCCTCGATCAGAGAGAGAGTCATCGACTGTGATGAGTTGGGGTTGATCACAAGGATTGCCATGAAGAAGTGAGTTAATATTAACTGGAGTTGATATTACCGCAACTATCGTACCCCAATTTGGTCAAGATAGTGAAAACCGGTCCATTAAGAGGGCAGCGATGTTTGAAATGAGTCACCAAGCGATAAACCCCCCCACGGAGTGATGGGGTTGCATGGAACACCTGTATCAAACATATTAACGTGTCCTGGTTGGGGTGGACACCTCTCTTTGACTCCATTGTGGAAACCAGTCTAAGGGCGAGTTCTGGTGGCGGGACTGCCCCCTTATAGATACCCTTTTCCACTTGGATTGATAGAGTACGAAGTAGAATGTTGAGTGGCATTCTACCAAAAACAGCGTCTTCCACCTTTCTGTTTCGTTGACCACTTGATTGTTTAAGGGGTTTGTTTTCCCTCCATTGATCTCTTTTTATACCGGAAAGAATTTCGTTGTAATCCTCAATAAGCTGCGGTGTTGGTGTTCTTCTGATGGAACATCCGACAATTCGGGCCATTTGAACATCCGGTGATAGCCCTTTATGGTAACGTTGAGAATGTGGTTTTGTGTGATATCCATTCATTTTTTCGATGTGGAAAATGGCCCTTTCCAAAGTGGATGTTATTTCGGGATGATGGGCCAGCTCTTGGCATAGGAATTCCATTTGGTCAAGTGTATATTTTGTATTTCTATCAAAGGTGAATTCATGAAACATTCCATTGGATATTACTTGTAAAGAACCCAATTTAAGCATATACGATTGGAATTTATCCAAACGAGATTGAGATCGGAGTTTCGCCACTTCTCCCCATTGTCCCCTCTCTTTATAACAGTTTATTCTATCTTTGACTACTTTTGAGTAGGTTGAAAAATGACATCCTTTGAGCAGAACCTTCTGGATTTCCTCCAATTGATGATGTGATAAATTCAAAACGGGATTCTTAACAATCTGGGTTTTTCCTGTGAAATGAATGTACATTTCGTACCATTTGGCCAATAAAGATGTCAAATCTAAATACTCTTTATCGGCTTTTGTGGATTTCGACAATTTTAAACAATCATTCAACCATTTCTGAGAATTTTCCACGTTGTTAATTCCCGATCGAAGGTCTCTTAAGGTCACCAAACGCCTTGTGAAGGATCTAATCATTATTGTAACCGTTAGTAACGGAGTGGTGAAAAGTTTAGACGATTACGTAAACAAGACGTTTGATTGAATCCGCTCAGCAATGGCTCGGAGGATTTAGCATGCACAGTGTCTGGTGATGAACTCGTCAATTATGATAAGAGATAAATATGCCCCAACCTTTATTAAAACTACATGAGATGACAAATTCAATGGCAGTTGCGATTCCTTGCTTCCTCTCATTGATTTATTAATAATTAAAGAAAAAAAGAGATTGACAAACAAAACATGGTATAAAAAGACTTAAGTATGGGTGAGGTCAAATAACTGATATCCTCAATTTTTAGAGGACCTTTTTTTGGATAAAATGTGATTTAGAGCCTTTTTGGTGAAAATATGCTTCAATTTTCAATGATTGGTTGGGTTTCTGCCACAGATTCCACTTGAACAGCTTTTCTCACCAGGACTATCACAGAAATCAAAAAATCAATAGTGGAAATTGCAAAGGCAAAGATCCATTGTAGGGCAATCAGCTTTGTGATCATTTGGCCAAACCCCACACTCAACATGAGTAAAGAAGTGCTCAAACCAACGGCCCAATCTCCGTAAAACACAAGCAAACAAAGTGGGACAAGCAAAAATTCCCATATGGCCAAATTTGCCAAAATCCTGGCAAGAAGATGTTTGTTGTGGGAGTGGAAGAGACATGCACCGTTCCAGAACAATGCGTAGATTGTCCATGATAAGGGCAAACTGGTCAATGGCAGATGAATGGTAAGCCAATCCTGAAGAGATTTGATCTGGATTGTTTTGTGTGTGAAGTATAGACTCAGTAAGTTGAGTAAATTGCCAATTATGAGTAATTCGGAAAGGAGGAAATATTCCTTGGTAAAAAGATAAACCCAGAAGAAGTGGAAGAGATTGTTGATAATGAAATGAGGAGAGACGATGTTAATATCATCATTAGTCCCCTCTTGCCTTAGTAATCTCACCAAGAACCCGAATTGCGTTGCGAGGGTTATAAACCAGTAAATTACCGTGATAAGCAAGATCCCGGTGAAAGGTGTTTGGTAATGTGGGCCGGAGTGGTTGAAGAAGAAATAGATTGTTGACAAGATGGACAGGCCATATGTTACATAGATGCTAACGATGTTTGGTGCGATTGGGTCCATTTGTAATCTGAGGATAAGATTATTAATGTCCGACCTTTCCTGACAAATGAGAAAATTTATCACCGTCCAACTCCGATAAATTTTTAAGTCCGATCTTCGTATAAAAGAGGCGTCTTCTCTCCTGAATTTCCTCCCCCAACAACCTCACTTATCCACAAAGATTACAAAATGAGACAAGCTTTTAGAACAAACAAGCAGGCATTGAGAGCTACCAGTCCCTTCACGGATATTGCAGATGAAAGATGTTTTAACCGTCGACTCAGGATGGCCAAGAATGATAGCACTAGGATCTTGATTCACAACCAAACCATCTCAACTGCTCAAAAGGAGAGGATGATGCAATACATGGGGAGACAACCACCCGCGGGAGCCACCACCATGGCTTCAACTATGAGATTTCTCATATGAGATTAGTCATCATCACGGATAGTGGTGGTGATTCCATCGTTCCGAGTCTCCCTTTTCTAATATTTCGTATACCCCCACCTACTTAGCAATTTTTTAATATTGAATACTTTCGTATAATTTGTCGTACCATCTTAAGTGATACTGGGGTCATAATTGTCATTGAGAGGCATTAGGGTAATGTTCCTTCAACGGTTTTTACGGAGTTCTAGAAGCGATTAGAAAAATTGTGTCAAGGTGAAGTTTTCACAGTGTGGCGCAACTGAGGGTGGCCGTGCCTTGGAGTGGCGCGGTTAGCCATTTTTTTCCCCAGTAAAATTGCAGGGCGACATGCGCACTGCGCGAGGTTTCCCACTGATCTATCTTGGGGTGCCTCCCAGTTGGTGTGAGGGGGGAGGGGAAATATCTCAAAGTAAATTTCCCAGAGCTACTTGTGAGTGCGCGAACGGAGATAAGAGAAACTACAGCCGCTCCAACGGCTTCCACTCTGGTTAATAAAGACATCTTTATAATTTAAAAACTATATGAATGTATAAACAGAAAACTTGTGGGAAAGCCCCATTGAATAAAAATCATCCTACTCTTAATCTCGATTAAGCTTCCTCCCTCTTTGGAATTTTGATTTCACCATTCTTTTCAACCCAATCACCAAATGAGCCAGAGTAGTTGAGTCTTTTGTTGTAACCAAAGGTGTAAGCCAACTCCTCAGCCATTGTGGCTCTAATACCGGCCAGACAGTAGAAGACCAGAGTCTTTTCCACACTTGGCTTTTCAAAACCCAACTTCAACTTGAATTCCTCCTCATGCAAACCCAATGCACCTGGTGCGGATTTGACCGGGATGTTGATTGCCCCTGGAATGTGGCCCGCAATGAACTCATCCGGTTCTCTCACATCAACAATGACATATTTTGGGTCCTTGGCAAGTGCGATCTCCTTCATCTTTGAGAAATCAATCACTGGAGCTACTTCCTCCTCGGCACTCTTAGCACTGGTATCATTGACTGGTTCGGTGGTGTATGATCTGAAAGTTGTGAAAGAAGCCGGAGTGGAAAAGGACTTAAGAGTAATCTTTGAGTAAAGTGGTGAACGGATCAAAGATCTGGAAGAAACTGCAAGGGATGCAATGGATCTGATGTTTGCTGCTCTAATAGAACGGCGGATTGGTGCTGTGTACATTTGTTATTAAGATGAGTGTGGGTGCTTGCCCAATTTATGACGAAAAAAATTCTCAGCTGCGGGAAATTACCATTTAGTGCCGTTTATTCAATTAATTACAGTTTAAAAAGGTCCTATATTTGTCCCAATAGAGATTGATGTCCATCGTGGAAATTTAAGCTTCATTTTGGTTCCAATAACATCACCTCCCGAAATTTGGGAATCCACCCATGCCAGGCATTCCACCCATTCCAGGCATACCAGGCATACCAGGCATGCCGCCCATCTGTTGCATCTGTTGCTGTGCCATTCTCATGGCATTAGGATCCTTAACCATTCTTTGGAATTCTTCCATACTGCCTGCAGGCATACCCATCTTGGCCATCATTTGTTCTGCATGTTTCATTGCTTGAGGATTATTCTGGAAATTTCTCATCGCCTGTTGCATGTTCATACCACCGGGCAAACCTGACATCCCCCCCATTCCCGGCATTCCACCCATACCCGGCATACCTTGTTGCATATTCATTGCATTCTTGGCCATACTGGCAAACATATTTCTTTGTAATAAAACACCTTCAACTTCAGTCACCGATTTCCCACAGCCTCTTGCAACTCTAACTATTCTACTTGGTTCATCGATAAAGACAATCCCATCGGATTCCAACTCCTTTTTTGTCATCGAATCAAGAATATACAAGATATCCTTAAATTTTTGTGATGTCTCCTCCTCACCCATTTGACTCATCATTTCACCAAGACCACCCGGTAAGTTTTGTGCAATTTTAGACAACGGCCCCATCTTCATAATACCGGAGATTTGACTTTGCAAATCCTTTAATGTGAATTTACCTTCTTGAATATTTTTCATGATCTCTTCCTGGTTGATATCCGCAGTCTTAACTTGCTCCATCAAACCTTGAAGATCACCGAACCCCAATAACTTTGAGATGAATTGTCTAGCAGTAAAAGATTCCAAGTCATAGAGATGTTCACCAGTACCAATGAAAACAACAGGAGTGTTACTGGAAGCCACCGCGGAAATTGCACCACCACCCTTGGCATGACCATCCATCTTCGTCAAGATGATTGCACCGAAATTCGATGATTCTTTGAACGCCCTGGCCTGTGATTCGGCTGCTTGACCGATCGAAGCATCCAAAACCATTATTGTTTGATTTGGCTCAACAGCCTCACCAATTTCAATCATTTCCTCAAAAAGATCTTCTTCCTGTCTATGACGACCTGAGGTATCGACGAGAATGATTTCGTACTTTTCGCTTTTGAACTTTTCGACACCATCATTGGCCACCTTCACCGGATCCGATTCAGTGTACGAACCATAATATGGGATTCTGGCTTTCGTGGCATTTTGCTTCAATTGATCAAACGCACCTGCTCTAAAAGTATCCGCACAAACAATACCAACTTTAAATCCTCTACGTTGGTAATAAACTGCCAATTTGGTACATGTAGTTGTTTTACCAGCACCCTGCAAACCGACAAACATTATAACATTTGATTGCTTCTTTTTTGGTTTGAATACCTTGGCATCTTTAACATCAACCAAGTTGCACAATTCATCAAACACAGCCTTTTGCACAACCTTTTTCTTGTCCCCCTCTGCTTCTGTGATTATGCTCTTCAATTTCTTACGTAGCTTGATCACCAATTTGATATCCACATCTGCCTCCATCAAAGCGTTCGAGATCTCTTTTAACATGTCATCTACGGCACTATCATCAACCGAAGTAGAACCTGTCACTTGGCCAACTGCCTTGTTGATTCTCCTACCCAAATCGGCCAAAACCATGTCGATTTATAAGGAGCTGGGGTTCGTCCACTTGGGTTTGAAATTTCCAGATCCACTTTCATTACATAAGCCACTTTAGGTATGGGTCAAAGTCATCATCCGGACACGTTTGGTATACTGAATGACTCTTGGGGGGACGCTGAGGCTGTTGAAAACCAGGTGGTGGCTTTTTTGCGTTTTAATACCCATCATGACACCCAGACTGATAATATTGGGAACACGGCTGGTGTTTTAAGAGCAATTGGTGCTCTATCGAATCAGTTTAACAACACTAAAGGATCTACAAGCATTACTGTCATAGACACAGACAAGACCAGGACAGTGTGTCTTGGATTGGAGGGAAAATATTGGAGTTTTTGTCAATTTAGCACAGAAAAGGAGATGATTGATAGTCAGAAACAAACATTGGAGGCACTTCCGGATGGTGAATACCTTCAAGAGAGGATTAAACGTGGATATGAATTGTATTGCTTGAATTACAAGTCGCTGCAGTATCAAGAATCTCTTTTGGGTAAATATCAGTTTAAGGAGCATTGCTGCCGATGGTGGGAACGATGGTTTGAGAATTCCGAGTTTTCTTGGGACGATGTGGCCATTATACAGATGATAGGTGTGCGGTATTCTTTTTTGGAGTTGCCACTGGGGTTTGAAGAGAACACAAATAAGGCTTTTAACTTATTAGTGGATGATTGTCCTGGGTTGCTTCAGGTGTCGTCAATCAACACTACGGGTACATCGTGGGACTGCGGGGTGGTCCACAGCATGAACACCAATTTAAAACTTGGCCCAATGTTCAATTGGTTGGAGAACGTTTCTCCGTGCCTCGAAACCGAGAAATTGTTGATGGATATTCAGCCAGCAAAACCAAGAGAGGAAGGTTTATTGGATTCATCAATAATGAAACCTGCATTGCTCTTGCAGGATACTCTGAATGACCATTTGATAAATCCGATTTTTTCCATAATGGGTACTGTTGGTGATTACAGCAGTGATCTCGTGAATAATAGCGTGGCCACTGTGACCACAGTTGCACAACTTGCAAATCCCTTTAATTATTGGACTCAGACATTGGGAGACCAAACTCAGCCGCTGCACGAGCAAGAACATGTGCCTGATCATCACACTGATCAGAGTGTCCCACCTTCAATCCCACAGCAAGATGCCGTTACCAACTTGAGATCACTGTCAAAAGGCAGTTATATTTTAGGGGGTTTGTCAGATGGTTCCATTAAAGTGAAATCTATTTACTTAGATGGCGTTGATTCCCGTGAGCAGTATCACTTGATAATCTATTCAATAAACGGGATAATATTTCCTATGGTTTTCAATGAGGAAACTCCCATCACACATTCACTCTTAGATACACTTACAAAACAGTTAGATGATCTCTTCGAAACACATTTCCAAGATGTCGTTGATATTCGAGACACAAATCAACAAGAGCATACCCTAGTTCAAGCGGGGTCACATCCTGCACCACGGAATCAAATTATTTTCAAAAAAAGTAGGGTTTTCTCCAATATGGGCACCATTGCTTCTCCATCAAATCCACCATATACTAGCAGCCGTGATATATTTGAGAAATATATGGATGTGTATCAGAATGCAATCGTGGGATCCGATCGGTCTGTCAATTCGCCATTTTCCTGGAAAAAAAGCAGAACATTTACTCGGTCTTTTTCTGGAGAATGGTGCACTTTTGAAGCCTTTTCTCATGACCATTGGCGGTTTGACTGGGGTATTGGTAATCATAACTGATCTGCTGAGCAGATGTGCGCTTCCGCTTTCATCAATTTTTTTTAAAGGGCTCACTTTAAAAAAATTTCTCCTCTTCAATTCATTGTTTACTGTTTGGAAAGCGGGTCAATTTAGTGAATCTTCTATACAAACGGATCAATTTGGAGTTTTACTTGAGAACAATCACAAATTTCCCATTTTCCTGTTTTTTTTTGAGCAATTTTTAAAGAAAGTCACTTAATTTCAATACCCCTTATCAATTAAAGATGAAGTGTAAAAATTGTGGTAATACGACCTTCACAAGGGAATACCACACATCGTCGGGGGATTTGGCATGTAATTCATGTGGTGCAGTGATGGAAGAGAATCCAATTGTTTCGGAGGTGACGTTTGCAGAGAATGCCGCTGGTGCGGCAACGGTGCAGGGTTCGTATGTGGCCAATGACCAATCCCACGCCAATTTTGGCTCCGGAAGAGGATCACTGGAATCAAGAGAACAAACATTACAGAGTGGTAAAAGAAGAATCAAGAATGTTGCATTAGCTTTGAATATACCCGATTTTGTTGCGGATTCTGCATATCAATGGTTTCAATTGGCATTGACGAATAACTTTGTCCAAGGTAGAAGATCCCAAAATGTGATTGCTGCCTGTCTATACGTTGCCTGTCGTAGAGAAAAAACTCATCATATGTTAATAGATTTCAGTTCAAGATTACAAGTCTCAGTCTATGCCATTGGAGCAACTTTCCTTAAAATGGTGAAAGCCTTACATATAACGAACCTGCCATTGGTAGATCCCTCATTATTTATCCAACATTATGCTGACAAGTTGGATTTTGGAAAATCAAAGTTGAAGGTCATATCAGATGCCACCAAGTTGGCCCATAGAATGGGAGATGATTGGATTCATGAAGGTAGAAGACCCGCTGGTGTTGCGGGGGCCTGTCTACTTTTAGCTGCTAGAATGAACAATTTCAGAAGAACTCACACAGAAATCATGGCTGTCACTCATATAGGGACACAGACAATTCAAAAGAGATTGAAAGAATTTAAGGAGACAAAATCAGCTCAAATGTCGATTTCCAATTTCAGAGATGCCAGTAGTACAGTTGAGCCATCACTGCCACCATCTTTTAAGAAGAATCTCAAGGAGACACGTCGGAGAAAGAGAGATATTGAGGAAGTGGGTAGAATAGAGGAAGAAATGGCCGCTGACCCGGTTTTGGGTGCAATGTTGGAAGACAGTGAAATTACAGAGGAGGAGATTCAACATCATATCAAGATGCTTTTGAGGAGGAGAGAAGATGACGTGAAGAGGAAGGTGAATAAGAGGATAGTCAAGGACTCCAATGGTGAAACAAAGATTGTTGTTGATTTTGTTGATCATGACGATGTGGACGACGAGGAAGATAGCAATGGACTTGAGCTCAAGATAGTGGAAATGATCGAGCGGAATAGACCAAAGAATTTGTCCTCCGCGTTGCCATCCACTTTGGAGATATTGAGCAAGATACCTGATGATCCTCAAAATTTGGAGGATGCTGATGATGAGGAGATTGAGTCATGCCTACTTTCAAAGGAGGAATCTTTGCAAAAGGAGAGACTCTGGGTGGGATCCAACCAGGATTATCTTCTCCAAAGAGAACAGAAGAGGTTGAAACTGGAGGCAGACAAGATTGCGGGCCACACCTCTACAATTAAAAAGCGTCGCAGGAATAAGACTGAGGATGACGATGAGGCTGTCCAGAGGGCCGTGAATGGGTTCACCAACTTGGGTGATGTGATGAAGGCCACCCTGGAAGGACATGGCTCAGCATCGGAAAATGCTAAGACGTTGTTGAGTAGCAAGTCATTGAGTAAGAAGATCAACTACAATGCCGTGAACAACCTATTTGACGATTAATTTATATATACCAGTGTTTAAAGGGGTCTACCATTATTATTCACTCTTCCCATACCTCTACACACTGGACACGTCTCCGTGTCCAAAAAGAAGTGTACCATACCTCTACCGCCACACCGTGGACAGAGCACACCTCCGATCCTGGGGTCCCCTGGTTTCACTACAGTTGGTCCCGTCTGACCCGGTCCCAATATTGGGGGTAACATCGTCACTCCGGGTGGGAGTTGCGTGACATTGGGATTGAGTCTCTGAGGTTTTGGAGGGTTATTGACAAGTCGTTCAAGTTCCGTTTGACTGGTTGGAGGAGTGATGCCCTTACGGTACTTCTTCCAACAATCCTTACATGGATGACCGTTCCTGAGCTTGAATCCCTTGTTTGCACACTTCCTGCATGTCTTGACATCTGCTGGGTATTCCCATGGTAGATATGGGTTTGGGTTGATCACGGTGGCGGGCCTCAGTTTAGGGCGTTGCGGAGGCTGCTGAGACTGTTGTGGGGGACGGGGATGAGGTGGTATGCGTTGTGGAGGCGCCACCTGTGGACGTTCATAAGGCCTGTTTGGTGGTGGGTTTGGTGGTGGGTTTGGTGGTCGCAATGGTGCTGGTGGAGCCTGTGCCACTTGAGGAGATGCTAGGGCCTCATCGTAACTGGGTGGGGCTTCAGCAGGAATGCTGTCATTGGTATCAAACACAGGCAGGGAATTAGCCGAGGGGGTCGTTGTGTATCCCATGATGAATTTAATGGCTTAGTGAGGAAATTTGATAATGGGATGTGATAACTGTTAACAGTGATGCTAGATTGGGGGTAAAATAGCAATTGACGTATAAATTATACCGTTGTTATGGCATTAATGAGATCTACCAGATAGTATTATTTATATGCAAAGGGACGTTCGGTAAAGATGTCATCATTGATGATTTGTGATTTCAATTCAATACGCTCAGTATGAAAGTGATGAAAAATTGAGTAATTGAGGTGGTTAAAAACTCAATTTGATGTATAATTTTTTATCTCTACAATGGTATTATTGAGAACGTTGTGGCAAAACCATATCGTCATTCCAATTGATGGTTCTCTAATTTTACCCACTGTTTATTTTTTATCCTGTTTTTTCTCCTTACTTACAGATGCTCTGGTTGACACAATTACAAAAGATCGGAGTGGTATTCACGGCCTCTGGGGTGTTCTTCTTTCTCTTAGGCGTGCTTTCCCTTTTCAGCGCCCGATTGCTGGCAATGGGTAATGTTTTATTCATTGTTGGTGTGGTGATGATCATCGGGCCCCAGAAGACTCTCGTTTTCTTCACAAGACCTCAAAAGCTCAGAGGATCGATCTGCTTTGTGCTAGGCCTACTTTTGATTTTTATGAAGAGACCTTTCTGGGGATTCTTGCTTGAAACATTTGGAATCCTGGGCTTGTTTGGTGAATTCTTCCCAACGTTAATCCAGTTCCTCAGAAGCTTACCGTTTGTTGGACCATTATTGAGCCACCCGGTGGTGGCACCAGTGGTGGACAGACTGGCAGGTGTTAGAGTCCTACCTATATAATTCTATAAACACGTTAAGGTTATTTGATCAAAGTGTGTGCAAACTGGAGCACCTTGTAATCCATACCATGCTGGCCCATAATCTGGAAGCCGTATCCCCTATAGGGCACATTCAAGGAAGGAAGACCGGCCAATGACGCCGGAACTGTTAAAATGTCATTCATATACGATTCCACCGGTGTAAGGTTCTTGAAGTCTTTGATGAGAGGAGGAGAATCGGTTGATGTTGGTGAAATGATGAAATCAACACCCTCGTGAGCTCCTTCAGTCTTAGTCAAGACATGCGGGTCTCTAAAAACACTGTTGAATTCGTCAATCAATAGGGAACGGACATGTGTGGCATTGGTGTAGTGTGATTCATAGCCATAAGAGGATAAAACAAAGTTACCCACCGTAATTCTTCTTTGCACCTCATCACCAAACCCCTCGCTTCTAGTCTCTCTAAAGTTAGAATTACTAAACCCATACCTCTCACCATCGTATCTCGATAAATTAGAGGCCGCTTCTGCTGACACAAGGGTATAATATGCTGATAAAGTGTTTTTCAACGAGGGGATAGAGATGGGAACAATCTCATGTCCAAATTCCATCAACTTTTGCATGAAAGCAAACCATTGGTCTCTTATATCCCCTTTCATCTCTTCCAACAAGAACTCCTCGGGAATACCGATTCTCATCACCCTTCTCTCCTCGACCCAGGTCTGCTTCATCCATTCTGTCGACACAAGTTCTCGTAGCTGTTCACTCAAAGACGTTGGGTCCTTCTCATCATGAACATCCAGAACACTAAACACCTTCCAAACCGTCCCAATGTCCTTGGCAAATATCCCAACTGTATCCAAAGACTGAGCATATGCCACCATCCCCCATCTGGATATCCTTCCGTAGGTCGGCTTAAATCCGTAGATACCGGTATATGCTGCAGGTAATCTCACAGATCCACCCGTATCAGAACCAATTGAGAAATCCACCAGATCTGCTGCAACCGCTGCAGCGGAACCTCCAGAGGAACCTCCCACGATTCTCTGAGAATTTGGTATTTCTTTAGAAACGGTCTTGGGAATCAGATAGTCACCAGTTTCCTCATATTCTAACACCATATCACGGTCTCCCTCCATAACGTAAAGTGGATTCAGTGTTGGACCAAAGTGAGAATTTGTTGTTGAGTTTCCCATGGCAAATTCATCCATGTTCGTCTTACCCACTATTGTAGACCCCGAGGATAAAAGCAATGTGGCAACTGTAGCGTCATATTGAGGTTTAAAGCAGGACAGCATCTTGGAACTGCACGTGGTTGGTTCATCCTTTGTGCAGAAGAGGTCTTTCAAAGCGGTGGTTGTTCCTTGCAAAGGCCCTGGTTTCTCATTAAATAGGGATTTGGGTTTCCTAAGCAGTGTAAAAGCGTTGAGCTTCGAGTTCTGGGACTTCAATGACCCAAATGACACAGGCTTCATACTCTTGAATAGGTAGAGAAATTTTGTTCGGGGAGGATGTTTTTTGTTCCCCAGTAATTTTTATTTGACACAGAAAGAATTCATCTGCTGGGAGAAAACTCACAGGGGAAAAAAAAACACTGTGAAAAATAATGTATTGATTCGCTCACTCCGGGAAAAAACGAGAAATCACTGGGAACTTCCAGACAACATCATATTCTCGTAACGAAATGGGTAAACGTCAACGTGTGATCGAGAGACTGAAGCCAGCTCCTTACACCTTGAATGATTTGGATTCTGGGGTGACTCCCCCCAATTTCCACATAGCTGCCACTATTACTACGGACAAAGAATTGGAAATGTACTCTACGCCTGATACACCACAAAACAAGAGGGGGTTCAAATACACTTGCTGCCGTCCCAACCCCTTTTTCAAATCATTGAAGTACTCTACATCAGATCTGGAACCACATTCAATCAGTTGGTCGTTGTTTGACAGAGCAAGTGATGCTCTGATAAACAAAGAAATGTCTATAGTATCTGTAAAGAGTGATCACGGTTGGAGATCTGTGAGATCGACCACACCATTGAGATCGGGGAAATGGTATATTGAATTCAAAATAGTTGGAACCGAAGGCCATGTGCGAGTGGGAGTGGCCAGAAGGGAGGCCCCATTGGAAGCTCCAGTGGGTTATGATGGCTATGGCTATGGTATTCGAGATATCGGTTGCCAAGGCATCCATTTGAGCAAGAGAATGGAATTGGGTTATACAGGGCCGGATTTGAAACAAGGAGATGTTATTGGTTTGCTATTGGAATTGCCGGAATTGATGCATGATGGCGTAGGGATCGTCAGAGATATGATTCCTATAAAGTACAAAAATGGGTTATTTTTTGAACAATTTGAATATACCAGTTCGAACGAAATGAACCATTTGTTGAATCCAATTACGGTGTTCGGTGAACAGGCAGTTCCGGATAAAGAGAGGTTTAAACCTAGGGAAATCAAAGATTCAAAATTGACAGTGTTCATCAACGGCCAACCCTTACCAACAGGCTGGGAGAACTTGTTGGACTTCTCACCACTATCTAGTGAACAGAGAGAACAGAGAAATGTTCATAAAGATAAACCAACGCCCGATGATGGGGATTTGGGGTATTATCCGATGGCAAGTTGTTTCAAAGGTGGGGCAGTTGAACTCAATACTAGCTGCAAATTGTGGGTTGAACCCCAGGGGGTGTCAAAGTACAAGGTATTTGGAGAGAGATACCAACAACGTGTTGTTGAGGAATATGTTTGGGATTTGATCGATGAGTGTATCAATCAATGGTTGGATGATAAGGAAGCTCAGCTATCAAAATGAGTTGTAATTTGTCAGTGACTGGGTACACAACTCATTAGGACACGAATCATTTTCTCTTGAGCTTTTAACTAATGCCTTACAGTTTTTATGCATTCTAATATAGCATTCTTCATCAGGACAGAAAAAGCCTCTAGTGATCAATTGTTGACAACCAAAGCATACGCTGATGGTGCCACCTTCTTCACTAGGTTTGTATGTTTCCAAGAGGTAGCCTTGGAGTTCACTCAATCCCCGTACTGTCAGTGTGAGCTTATCATGATATCTTTCCAACCAACCCTGTAATTCCAACTTTTGAATCAATTCTTCTGCCTCATTATAACTGAGGGCACCCTCATCATGAATATGATTTACCATTGCCATGTGCGAAACATGATATTTGATAAATCCAGCGTTGGCCTCAACATACTCTACATTGAATATCCGATCAATTGCAGCCTTGATGAGTTCTATTGACTTTTCCGAGAATTCTGTCATCAATCTAATAGACCCTTCTCCCTTTTGATTAATGAATGTATATACAGTGGTGTTGACTTGATCCATATCCTTCAATGTGACTATTTCTAAATCAAATGCTACCAATTTCTTATTGATCCCACTGATCAATTTCTCTAGTTGGTTTTCGTCTATCAACGGCAATGGATCAAAGTTGGTGTCATTTTTACCTGAGTGAATGAGTCTGCCAATGGTATCTATTTCCTCTTGATCTTGAAGAGTCTCTTGTATAAGAGTTAAGGCCACCAATTTGGTGTAATTAAGTAGATCTTTTTGGTAAATTATTCTCATTGAGATCACCATATCCAAAATAGTAGCGTGAAGAAGAGAATACTCGCTTGCTAATTCTAAAACATGACCATCCAACTGCATCACCAGTATATATGCCACACATTGTGAATTTTTTGGTTTTTTTTTTGAGCCAAAAGGATGTAAATGCCATAGGAAATTCGCGTGTTACTTCAATTCACTTAGGACCCAAGATAGTTTAAATAATTACCTGAGAAGCGGCTTTCCCAGACTATTTGCCTCAAAATGATACCCAATAGTCCTATTTAGACAAATGAGCATGTTTTTGGCCATTCTATTTTTTGCTCTAGATCCACTCTTGAAACTAATTGTCTCTTACAAACACTATATTAATGTCATACTATAACCAGTATCAACAAAATTACAACCCTTATACCAATCAAGGAACCCAAGGAGTTTACAATTATAATTCTCAGCCGCCTCAAGGCCAACAGCAACAACCCCAATTCACAATGCCAACAGGTTCAATGGCAACACCACAATCCTTCTCAGATGAACCACTTTCCCAAGGAATACTGGCTGCATTTTCAACCTCCGGCTATCCTGGTGAGCCGACTCTCTTTGAAGAATTGGGCGTTAACTTCTCCCATATAAAAGCCAAGACGTGGGCAGTTTTACGTTTAAAGTCTAAATCATTAAAAGAGGATGTCATTCAGGATGCGGATATGGCCGGTCCTCTTCTCTTCTGTTTTTCATTTGGTGCGTTGTTGCTGTTGTCTGGTAAGACTCATTTTGGTTACATTTATGGTGTGGCATTGTTTGGTACGCTCTCCCTACACTTCTTGTTCAAATTAATGTCATCCAATGGTCAAGGTTTGGAATTTTTGACTACGGCTAGCACATTGGGGTACTGTTTACTGCCGTTGGTGGTATTGAGTGGGTTTGCGGTCATTTTGTCCTTGGAAAACTTTCTCGGTTACACATTGAGTTTGTTTTGTATAGGGTGGTGTACTTGGGCTTCATCAGGGTTATTTGTTAGAGTTTTATCCTTGAATCAGGCAAGGCTTTTGGTGGCTTATCCATTGGCCATGTTCTATTCAATGTTTGCACTAATGGCAATTTTTGTGGAAAGGAAAGTATAAATTTATCTTGAGATTAACTATCGAGAGGACGAATTATGTATGATTCTAATATATTTATTTTCATTGCCAATGCTCCAAGGATTGTGTTATTGATTCGGGTTGTTCTGAATTGTTGTTTAGCATCCTCAAGAAATGTAAGTTATAACCTAGCATTTAGTCTTGCCTATGAGTCTCTTTCCATATTTATATGCATGAGGAAAAGGCTTATCCGTTGATGCTGACATATTTACATTGCTCCTATATGATCAGCGGGTTTCGCATTACTAATTCCAATGGCAAACGAGGTATGATATTTCAATGTTAACTTTGTATTAGCAAAATTTCTAAGACAAAATAAACCTTGCTCAGAGGGCCTCCTGAACTTGATTGTTAAATCAGATTCCTCCGTTTCAAGCTAATCAATGTGAGAATGTCAATTTTTCAGGGTCTGAGCCAAATCCGTCCTTGCAAAAAACCGTTGTCACGTGGCTAACCCGACACTTATTTATCAACCCTTGTCGTTTATTTAGAAACTATCCCAGCAACCATTACTGTATATGGATCTATTACTGAAGATGAATCATTGATTTCTTAATAGATCAGTTGACGTATCAGAAAAGTGCATCGGGCCCACTGTTCCGGATGGTTGAAGAACTGATATGGAATCCAACAATAATTACACAGTATTTCATTTATGAGTTGAAAATATAGACCTGAGCAATCCCAATGACTGTAATAGCAACAACTGGACAGTCTTATATGATTGAGAGAAGGAAAGAAGGCATTGGATGATATAATCTTACCAACATGGTAATCCAGCACTCTCTAAGGACTCATTACCCTTTGAGAAATTTTTAGATTCCTTGAATGTTATTTTCAAAGAACATGATGATTTTAGAATGATACCACCATTTTCTCCATGAGTTAGTACTTGGTCTTTATATGAAACAGACTATTGTGATGTTTTCAAAACAAGCGAAAGACGCCGAATAAGATTCACCGTGTTCTTGGAGAGTTTGTTGGTAGAGTTTAATCTTCATATCAAATTATTGGCAAAGGAGCATTACCCTCATCATTTGTCTTCATCCGGTAAACCATCAGTCGCCACCATTGGATTTCCTAACCAGAAAAAAAGAAACGTATATGAAAAGACCGAGAACCCTTACCTTGTGCGGCTTCAACGCCCTGCCAACAGTTTATGGAGTACTGAGTGTTATCAAAGGTCAACTGAACAGTCTACACGAATAACAAACATGTACAAATGATTACTTTTCTCTTGCATTTCAAAATAACCCTCTGACCCATGTTCGGTGATTTCGAGAGGTTTTTATTTTGATATCAAGATCGCATGCCGACCATCTTCAATTCATAAAAGAAACGCATAAACAACCTGAATTTTATGAATTGATACTGATATAGGAATTTTGGTATGTTAACAGCCATTTTCCTGCCCATTTAAAGCCAAAAATTGATGTATTGACTCAATATTTATGCAACATGGAAAAGAAATTAGGGTCTGGACCCGATTTATTTGGAGGCTCAACCTAGAGGAAGAAAAATGGATGTAACGGCATCATCACAACATTCTGATTATTTATCCTTCCTTCCTCCCGCCTTTGACACACCAAAACGAAGTATGCTGAGGAGTACATGGTTTCTTTTACTATGCTCTGCATTTGTCGGCGCCGTCACAGAAGTGTATGAGGGTACGTTAATGGCCTACGACTTTAGCTCAGTACCTCCAGCTGGTTTAAAAGTCGTTTTTGGTACTCTTTATTTTTCCTACTACGGGTACTTTCAACCAGAAGAAACTGGACTGTATACTTTCCTAGCTCCACCTACTGGAGGCATCTTTCTCGGATGGATTGGGACAAATTATGAATGTTGTTCTTCCTCTTCAGTTGTTGATTTCAATGATCCCATGTTTTCATGGGACTCTACCGGTACGGACATTCAACTATTACTGATTGAAGGATTATATTACCCCCTCTTTTTCCAGCTAGATACAGATTTTCCTTTGCTTCCCTTTGTGCAATTTGATAACAGTTTAGCTACATTGCCAAACTATAGTGCGTCTCCCTTTTTTGGTCCTGTCACAGTCACTCCGGCAATAGGCGATTATAATGTCAATACTTTATCAGAGGGGTATATCTTGAGCACCACCACAAGTGGCCTTTCAAACTTTTACTCCACATATACATCTACTTCCACTCTCTTCAATAAAGAAACGGCAGAAACTTTCAGCTATATTATGCAATACTTTGCAGTTTCGTCTACTTCTACTATGTATGGTACCACTGAAACAACATATGTGACTACGATTTACGATACCGATTTGACCACGATATATGCAGTTGAAATGATTCCATACGCCACCTCCACTTCCTATGGTAGTGCTGGAACAACGTACGTGACCATGGATTCTTATAACGATGTGCCGAGCACATATGTCGTGGATGTTATTCCGTACTCGACGTCTACTTCTTATAGTACTTCTGGAACCACATTTTTAGCTTCAACGGCGGACGGCATTTCTACCACCACGTATGTTATTGAAGTCATTCCATTTGATACTGTTTACTCCGATGGACCTTCCGCAACAACATATGTTAGTGAGGTGGCTTCAAATGAAATTACCACAACTGTGGTTTATGACATTACACCATATTACACGTTTACAGTTGACGGGCCTTTAGCAACTACGTACACAACCACAGTGAACGTTCTGGGTCTATATGTGTCTACTGCAGTGTATGATGTGATTCCTTATTCAACGATCACATCATATGGGGCTTCTGCAACTACTTTTACTACCTCCTCATTATGGGGCGAGATGGTAACTAGTATTGTCTATGATATACTCCCATATGATAGGTTTACTGTTACATCTGGTAGTATATCTGAAACAATCACGTTCGAAACAGTTGCAAACGGCGCACCATCCCCGGCTGTGTTGGTGATTGAGCCAACCTCCAGTTCAAGCACCAGTTCAAGTTCCAGTTCAAGTGCAGATTCCAGTGCCAGTTCCAGCTCAATCTTCAGTTTAGCCTCTAGTTCCAGTACGAGTTCCAATACAATCTCCAGCTCCTTTATTGTTTCCTCAAGCTTGTCAGCATTTTCTACTAGTCACTCTACTATCCAAGGCCCAGTTGTTACTTACGTTTGGACGGGGACGTTCACCAGCAGTCTAACATTGACATATCTTGATGGTACCATTTCTGTTCCAGAAAATGGCTTATTTAAGAGACAAGGAGATATTGTTACTTCGATGCAGCCTATTGTTGTTATTCCAACTCCTACAAGTGTTAGCTGGGCTGAGGGTGTTTATACTACTGTTTTGCCATACCAGGAGCTATTTGCTGATGGGGAGATTTTACCATTATCTCTCACCTTCACACGTCCAAGCACAGGCTTTTCCACCACAACGGTGACTTTGGGCACCATTGCAACGACATTTACAACCACTGAAGTTTTGATTCAATCCCTTGATACTATTACAGCTACAGAAATCGTTGTGGTTGTTCCTACTGAGCAGATTTCTGCTCAGCTTGTTTCTACCATTACTACTAGCGGTACTGCGTCGTCCACATACACAAGCGTTGTTACAATCATGAACAGCATTGGCCAACCTATTACTCTAACAGAGGTAGTTGTTGTGGAGTGCCCAACCGGCTCCACCGCGACGGTCACCTCCGGAACCGTTTCTTCAACATTTACTCACGTTGTGACCACAACCAATGGCGTTGGTTTGACATTGGTATACACTGATGTTATTGTTTACTGTCCTGAGTCTACCACCGCAGTTGGTACCACTAAATTGATCACATCTGGAACAGCTTTGTCCTCAACCACTCACGTTGTTACTACAATTAACGATGTTGGTAAGACTTTGGTTTACACCGACGTTGTGGTTTACTGTCCAGAGTTAGGGGTTACCTCGGGGTACTCTCTTGCAAGTCCAACTTTTTTGGCAAATGATACCACGCTGACAAAAGAGAATACCACGACAGTTTACACATCATGCGTGACAACCACAGATTCCAATGGTGTTGTGGGTTCATACACAACCATTATTGCTGATATTAATTCAATGGTTATTGGATCTGAATCAACTATAACCACTAGTTCCACTGTTGAAGCTGATGCTTCTACCTCTCGTTCGTCTCCAAAATCATCAACTTCTTTCGAATTTGCTGGTGCTGGTCATAGTATAACTGAAGGTATAATTGGAGGTTTGATATCTGTTGCATTTGTTTTATTCATTTAATATAACAGGGGATTGTTTATCAGATTACACATATCTTTTTTTAAAATTGAAGTATTGAATAATTACATGAGCCTTTTTATGCTCAGCAGTAAACCGTTGATCTTCCAGTTGAAGGACATGGCCCCTCTTAGAAACTGTATTTTTCCTGTAATTTCCAATAAAATCCAAATTGCAAAATGTTTTCTGGATCACCATCCTGTTGCTGATTGCCTGATCAACCAAGTTCTTCTTCAGCTCCACCCAAAATTTCTTATTTTTAGCGGTATTTGTTAAGGTACTTCCTACGATCATTTGTGCTGCATAAACCATCCCAATGAAGGCTTGTACTGTTTGCAAAAATTCAGTGGTAATCCAAAGCTGCTAAATATATTTAATATTCTTATACCTAACATTATCACATATTTGATGGAATGTGAATTACGCAAAAGTTTTATCTATATATGTGTTCTTGATAGGGGGTTTCAAATAACATGGCTCTGAGCGAATAAAATCCCAGAAAAGTGCTTCTGGTGATTTATCCGTTTCATAATTGTTTGACAAAAGATATCATCCACTAAAAGCGAAGCGCAATCCACCATCGGTTATCTTTGTAGATTGGTATGAAAACTCCCATTTATTTACCAAACGAATTGATTGTGAAAATTTTCACTCTTTTTTACTTGATGGATTTGTTGAATTGTGCAGTTGTTTGCAGAAACTGGAAATAACATCCTAAAATCTCAACGGTAATCCGTATAATTTTAATGAAATGTTTGCTCACTGTCAGAATATTGAAACTAAATGATAAATACAATTAGTACAATTAGTTAGAGAAAAGGAAAAATAATGAAATGAATCCGGCAAGCCATAATAGTGGCATTTCAAAACTCTTCTTCATTCCATTGCTACTTTCGGATTATCTTATATATAGTGCTCAGTAAAGATAAATTTTTTAATATAGGGCAGGCGTAACTCGATATGGAATGATTAAGCTACACTTGTTCACTATTTCTACTTTTTTTACAAATAATAATTATGAATTATCAACTGATAGGGAGGAAAAGTCTCACAGAATATGTAAGATTTTTATAAAAAGCAAGACATGGCCCATTAACCATTCTCATAACTAATATCTCATAACTGTTTATATGATAATTTCCCTACCCATTGAATTAGTAGAAGAAATTGCAAACCAGCTTTCATTCCTGGATCTCATCAATTGCACACTTGTATGTAAAGACTGGAACAAGTTCTTGATGTCACATGCACAATTCTTTAGGGTAAATTGGAATAAAGTTAAAATTGATGGTTTCAAAGAATGGATCACAAAAGCCATCATTGAATGCAAATCCAACCAAAAGATCAAAATCTATGATATGAAATTTCATGAACGTTCCACCTTCAGTAAAGAAAACATGAAACAATATGCTATAATTAAAAGTGTATTCATTGAAGGAATAAATCACAACCCCCTATTCAGTGAATTGCTACAATTACTTGGATTATTCATAGATGCAGAAGAAGTTCATATCAAATTATCAGGTTCATTTGCAAATGTTTTTGAATTATTTCAAGACGTGTTATATTCCATGCCCAATTTAGAAAAGATGGTATTGACTCAGTATCCAACCCACTTTAAACCCACACCAATAAAATATGCTGGGAAATTTTCTACGGATGAGCCATTTTTGAAAGCCACCCAATTAATCAAGTCATTAATCGTGGAAGATGGGTATTATTCGAATATAATTGCTCTAATGTTTGAACATTTGAAAGAAATATCGATTAGTGGGGATTTTGCAATGTCTGATGCCTTTACTTTGGTTAAAATGAATAAGGGCTTGAAAAGGTTATCATTGATTCATATTAATTTAAAATTAGACACAGTGCTCAACTGTGTAATTAATGACTCTGAAGTTTTAACTATATTTCGAAACTTAACTTCTTTTCGTTTTGAAGCTTCCAAAAAAAGGCATGAATCTTTGGACCGAAATTTCGATCAACCAATTTTTGAGAAACTTGAGGAATTGACGATAAAAAATGTTTCATTTTGCATCAAATTAGATTTATTATTGAATTTGGACAATATTCGTCATATCAAAGTCGAAATGCCAAATATCAAAAGTTTCCCAAAAGAAAAACCATTGAAAGAATTGTCTTTACTTTGGGAAAATACGACAAGTATTTCATATCCGGTGTCTTTGCTCATAAGAGAAATGGATATAGGGAGGATAAACTTTGTTCATTTCCCGGATACATACTTGGTTTATGTTTTAAAGCTTTTCCTGGGAATAAAATCTTTGAAAATAGTGAAATGTGATCTGTCTAAAAGAAGTGAAATCGAAGTGCATGATATTCTTCACCCGTTGGTTTCTCACGGGTATATTGATGATTATACCTGTTGATCTTTATAAAAAGTCAATATATATTTATATCAAGTATTTCCATCGAATGCTATAGTGACCATTAAGCTCATTTCAAATAAAGTCCCATTTCTGTCACTTCAGCTGAGCTTTCGAAGTTTGAAGGGATGGAACAAACATTTCAAATCCATCAGTAGTGGAATTAGTATTACCCTTGTCATTCTCAACGCGCAAGGTTAACACAATGGAGTTATCACTATAGTTGTAACCTATGTGGCCATTGACACAGGAATTGGTGTTCTTCTCACTTGCATTTTGTAAAGTGGATGTTTCACCTGGAATAAATGGTACATTATTGGGTTTTTCCTTTCCATATCTGCCTAGCCGTTCCTCATTGGTCAAATTCTCGATGGGAATAAGATCCGAATAGTTCCTTCTAGCCATGAACATTTCATTTCCGCCTTCTTGTCTTTTGAATAAGGGAACCATATCCTCATCAATTTCATCATTCAAATGGTGCAAGATTGCCCTCTTTTTCATGAAATTTGCCATTCCTGGTGGAGGTGGGACATTGACAATAGCACTTGAAATTAAATTAACAAGAAATGATGGATCAGATTCTGGATTTTTGGCCACATTGGAATCTTTACTTTTCAATCTGGAAATGGCACATAAGTGGACATCGCCTGAGAGGATTGTGATTCTCAGGTTATGTTTTTCGCCAAATTTCACTAACCGTTGTAGTAATACGTTTCTCTCGGCCTTATGGTGTTGAGCACACCAATGGTCATTTAAATCATCCAGCAATTCAATTTCACCATCGAATTCATTAACAAGGCCACCATTAATTATATTCTTTTTTGCTAAGAATTTGATTGGTTTGGCAATAAACGATTCCATCAATTTTTCCATCCAAACCATTCTTGGGTACATGATTGGCACACCTAAAAGAACATATAAATGTTTCAATGGAAATCTCGTGTTGGATAGTTCAAGTTCCAACCTTTTAAAAATAATTTCATAGGTTTCCTGTGAAACAATTTGTTTCTTTGTTCTCTCTGTTCTGCAATCTAAACCCAGAAAACCGATCTGGGCCCCCAGATGAGCGTATACTGATCTTGATTGTTCCTTGATATATGGGCCTTTGCCGTACCCTCCTATAAACGACCTCTCTAAGTTTATATCCTCATTGTATGGTGTGTGATGTTGGAAAAGCATGTAGTATCTAAATGCATACTGGCCCACACCTTGGAATATTTCCTGTCTCATTGTGGGGTCGGAGTATGAACCAAACCCGTCAATAATGTCATGGTCGTCAAAGATGTTAATCTGAGGAATTGAAGCCAATGCAAGCGGTAAGCAGGCCTGGATTGTTTTACCGTGCGGTCCGACCCAATAACCCTTACCAAACCATTTTACATAATGGTTCAAGTAATAAGTTTTGAAAGAGTCGATCATGGGTTGTTCTAACTTCTTCATGGCGTACAAATGTCTATGCTTTGTCCAACGTTCAAACTCTTTCGAGGTTGTCTTGATGGAATCAGCATAAATTTGGTCTCCACCACCTAACATTACATGATAAGGCTTTTTGTTGTGGTTTCTTAACACATCAAGCCAGAGACTTCCCTTAAAATCAGTTGTGTCAACACCTAATGAGAACCCATTACACGAATATGACATTACGTTCATTGACTGTGTGATTGCTGGGATTACAAATTGAAAATGTGGCAAGTGAAGCCCTTCAATGGCATAGGAGACCAATTGTTGATCTTCACTTAAGTCAAGTTCAAACCGATATCTAACAAATGTGTAATCTTCCTCTTGGTAGATAACTTCCCCCGGACACCTTCCATTTTTGGAGGAAAGTTCATAAGCTAATTGCGGTGTAGAACCATTGAAGTTTCTGATAACAATCATAATAGAACCCCTGTATTTTCCTCTCTTGTCTTCATCAAAAGCAAGAAATCGCAAAAGAGGCCCACAAGCTATCGTATGGTCACCCAGTGAATAATCAGCAGGACAATCTGTCACCTTTGACGGTATTGTCCTTTCAACTTGTATGTGATAGTCTCCAATTGGCAATCCTAGCAAAGTACCTAAATCTGTATCCATAATTAATTGCTGGCTTAACAAAAGTGAAAAGGGGCAACAAGAAGATCTCTTCTAATCAAGGAAAAGGCTTCAACAATAAAAAGGGTCCAATGACGAAATATGTTGAATTTTTTTCGGGTATTCGAAGAATGTACTGCAAAAGGAGATGGTGATTGAAAATGCGAAGAAGAACATATAATATTTGGCTATGCGCCTCTTGTAGCTATATTTTGATACCCAACATCAATATGATAAAATTGGAGAGATCATTTCAGCCCCCTTTTTTGCCAAATAGATCACCAAAAATGATTTCCGAACGTTAGAAACACATTACTAAGCAGATCGAATCATTTAATGATCAAAATATACATTGAACAGTCTATGATTTACCTTTCGCAGGATATATCTTAAAACCGTTTTACCCAATCGGGAATTTTTCGAAACGATTTTCTTCTCTTAACACCGTCACCCTCTTTCTCCCTAAAATAACGGCAAAATGTCTCAAAAGGTCGTCAAAGGTACAGTTCTTTGCTTACACGGGTTTGCCCAGAATGGTTCTGTTTTTTCCATCAAGGCCTCAGGTATTAGAAAAGCATTGAAGAAGGCCGGTTACCATACCGTCTTTATCGATGCACCACTGTCACTGACTGGTGCTGATTTGCCATTCGAAGCATCCTCCTACGGAGCTGATGATAAGGCCGAGGAGCTGAATTTTAGAGGTTGGGTCTACACTCAAAAGGAAAAGTTTGACATTCAACCATCTCTTGATACCGTTAAAGAAGCGTATAAGGAGCATGGTCCATTCATTGGTATTTTGGGGTTTTCACAAGGTGCCGGCGTGGCAGGACTTATTTTGGCCCACTATAACGAAGTTATGGGTGATGAAAAGGCCTCAGATGCTTTGAAGTTTGCAATGCTCTACTCTGGATTCAAATTCGATAACGAATCAGTCCAACATTACTATGAAAAGAGAGTGACTTTACCAACTTTACACCTCATGGGTGAATTAGACACTCTTGTTTCCAATGAGAGATCTCTCCTCTATGCTGATTTATGTGACGATAAGACCATTTTGAAGCACCCAGGTGGACATTACTGTCCCTCAACAAAAGACCTGTTGAAATCCCAAGTTGCTTGGGTTAACTCCGTTGTTGATGGTATGAGAGAGAAAAAAAAGGCAGAAGAAGAAGATGTCGCAAAATTGGCCGACGAATTCGACAAAATTGGAAAAGCTTAGATTTGTATTTAAAAGTTAAACCCTCTTGTATAATGCTGAGCACATGAGTGCCTGAGCACTTTGTTTACCGCACATGCCCGAATTTGAAATCCTAACAGATAAGAATCAGCACCTTTCTTAACGACGTTGTAAGCCGGATGGATCAGGAGACGACCCCATTGCTCAATTCAAGACAAAAGGATGCTATTTACAGGCATTCCATGAAATTGAAACTTGTGCAAGTGATTTGCGCTGTTTTATGGTGTCTATTTGCTGCTGGTCCTGTTTTTGGGTTTGCTGCGTTGAAACCCGTGCTGATTTCTGAGGGTGTTTACAAGAATGTTTGCCCAATTGAAGCATTAGACAATACCCCCTGTGTGGAGCAGGACCTGAAATTGAACCTCATGTTCACTTGGGCCGCAGTTATTACCAATGCCACAGCTTTGATTGTGGGTAGAATCTTAGATACCCAGGGCCCCAGGATCACGGGTATATTGGGAGCAGGTATAATTTTTGTTTCTGCTCTTTTATTTGGTAATGGTAAATCAATTGGTTCATTTGATGCGTATCTGGTTGGATATATTGGTTTAGCATTTGGTGGACCATTTGTTTTCATCTCCTGCTTCCAATTGGCGAACTCCTTCCCTGGAAACTCGGGTTTGGTACTGGCTTTACTAACCGGTGCATTTGATTCATCTTCTGCATTATTTCTCATTTACAGAGTCGTCTATCAAAATGAATACATCCAGAATCTTACATTGCATAGGTTCTTCTCGTGGTACTTGATTGTTCCTGTCTTCATATTTGTCTGTCAGCTAACAATAATGCCAAAGGAATCCTACAAGACTCTTGAGACTATCATCAAGATTGGTGAGACAGGGATCGATGAGACGGGTTTGCCATTGAATCCAAATGATTCGAGATATCAAGCAGATGATGTGAACTCTCTTGAGCACGAGAGGTCCAGAAGATCCTCTACTATTTCTACCAAATCGGTGTATGAAGAGATTGCCGATGATCAATTAAAGAATAAATCCGGCGGTGTGTTTGGTGTTTTGCATTCAAAATCACCTATTGAACAATACAGGAGCCCATGGTGGTACCTCATGTGCTTTTTTACCACGATCCAGATGTTAAGAATCAATTACTTTGTTGCCACTGTGAGGTCTCAAATGACATATTACTTTGATTTGGACACTGCCATTAAGATCAACAAATTCTTTGATGCCGCCTTACCTTTAGGTGGCATCATCTCAATCCCTTTCATTGGTCTCATCTTAGACAATTCGGAGACTCTCACTACATTGAAGGTCCTCTTGGGGGTTTCTCTGTCCATCGGGGTGAGTGGGATCATTGCTAACCAATACGTTCAATATTTTGGTATTTTGTTGTTGGTGGTTTACAGGCCGTTTTACTATACTGCGGTTTCTGATTACTGCGCTAAGGTGTTTGGATTTAAGACCTTTGGAACAGTCTACGGTGCTATGATCTGCTTCTCTGGATTGATGAATTTGTTACAGACTGGACTGGACAATTTGACCCATTTCACATTTCGTATGAACCCAACACCCATTAATTCGATTCTGGTCGCTACAACTCTGATACTGGGTTTGACTATGGTCACTTATGTTCAGAAGCAAGGAAAGCAATTAAAGAGACTAGCCATTATTGAGGAAGCCATCTAATCTTATCGTTCAATAAACACTTAATCCCCATTAATTTTATTTACTGAGAAATATTTATATGTACTTCAGTGTTATTGGGGAATTTTTCCCCCCTGTTTCTTTTACTGAACAAAACTTTCTTTGAATGATTTTTTTACCCCAGCCTCCACACCGCAGTTACGTAATCTTCTTATCGCCTTGGGCGGAAAATGGGATGGCGTTTTTTTTAGTCTTAGATGCTTATCAACTTCTTCCGTAAAACACCGTAGAATCAGCGTTAGGTTTATCAGAGCTGTTTTTTTTAACAAACTGTGTTATTTAGAACTTACTCTCAGTCTAGGGTAGTACAAAAACACATTTAAATTAAAAGAAAGTCTAGGATGTCATCAATATCAAGCACCATACAGCGAACAATTTTGACACTTTTACTCTCCCGATTGCCCATCAATCTTGACCCTAAGGATCAACAGGAGATTTCTCTTTCATCAGGAATTCACCTCACAAATTTAACATTGGATGAAGAGAAGCTGGAGAATCAATTACCTAAAAATGTCAAGTTTCATATACGATCGGCGCAATTGGGCCAATTGGAGCTTCAAGTGGGAACAGACGGTGTCAGACTGCAAGTTAAAGGTTTGAAAGTTGTGGTATCCCCCAAATTGGATACTTTGGGAGTGGGGGATGAGACAATGGATGATGTGATGCGCAGTGTGATTGATTTAATGGATGTTGTGACAACTTTAAGTACTAACGATCTGGAATCCGAGTATTTAGACGAGGTCTTGGATGATGATGAAAGCGTGGGAAACGATGAATTGATAAAGAGCATGATTGAATCAAAGACTATTTCATCGGATGATATTGGAGGAAAGGGGACGTGGACCGGGTACGTTCTCAATTACATAATGAGTAGGGTAAGAGTGCATTTTGAGGATATTAAAGTGAAAATCATTGCAGATCCATTGATTTTGGGCGTATCCATCGATAAGATTGATTTTGAAACAGGAAAGTCTCGCAGGCGGTGTTCTATTGGGGGGTTTAAGATGGGTATGATTTCACATCAAGCAGAAAAAGAAGCAATTGCATCTGGAGAGAAAGATGATGAAGAAGAGGAAGAAGAATCCGATTACGATGATGAGTTTATGGCGTCATCGTTCATGGCTGAAAGCAAAGATCAGATCCAACAATCTTTGATGGACAGTATCAATTATAAGTCAGGAACAGTGTATATGAGCACAAACAGCGGTGATTTTTTTGATGCTCCATCACAGTTTAAAGCACCCAGTCATGAAGATAATGAAGTTGATGCGTTCCATTTTCAATCGTTGATGTTATATATCGACACTGTCACAATACTCCTTGAAAATGGACAACCTCCTCAGTCTTTGAACATGGAAATCGGTACTGTTAACATCAGTTTAAAACATTTGCCTTCTTTCATGCAATATATTTTGGTTCTATTCAAACGAATTAAAAATGGCTCACTAGCGGCCCCAGTGAGAATGAAATCTAATGATCAAAAACTGAAAACTTCAAAGTTCATGTTGAATAATTTCAGTATTGATAAGGTAAATGTTTCTCTGCTATCAGAATTGTCCAATGATGGAAAATTTGTTAATCCAGAGTCTATGCATTTAGAACTGAATGATTTGAGTGTCCAGCAAAAAGGGGAGACCTTTTTTCAAGGGTCCCTGCTGCGGATCAAAGTTGAAAATAACGGAAATCCAATACTTAAATTTAATGATGAAAAGAATACACATGTGGATATCAAATTTGAAATGCAGTCTGATGGTGAAAGCAAAACTTTCAGTGTTATTTGTTCAAACAAGTTGGAATTTGGATTGAATTTGGAAAACTTGAGAACTTTTATGGCATTTTATACCGAGCTGGAAGGCTGTTTCAAAGAATGGAATGATTTGTGGCAATCACAGACACTTCCTCTTCGGAAGTCATTTTCTCTAAATCAACAAAGAGGAATAATTGAAAGACCTACACCGAGAAAAAGTGAGCTACATTTGAAATTGGTAGGAATCAATGGACTCGTTGCTTTTAATGATAATAACACAATCAAAGTAGACACATGCGGTTTAGATTATAGTTCCATTAATGGTAGGTTCAATTTACCACATGCAGAGATTTTATTCGATGGAACTGAAATGAAAGACCAACTGCTCATAATAGATGACATCAACTTAAATGAGTATGGTGAAAAACTTGAAACTGTTAAAGGCTACGATAACAACACGAGAAGAGAGTTGGCATTGAAAGCAAAAAAAGTGCTCAGCGTAGGGAAAATAACATCTAAACTGACCCTCCCTATTGCTAAGAAACTTTATCAATGTTTTAAGGAAATGAAGGAGGTATTTGGTTTTGGTCGATCATTGGCTTCTAAACGTGTGGTGCAGTTTGAGCAAAAGAAAATTCATAGAATGTCTAGCAGTTTGCTGTTGAGAGCTCAATTTTTGAACTATTATGTTAATCTCAAAGATATCCAATTTCAAGTTTTAGAATTATATCCAAAATTCGGTGGGTTTGAAGGTCACATTCAAAATGTTGGATTTTGTTCACACTCAGGGGGTTTATTAAATGGGTTCGTTGATAGCATTACCATTCGAAGAGTGTATAATGGGGAAATTCAACCATTCATTTTCAGGGCAAATAAAACGGAAATGTCTCCCATGGCCGTTTTCAAATTACAACCAGGTATACCCAATCTTGATTTGAAGAATTTCCAGATGGAACTGTACGGCCAATGGTTGAAAATTTTTGACCAAAGTGGCATTGATAAGAGAGAACCAATAATACCGGTAGATTTGGATTTGGAAGAGCTTCTTAGTAATAAAATTGCAAAAAAGGTTTTACTGGAAACTTTTCTCATTTTGAATGATGCTGTAATTGGGTTAAAACCACTGAATATTGCATCAAAAGCAATGATAGTTTTGAAACGAACAACCTGTGATTTCACTAGATATACTGACCAAACAATCGTCTGTCAAATAACGACTGAATCGGCAAAACTTTATGAGATTGATGATATTTCCAATGTTGTTGCTGAACCCACTGGTGTTTATGTTTTGGAAAATGTGATAAAACAACAAGGATTTGTGTCCGTTGGTACAGTTGACACGTTTAACATCAATTTGAAGATGAACACAGTGGATTCTTTACTATCCAAGAGCATGAATAGATTGGGTCATTTGCTTGATGTTCAGATGACCGTCAATGAAGTGGAATTGTCTGTTTGCTCAGATTCATTTCATTGTTTGATAAACATCTTAAAGGATTTGAAGCAACCGATATTTTTTTCCATGGAGGATAAGTATAGAACCCATTTGGATAGAGCTATCGATACATTTGAAGGAGTGGATAGCAATCTCTTTCAATCAAAAAATAAAGATGAGCGTCCTGCTCCCTCGATGATTAACACCCCCGCTCAGCAAGAAATTCGAAAAGGAACACCAGAGGAACTTAATTTCATCGAAGATTACTATGATAAACCATCATCTAGTGGATCCGCTCTTGGACCTGGTATTATACCACTGGGTCTTTATTTAGGTGTTGGCAAATTTACCATGTTGATGTTTGATGGTTATGATTGGAAAGAAACTCGCTCTCAAATATCGGATGCTATTAAAAGGGTGACTAAAAAGGTTGAAGACACCCAAACTTTGCAATGTGACGTTGAGGGCTGTAGGAATGGTGTTCCGCAGGTGGAGGAAACACTTTATCAATCAATTTACCTTGGTATGGATCCATCTGGTGATACAGATGATTTTGTTAAAAACATACAGGAACAGATTGGCCAAACTGATGATAGTGAACGTACTGTTGACATTGGAAAGTTGAAAAACACTCCATTGAAATTGAAGAGATCGAAGAATTATCGTATGCGGCTAGAAGTTGAAGATTTAGACTTGGAATTGTTATTGCTGACCAACAATGAACCTCATGGTGGATATAAACCTCCAGTGTTTATTGATGGAATTGAGTTAGTTCAAAAGCTTACCTTGGGTGTTAGAAGGTTTCAAATGATTGACAATGTTCCCACCTCGAGCTGGAATATGTTTGTGGGGTATCTGAGGGAGGCTGGTGATATTGAAATTGGTAAGGAAATGGTTCATTTGGAGGTTCAAATGGTCCGTCCAATAGCCAGGATGGCTGCTGTTGAAGTTATAATGAATTTACAATTGTTACCATTGCGGCTACATGTTGATCAGGATACTTTGGATTTTCTTTTACGATTTGGAGAGTTCAAGGACCAAAGATTTATTCCACCGGTTTTGGATGATGATGAGCTGTATATTCAGAAGTTCAGTATCAACAGTGTCCAATTGAAGTTAGATTACAAACCAAAGAAGGTGGATTACGGAGGTTTGAAATCTGGACATACTGGGGAATTTGTTAACTTTTTTGTTTTGGATGAATCACGGATGGTGTTGAACGGGATGACATTGTATGGTATTTATGGTTTGAATAATCTCAACCGAATATTGAACGGGGTTTGGTCACCCGACATCAAGAAGAATCAATTGGGGGGTGTTCTCTCTGGTTTGTCGTTTTTAAGATCAATTGTTGACATTGGCCAAGGTGTTGACAGATTGATTAGGGAACCTATCAGAGAGGGGCATATGCGGGGTTTCAGACGGGGCGTTTTGCAGTTTAGTAAAACAACCGGTGGAGAGGTTCTAAAGTTTGGGGCCAAGTTGGCCACGGGTACGCAGGGGATGTTAGAAACCACTGAGGGCTTTTTTGGTGGGATGAATACTCAAAGAATAACCACCAGGTTCACCTCCACAGATGCTGAGCATGATAGGGAATTGATTAATAGTGAAGAAGAAGAGGATGAACAAGAGGAGCCTATTGTTGCCAGACCCGTTAGTCACTATTCCAACCAACCAGAGAGTTTCGGCGAAGGGTTACAAGAAGCATATGGTTCCTTTGCAAAGAATTTTGATACAGTTAGGGAAATCCTTCTTGAGGCAAACGAGAGGGCTTCTGGCACCAGGAACGTCAGTGGTGCGATTGGTGAATATATGAAGGTGACACCAGTTGTGGTTCTGCGCCCTCTAATTGGAACTACAGAGGCCATCTCCAAAACTTTGATGGGTGGAGCCAACGGTTTGGATCCCGAACAGAAGAGGAGATTGGAGGAGAAATATAAATCATGAATTAATTATAGAGCACTTTATTAACGTCACTTAATGGGATATCCCACACACCATTGGTTGGTTCATAAAGATGTAAATTTGCCCCCTTTTGGGTCACAACCACACCAGTATCATCAACAATCGACCTTCGATCGTCAAGTGCCAGTGTGACTTTTTCGGAGTTGACCAATGCCAGAGCCACATATCCATATGTCATTGCCACAAGTACCCAAGCGGGTGTGGCAAGCGCCCACCATCGTGACGGATAATACCACACACCAAGGGAGTTCAATATACTGTCCGGTAGAATGGCCCAAAGGAACCAAATTGTAAGTGCTAGGCAGGAGAGTACATACGCAGCAAATCCTTTGTACTCTGCTTGTGGAGTGACGGTGGTAGAAACGGTCACGTCGGAGGCTCTTGCCAAGTCATCGTCAGGTTTCTCCATCACTAGGAGGATAAATGGATAACCATGGGCTACGCAGTGGAGTTCCCAGTAATGTCAGAAAAAAGCCCACAACACACTAATACCCCGATAATTCACGAAGAAGAATTTCCAGTTTAGGGGAAGAAAATATCCCACTGCGAAAATTACTGCGCAAGCTATTGACGCGTTAACAATTTTGTGGGAAAGTGGGACAAGATTAACGCGATCAAGTGGGGAGGATGAATTTACCTCACCACTTTCTTCTTTATACAACAACCAAATGAGTAAGTAACGGTAGCAAATAATAGGAATTGAGAGGCGTATACTAACGAATCATCTTTACAGGTAAGAAAATGTCCCTTGGGGACTTTTTGAAAGATGATACCCTTGGTGGTGGGGTGTCATGGGCTGTTGATAACTTTGATATAACGGATTTGACACCGACACCACCACAAAACCCGATTCGAGGGTCTATTCCTTTTCAAATTAGTGGGGGTCCGATGGTGATGTTTACGAATTTGCCATATGATGCAGATGCGAAATTGATTGATGATTTATTTCATTCACGGTATTTCAAGTATTCTTCATGCAATATATTGAGAGATCCACAAAAGCCACGCCGGAAAATAGGTGTCGCCACATTGATCAGCCCGAAGGATGTTGATAAGGTGTTGAAATGGGGGTTTGTGGACTTGGATGGCAGTAGAATATCAATAAGGTATTGTGATTCTGCAACTTTCAAGGAATTGCAAATTTGGAATGAGGAACACCCAGAAACCAAAAGTGAAAAGTCGTTACCTGCTTTAAATCCATTTGGATCGTCAAAGTCAAATCCTGTGGATAGTTCAAGCATCAACATGGAATCAAAGACATCTCCAACAGGACCGAAACTCAACCCATTTGGATCAGCCAAACCTGTGGATTCTAAACCATTGATTGGGATAACAAGTGAGAAGTCTTCAGATCTAAGAAAAATGAAGGTTCTGAAGAGAGAAACTGAGCCTGAATTGGGAAAAGAGAATGAGTCAGTGCCAAAGTCTTCATCACTATCAGTGCCAAAATTCAATCCTTTTGGATCTGCAAAGCCTGTGGATACGCTGAGTAAGCAGTTGGAGATTGATAAGAAGTTACAAATGGGTGTTCTGAACAGTACAACAGTTTCAACTAAAAAGATCCATGATTTGGAAAAGCAACAAGAGGAGAAGGAGAACAGTCTCAAAGAGAAGGAACGTTTGAAACATGAACGTCTGCAAAAGCAAGAAATGGAAAAGGTGAGATTAAGGCAGGAGCAACTTGAAAGAGAGAATATGCAGAAAGAAAGGGACCAGTTACTCAAGGCTAAGGAAGAAAAAGAAGTGAAGGAACGCATTAAAACGGTAAACCAACCTCTTGAGCCTCCCAAATCGTTGAAAAGTTTACCAAAAGCTCCCAAATATTTACGAATGAAGGAAAAAGAGAAGAAGGAAGCTATTGCTTTGAACGACAATTCACTGGATACATCGATAAAGGAGAAGGAGAGGGAGAGGGAGAAAAGAGGGCGTTTTGGTTTGAATGGAAGGTCTGTCGATTCACAGATAAACGAAGAAAGCTTACCGGAGCGTATTCAAAATAAAGAACTTAAACCCCGTAAACAAATCAGGGAGAATAAGAAATTTACGAAGCACCACGCAGAGAAGCCAAAAACGTCTAATCGGGCCAGTGATGTTATTGCACCCGATGTGAATGAAGAAAAGAATATTTTGAAGTTGGAATCCCGTGAAAATCATCATGAACCAACAACTAGGAAGACAAAAGTTAATAAGAAGAAGCCGAATAAAGTGAAGGATGAACTAAAGGGGTTAGCAAATGCCGAATCAAGAGAATCAAAAGTAACAACAAACCAGAAGGAACCAAATAAACTAAAGAAACCAAGGGAACCAAAGAAGTCAAGGAACCCGGTTCAGACCGCTCCATCTATGCAGTTAGAAACAATAAGACAAAATGAGCCAAAAGATTCAATTGACCAAAATGATCAAAAGGAGGCATCAAAGGAATCAAGTAATGCCCCAAAAAAGCTTCACAGGAAACCGTTCGGGTACCGCGGTAAAAACTTTGACCCCAATTATAAGAATAAAGTCAAGACTGCTACAGCGGTGCCACCTACAACTAAATAGATTTTTTCATAGTAATTCTTTCTTCTCTTTGGGAATCGAACCGGAAACCAAAAAGAAACCTGGCAGTCGGCTGCCTTGTGATCGGTATCGAGTTCTACATTGTGTAGTCCACGCATTGCACTCAACAACTCCCACCATCCATGTGGTGGGGTCAATCGTCTGCAGCACCGTGCCATCCCCCTTGGGAGGGGTTGTTTTCTTGTGATGCCGCCCAGCGCTTTGACGCTAAGGAAGCCCTCTGGGGCAGATTTTTAAAAGACGAAGTAAACCACCGAATTTCCCACTGGCAATATATGGGCCTAGGGCCCTATTTGAAAGCCAGTACGCGCGGACAACGACAACCGACTGGGTAGTTTTGGCCATTTGGCCAAACGCGCAGATCAAGGCCAAATATCATTTTTTCTCAACCTGGATTTTGGTGGCGCATAGGCGCGGCGCATGCCGCATCACGTGATTGCATGTGGCGCAGGACGATTTATGCTTTACACAGAAAATTTTTCCACTCAAATTTTTCATAGCTTCTTTCATCAATAAATCATGTCTAGAAGCGGTGGATTCAGAGGTGGCCGTGGTGGAAGAGGTGGATTTGGTGGTAGACCAATGGATAACGGTCCACCAGAAAGAGTTTTTGAAATGGGTTCATTTTTGCATGAATGCGAAGGTGATATTGTGTGTAAATCCATCAACGAAAAGATCCCATATTTTAATGCCCCAATCTATTTAGAGAACAAGACACAAATCGGTAAGGTGGATGAGATCCTAGGTCCATTGAATGAAGTGTTTTTCACAATTAAGACCTCCGAAGGTGTCAAAGCTGGCAGCTTCAAGGATGGTGATAAGTTTTACATTGCTGGTGATAAGTTATTACCATTAGATAGGTTCCTTCCAAAGCCAAAGCAAGTTGGACCAAAGCCAAAGAAGAAGTCAAGTGGACCAAGAGGCCAAACTTCATCAAGGGGTGGTGCCAGAGGTGGCAGAGGTGGCTCCAGAGGTGGATTTGGTGGTGCTAGAGGTGGTAGAGGCGGTGCTAGAGGCGGTGCTAGAGGTGGTGCTAGAGGTGGTTTTGGTGCTAGAGGTGGACGTGGTGGTAGAGGCGGGTTCAATAGACACTGATCAACTTATAAAATATACTATTTAGTCTTCAGAAAATTTTACTAATGATGATTCAAGTAAAATCTTCTTCCAAGTCCAAGGGTGATTCTTGAATGTTGGATTTGATGATATTCAATAATCTAACCTTGAGAGCATCAAGTCTTTGAAATTGGTCGAATTTTTTCGATGATGTGGAGATTGTTTCACTATCACCGTCCTTGACTGCATTTATCAATTCTTTGCAGAATTCAAATTCTCTGGTTTGACCAAAACTTGGGTCCCAACTGGTAAACCTTGAAATTAGAGCCTCACCTGAAGCATAGTCGCTATTCTCCGCCAATCTGCACAAGATTGATTTCAAAAAGTATTCCTTCAACGACCACTTGGCAAGGGAGTTATTGACCGAATCCTTTGCAATTCTTTCGAATATTTGAGATGCTTTTGAGAATTGTTTCACTGAATCATCGCAGTAGAGATCGGCGGCCTTTAGAAGGTACTTGTTGGATAATGCGGTCGCAGAATCACCCAGATACCAATCACTTGATTCTTCATAACTCTTTATTGCTAATCCCACGTTGTTCAATTGATTCTCGTACAGTTCACCCAATTCTGCTTTGAAATTGGCCGCTCTACGGAACTGACCCTTTGCAACAAACATCTGTATGGCTCTCTCTAATGCCTCTGCTGCCTTTTGTGGAGAATCCAATTTGAAAGATTTGTACGCCTCAATGAGTGTATTTGCTGCCTCGTCAGGTGAATCCGACTTCAACTCGCACTCTGCTTGTTGGAGAAAAGCTTCCCCTGAATCTCTGTACATTCTCTTGGCTTTATATCCAATTGCTGCAGATTTGAACAGGTCAGCTGCCTCATCGTATTTGGTGGAGCCGCCAAGTAATGAGGAGAAGAACCCCGGTTTCTTATTCAAAAGTTTAGTGGCCTGAAGATGTTAGTAAAAGTGTTCGTGGCAGGTGTTTATGGTTGACATACTTCGTGGATGAGTTGTTCGGGTGTCGATGCCATTGAGGAAAGAGGACAAGAATCGTGGGGGCCCTGATTGTGTGGCGGGCGGCGGTTCATGCGCCACCGAGCCCATAAAGCAGAACTGACTATTGTCTTATATCACCCACTTACTTTTCAAAAGTAGTTATCTGTGATGGATTAGTGGAACGGTCTAAGTTGTCTGCTAATTTAGTCAACGTGGGATTGAGGTGTCCGGTTCGATCCCCACGGGAAGAGCGGAAAAACTGTAGGGAACTCGGTTAAATTTTCGATCTTGTAAAACTGTTGTCAACCACTGAGGGTAGAAATACAGCAAGTGAACAGCAACCGTGGCGGAGGCGAGTGGGATAACATCTCGCCAATTGGCGTTGACTGAAATGGTGGCTGTTAGGTCATGACTACTTTTTTCTACTTGTAATGTGTAGGTTTCGTAAGTCAGATCGTGTTGAATGACACGAATCCTAGCAGTTAATATTATTTACCTTCAAGACGATATTTAAACACTTTTATTCTAATCAATCATTAAATGACGTAATTGCAATTGGTTTAAAGAGCAGAGATGATAATGGCGCTGGCTCCACCACCACCGTTACAGATACCAGCGGCACCGATCTTGCCTCCTTCTTGGTTCAAGACGTGGGCTAAAGTAACGACCACTCTGGCACCAGAACATCCCAGTGGGTGGCCGATGGCAACAGCACCCCCGTAAACGTTCACCTTGGCAGGGTCTAAATTCAACAACTTTGTGTTGGCCAACCCAACGACGGAGAAGGCCTCGTTCAATTCGACAAAGTCCACATCGTTAATATCCACTTTGGCGTGCTTTAATGCCTTTGGAACGGCCAAAGCAGGGGCGGTTGTGAAATCGACTGGAGCATGGGCAGCATCACCCCACCCCATGATCTTGGCCAAAGGCTTAACACCCAATTGCTTCACCTTTCTTTCGGACATCAACACCACTGCAGCACCACCGTCGTTGATTGGAGATGCGTTTGGTGCGGTGACAGTACCGTTCTCCTTCTTGAACACTGCTCTTGCGGATCTCAACTTTGGTTCGTTAAGCTTACTAGTTTCTTCGTCAATTTCAACAACAACGTCCGGCTTGCCTCTCGCACCCTTGATTGTAATAGGAGCGATTTCAGCCTTGAACTTCCCCTCGGAGTGGGCCTTTTGTGCCTTTTGATAAGAAGCAACAGCAAAGTTATCTTGATCATCCCTGGAAAAGGAGTGGTCTGAAGCACATTTTTCAGCAGCAACACCCATGGCCTGGCCATCGTATGCATCATTCAAACCGTCTCTTTGAATACCGTCCACAATCGACCCTTCACCGAATCTCAAGCCCGATCTGGCCTTTGGAATGTAGTAGGGGGTGTTGGTCATTGATTCTGCCCCACCAGCAACGACAATGTCAGCAGTGCCTGACATGATCGTCTGGGCACCTAAGATGATGGCCTTCATACCAGAGGCACACACTTTGTTGATTGTAGTGGCTGGGGTATCTTCACCCAAGCCAGCTGCAATTGCGACCTGTCTGGCAGGAGCTTGACCGACGTTTGCTTGTAAAACATTACCAAAGAAGATCTCCTCCACGTCAGTTGGCGCAATCTCAGGAACCTTGGCCACAGCAGCCTTGACGGCGTGTGCACCTAAATCAACATAAGTAAGAGAGGAAAGAGCACCTTGGAAGGACCCAATAGGTGTTCTAGAAGCAGACACAATATAAACAGGAGAATTGGACATTTCACTACAAAGAAGAGGGGTGGATGGAAAAAATATGAGCTTGTGGAATGGATCGTCTGCTTAAACGATCGTTTAAAAATGCTCATGTGGTGAGAGGAGATTACTGGCGGTGAGGGAGCGTTTATAGGTCTTTAGAGCGTGTTGTCAAGGGTTGGCTGAAAAGAGCAGTGTGTAAGGGTCGAAAAAAGCAATATTGAGCTATTGGACCTTTCATTCGTATAGCATTATAAACCCATATTAATAATTATATGTGAAAGAAAACATCATTTTAAGAGCTGGAATATGGATGTGAAATGGAATTGAAAGTTTAAGGTGTGAAATTGGCCTTGTTTTTTCAAGTGGATTCACCCTGGCGATGAAGTTTACCTTGCGTTGGGATGTAGAACATCGTAATGTGATCCTGTGTTTATTAAATCTATTACTTGTGGTTGTATTAATTCTCAGTTACGTAGGCCCCTTTGCTTCTATAATTCCATTTCAACATCCTCTTCAACCTTTGTTTCTTGCTTCAACTTTTGGTGTTGCTCCAATTGCTGCTGAGTCCAAACACTCACACCACCCTCCATATCCCGGGCATCAATGGGCTGGGCACTCATTCGCAAGAACTTCTTTGCACTTGCCACAGCCATATCGGTACTCAAGTTACAATCTGCATCCAATAACCCTTGAGCTATCCATTTTGGCAACTGGTTCTTTCTTCTTGAGAATCTTCTGTCGGCCAAGACCATTACACCGTAATCGTCCTTACCTCTCAAGACTCTACCCAAGCACTGAGCTGCGTGTCTCATTGCGTCGAAAGATAGGAAGTCGTTCTCCCTGATCTGATAATTGTCTCTGAGGAACTCCAAACGAGCCTTAAGAATACGCGATTCCGTATACTGGAAGGGAATACCGATCATCAACACGGTTCTACCGTACTGGTGGTCAAAATCAATCCCTTCGGAAACTTTTCCTCTCGCAACAGATAATAGGACGGCACCACGACCATTACAACATGCCTTTCTGTAGGTTTCCAATGCAAGCGAAGTCTCTTGTGCATCGGGAGTCTCCACCAAGATCAACTTGTATTTCCAAACCTCGTCTAAAATCCCCATTGTCTGCCACTGGGAAATGATACTCTCCATGTACAAATAAGAGGGAAAAAAGACCACCAGGCCATCGGGAGTTATTTTGGAAAACTCAATGAGCAACGTACCGTAATTTCTGACAACACTGGGGTCGTTTCTAATTTCAAAACGAGAAGATATTGCCACCTGATCGGAACCTTTTGTGACAATCATGGGTAAAAATGACCTCCTATCCAAGGTCATTGTGTAAGACTGCTGAATGACTGTCTCAAAATTCATCATCTTTGGGTACATGTCCAACGGTGAAATGGTACCGGAAGTGATCACAATCGAGGAAAACTTGTCGAAAACAGGTTTTATGGCGATGGAGGCATCCAAACATGATAATCTCAGGATCGGATTAGGAACAGTAGCATTTTCGGTCTCAAACGGCTCCAAAATAAGGGTGAACCCCGACTCGTAGGTGGAAACCAGTGTTGCAAACGTGGCTATATCCTTCAACGCCATGAAATCGTCAATTTCACTGATCTCCAATGTCCTGACAAGTAATGACAACCTCTCTGAACAAAACCTTAACGGTTTCTTATCAATGAAGGTCAACTGCTTCAAATGCTGTAAAAAGGAGATTGGGGTCTCGGAAATGACGTGTAGGACCTTCATTCTGGTCTTCAAATATTCAATAAACCTCTTCATAAAGGATATGAAATGCTCTGCGCGCCGAATGCTTCCAGGGATTGCCTCCTCCAGGACGTCCTTGGCCAAGACCGGGGTTGTGATAAAACCCTCCTGTTGTTGGTCCAATTGGGATTCCCTCAAACCCTCCACCAACTTCTGGTATTCCTCTTGTAATTTGCTGCTGTCCACCTCTTTTACTTTATCAACCTTGGAGCTAAGAGCATTGGCCCCTCGAGTGGCCTTTTTCAACACGTCTTCTGTGATATCCATTGATAGGGATTCAATGCAAACGTTATCGATATTGTGGGCTTCATCGAAAATCACAATACTGTCACCACTTAAATCCTTTGAAACTCTTTCTGCAATCTTGGGGTCAATCAAATAATGGTACGAGTAAATGACCACATTACACAATGGCATCATTCTTCTAACGGTGAAATACGGACAAGTGCCCTCACTTTTACAATACTTGATCAACTCCTCAAATGAGTAAACCCCCGGTGGTATCAAGTTCTGTGGATCTTTCTCATACAACTTCTCGTGAAAACTACACAAGTCTTCAATATCTCCCTGGCCTTGCTCGATCTTTTCCTTCAATTGACCGTTTGTTAATCGTCTACATTTCTCATCAACCACCACACCCTCTCTTTCCTGGCCAATCGTTGGATGAATACACAAGTTCTTTCTACTAGTCAGACCCAATCCTCTAAACTCCTCCACATACCCCAGCTCCGTGGATCGGAACTCCATCAATTTAGTTAATTCAATCAATGCCTTTTCAATCTCCGACTGGGTACGGGAACAGTAGATGATCCTCCTGTGTTCTGGGTAATGCATCTGATAAGCGACTGTAAGTGAGAGTAAAGACACGGTCTTACCTGTACCTGACGGCATCTCCAATATACAGTTTCCGCCCACATCAAGTGATTTCTTTATATCGCACATATAAGCGTACTGTTCGGGGTAAATCTTTGGATATGGGAAGATCACCGGCAGATCATCAATATAAAACCTTGGATCGTTAGTATTCACTCAGTTAGGCGACATTAATCTCGTTTTTACGTACTTCATTGAAGAACAATAGAGCTGAAAAATTAGTTACTCTTAAACATACAATTTATTCAAAGACAACTTCGCCAATCTCCAGCTGTTTGTCACAGGCGAAGTAGCAATCACTCACACACCAAACAGAGAGATTATACACACCCTTTGGTAGTGAGAATTTGAGCTTCACAGCGGTCTTCTCCTTAAGCAAGTCCGTCTTCTTGATGGAGTAGAGTTTTCTTGCTTTCACGTCACCAAGAACAACCCACCAGGCTTCTTGCTTCTGGAATGTACACCTGCCTTCAATATAAGGATCTTCTACATCCTCGTCACGCTCAACCTCAACAACCATCTCACACACTTGATCACTGACACAATCACCCAGTTGGTAGTTCAAATCAAGGTTGGGATATTTGTTGACAAAGGTGGCCACATGTTCCACCTCCGAAGGAGACAATCCCGCGAGAACAGAATCTCTTTCGGCATCTTCCATCTCCATAAACTCATAGACAGTGGAAACGTGAGCATCCTTACACTTGGCAATGATTACATCATCAAAATGGGGAATCTGTTTCAATGGACTCTCCGTGTTCCACATACCCTGGATAATCATCTGGGACAAATCCATGGCCGTCATGGCACTTAAGTTGCCCTCACTGGACAAGTAATCCACACTTGCGTTGAGCAAGTTCAACGCCTTGATCAGAATGAGATCCAAATCATTCACCAGATCTACATTCAACTGTAGGCGGGTGAAGTGAGCCTGTAGTAAAATGAAGGCCTTGAGGTTAGGTGACGTGAAATCCACTTCACCGGCGTTCCACTTGATTGGTAACGTGTTGTAAATTTTCATCAACAACCCATCTTCGTTCAACCTCATGGGTAGATCGCTGAACTCATCGCATAGACAGACAACCTCAAGAATACCCTTCAATCTGGTCTTGGAAGTGAGACTCTGCATCAAAATCTGCATGCTCACAAAGGAAACGCTGTGATGACCAGCAATCATGCAACCGGTGCCCGGTAAAACCTCAATTGGCTCCTCGGGTTCACCTTTCTCGTCTTCGTTGTCTTCAGGCTCCTCATCATTGATGTTCAACTCTATCAATTTGGCATCACTCAAGTCCTGTAATGTTGTTTCCACCAATTCGGACAGATACTCACTGAGCCCATCATCACTGGAATTCTTCACATTATAGAACGATGGATTCATTTGAAGTCTCCTGTAGAATAACGAATAAGTAAGAACATCAACAGCATCCTGTCTATTTTTAACCAATTTGAAGTTGATATCCGTCAACAAAAAATCATGTAGGTAGTAATTCAGATGACTCTCCAGGGGCAATGCCATGCCTAAAAATCGCTTGTAATAGTCCAGTTTCGAGCTATTTGTAAGTACCAACACTTTGGAAACAGATGAATTATCCAGCTGGGAAGAACCAACCATCGCTAGTAAATCGTTGATCTTGTAATCAATATACCGTTGTTCCTTGCCATAGTATTCTTGAGTGGTCAGCACGCAGACAAAGTTCGCCTCTGGACACCAATTACAGGTTTCTTTCGTGGCTATCAAACATGTAAGGGCGCCCGCATTAAACAACCGTTCAATGAGCAACTTGTCACTGGAATGCATGCCTCTGTAATAAAACCCAACACCAAACTTTAAAATTTCAACTAAACCTGGATCCTTCAGTTTCTTCAAATGCGGGTTCAATGCTGATTCCTCGGTTCTCAACCAATGCTTACCATCATTCTTCAACCTGCGGACAAAGTTTTTGAATACCTCAAAGCAATCTCTTCTACTAGGAACAAATACAATGGCCTTTTCCTCGCCATTCACCTCATTCATTGCATTAATAGCCATATAAGCCGGCCTAATGCAGCATTTCATAAGGGAAGGAACATGTGTGATATCCATCTTCTGGAATTGGACTTCCACAGGATGGATTCTTTCTCGGGAATCAAAGTTAAAAATCGAATGCTTTGGGATCTCCAACCAATCTGCGAAATCCTTATAACTTGCCAATGGATAACCCAGGGTGAGAAACCTTATTCCCTTTTCCAAATTCACATCCAGAAATTTCATTCTACTCATGACAATTTCATACGTAGTACCCAATTGACCGTCACCAATGACGTGAACATCATTCGCAATGACCAATTCGATTGACTGGATATTTTTCTTCTGTTTCCATCTTCTGGAAACCAGGTCAAATTGATCAACCGTACAAAGCACCAAATGTGACTGGGCTATTAATTTCAAGTCCACCGTCAAGTCACCCGTCAATTTCGAAATAATCTTACCACCGGCTAGTTTTGAAAGCGACTTCTGCCATTTCTTGTTCAAAATGTCAACTCGTTCCTGGTATGGAGAGATATAAACCGCTCTACCCTTTTCATTCCTCCAGTGACTCAAAAGAGCCAGTTCTGCCATAACGGTTTTCCCATTTCCCTTGGATGTATGAAACATGATATTCCTATCGGTATTGTAAACGGCATCAAATGCATCTGATTGGAATTTGTTGAATTCCTTAAAAGGGAACACCGCTTGGAATTCTGCAACGCCTAATTCTGCAATTGGAACAAGCTTTTCATCATTGAGGATCGTCGGCGCTGGAAACTTCGATGGCACCTGCATCTGTGTAAGCATAATTGGGACTCTCGTCTCACTATGCAACCACTTTTCACTAATAAGGGAAACAAAATAATTGGGTTGGCGAATTTCAAATATTGGAACTGTAAAATCAATGTTGTGCACCTCTCCAACTTTATCCCTCCTCACAGAAAAATAATCGGTAAATAAAACCTTCTCTGAATCACAATCCTCCACCATTAAGGTAAAGGACTCGCTGTAACCATGCATTTGAGTATCCCATTTCCATTTCGGTGTAACCTCCAAATGGATTCTCATTAAACTTGGGGTAATCGGTTGGGCATCATAGCCTATGGTCAGTTGGGGGAATTTTTGCAAAAGATCCCATGCAATATTACCGAATTTACCTGCCTTCAATGCCTGGATGGCCAATTTAGGTTCATCCAATGCCAAATAGTAATTCCAGGGAGCAAGGGATCTTTCAGTGACTTGGATGATCTCCTTTGGGGCGTCCGGAAACTGTCTTAAAGGGGAATTGGTTAGCCACATCCTCTTTTCAATCATCTTACAAATATTCAACAATGTTCTGGCCAATCGGGACCATTTCCTTCTCAAAGATAAATCATACATGGCCCTGAACAATCTACCTGCAGATTGGACAACATAGATCATATCTGCCATAAGAGCAAATCCATCCAGTTTCAATTTGGAAATGTATGCTTGCAATAAAACGTTTATTTTAGCTAATGGATCCTCAACGGTCTCATTGATGGGTATTGGTGCCATTTCCATCAATTTCTGCAATTCAAACTTTTCTTCTCTTCTAACAGGAACGTATTTGAATTCTTCACTGGTGGCAAAGATTCTAAATAGTTCAATCTCGCTAAAATAAGATTTCAATTGCTTATCGTAGTTGTGGATACTGGAATAACTGATGTAATAATATGATGCAATTCTACCCAAATCCGTGGGTATTATCACATCCTTTTTAAAGTTGAATTTGATCAACCCATGTTTGGCCAAAAGAACCAACGCAGAATAGGATAAATCTTTTCTCCATCTCAACAAAAGTGGGTCATCATCGTAAGAAGGACCTACATGATAAATTGATCTAGAATGTAACATTCTTATGAAGAGGTATGTGTGACCCATCCAGTTAATACAATCCTTCAATGATGTTATTGAACCAGAAACAATTCCCGCATTGATATTATCTGCCAATTGGGAATACATTTGAGACTCTATTGGCAATTGCTGGTTTAAAATGGCCAAGTAGTACTTGACTTCATCCTGATCGGTTATGATGATACCCTCACCATTGGTGTCATAACGTGGTCTACCGGCTCTCCCCAACATTTGTAAAATGTCCTGGGGGGATAAATTGACCCAGCTACCTTTTTCAGGAGAGTAAACGCTTGTACCTTTAATGATGACGGTATGGGCCGGTAAATTCACACCCCAGGCCAAAGTTGCTGTGGAAACAAGAACCTTAATATGGCCTTCCGCAAATAAATCTTCTGAAGTTAATCTATCTTCTCTTGTCATCCCCGCATGATGGATACCAATACCCATTGGTAGCACCTCCTTCAAGCCCTTATTTTTAGCACTTTGACTCTCCGACTTTAGAATCTCATTCACACCAACGGAAAATTTCATCAAGTCCTTTAGTTGATCATTTTCAATGATCTTGTTAGCAATCCATTTGGCTGTTTTCTCGGTCTCTTTTCTTGAATGAACAAAGATGATCACCTGGTGGCCTCCGTTGATATTTTCAACAACTTTTTCATAGCAGATTTCATTCATTGCCTCGTATTTTTTGAAGGCCTTCTTTTCGGTGATGCCAATAAACTGCTGAGCTAAAGGACATGGTCTATAGGACGCATCAAAATAAAAAAGGTCTTTGGTATTCACCTTTAAAAACTGAGCCACATCTTCATAGTTAGGCAACGTTGCGGAAAGACCCACAAATCTTACATGATTTTCTGAACTGGTATCATCGCTCATCATTGTTCTGGAAACAATGCTTTCAATAACTGGACCTCTTTCGTCGTGTAGTAAGTGGATTTCATCGATGATAACAAGCCTAACCAAATTAATGAAGGAGGCGTCGTTGTTCTTTCTAGTGATGACATCCCATTTTTCTGGTGTCGTCACTAAAATCTGGGTATTTGAAATCTGATGTTTTGTCAAGTTAGAATCACCTGTTAATTCATTGACAGTGATACCAAATTGAGTCAATCTTCTATCGAATTCTCTCACTTGTTCTTGTACCAACGCTTTCAATGGCGCTATGAAGACTATTTTGAAATCCTTCAATCTGAAAGTGCCGTTGGCCGTTCTAAACTTCGCCATTGTGTTTAAAATTGTCAACATTGCCACGTTGGTCTTACCTGCACCGGTTGGTGCACACATTAAAATATTGCTATCATTGTTGAAAGCTGACGGGTAGACTTTACTTTGAATTCTGTTGAGAGATGTTGTTTCACCAACCGGGAAGGCTTTCTGAGCCCAGTTTGGCAAATCCGTTATCGGTATCAAATGTTCATCTGGGCCCATTTCCGCGGTTGCTGGAGGTGGGATGTGAATTTCTTCCCAACTTCGACGGGTTCTTTTGAATGAGCCCTCGGGTAATTGAAAAGTTGATATTGTCATCAAATGGGACCCTTGGGTGAATTTGAGGTTGTTGATATCCACGTATTTTGGGTATTGCAATTCACTTGCCCTTTGTTGAGTTTCTGAGATCTTTTGCTTCTTACTCACATTTTCTGGCTCTTGGGATCTTCTTCTTTTACCTTTGTACTCTTCCACAAGCAAACTAGATCCATTTGATTGCATTTCTTGGAAGATTGTTTCTCGCTTCAATTCGTCATTGACCTCGGATAGTTTGATACCGTAGTGGATCTTTGAATAATTTTTCATGATGAGGGTTAATAAGTCCCCGCTTTCAACCTCTGGTATCTTCGACAACACTTCCTCCATATCTTTTATTGAGCTTTTCTTGGCAATGAGGTCATCGATGGCTGATATTATCTGCTCAATGATATGCGATTGTTTGATGGGGTCCAATTCATTATTTTCCTGTAATTTTCCTGCTATCCAGAATCTGTTTAGTGACTGTATGTCCAAAGAGTGATTTGGATCATCTGACGTGACAAGCTTAACGATATCTCCCTCATTGACGGCCTCTTGGTTGAGAATTGCAACCGTGTGTGGGTTATCGACATCCTCCTTCTCAATATCGTTTGAATCTTCCTCCTCAACCTCGTCTTCACTGTCTTCACTGTCTTCACTACCCTCTGATTCCATGGCAATACCTAAGGCATCTTCATTGTCAGGCACATTCGAGTTAACGGAGTAATCTGAAATCTGTTTTACCCATTCGTACAATTGTATAAATTGTTCATCCTCAACCCCTTTATTCAGCACATTCTCCACATCCTTCTTCTTTGATAAGTTATTTGTATCTTCTGATTTCAATATTTCGATTATTAAATCTGCCAAAGAGGACACCACATCTTCTGGAACGTCATTATCCAACTGGACGCTACACCAGTTCAAAATCTGAGTATGTAGATATAGATTTGACTCTGTTGTGGGAGTATAATTCAACTCCTGTATTGATGAATCCAATAAACTCTTTCCCTTTGTACGATGTGTATCCTTTTTTGCCTTTTTTCTCCCCTCTTTTCTTTCAAATTCCCTCATTTCCTTTATTGCCTCCTCGCGGCGTTCTTTGGTGGTTTCATTTGGGAGTTTTGACCCAAAATCACTTGCTGAGATAGAGTCTTTTATCGATTGTGGGTTTGTGTTTACGTTTTCGTTCGCAGATTCTCGGTCATCCATCAACCTTTTATCCCTCCTAAGCACCTTGCTTGCCATCTCCTCATATTTATACATCCCCACGTCGTCCGTCATCACTTTATGAAGAAATAACGTTATAGAAGCCAGACTAAAATTTTGCTAGCAAAAGCAAAATAATGCTCAGCAATGAATTTACTACTGTGGCGAGTTAGTAAGCGATTCCACGAATACATTGCGGGTTTTTCTATTGAAATTATTTTTAACTAAAAGATAGAAGAGATTGCTCCCTTGAATTTCAAGATATTTAACCATTAAAAGGGATAAACAAATGGAGAGAATTTCAGAGCTTCAGAGGTGAGTAAATAACTGATTACTGTTCTTTGTCCAGCAGCTGTGACCAGTATTGATGTATTAATTGTTTTGAGGTGTGAGAGTTCTTTAAACGAGGGCAAATCAAGGTTCTGCAATTGCACCCGTGTATTTGCCAAAGATAACTTCACAAACAAGTGAAGAAAAACCACCTGTTTATGTATGAAATTTAATTCATTTCTATGTTACTAAGAAAGCAAGCAAATGGGAAATTAGCTGGGAAACGCATCATCCAACCAGTATAACACTAGTAGGTAGTCAATAAATGTTGCACAGACTTGTCCTTCAAAGTAAATGTCACAGTGGTTAGCCTTGCCAGTATGAAAACTGTAAGTTGATATAATTTGAATATTGCTTCTAGTGGGTGGTTTAAAATGGGCTGTATTCCAAGTGCACTTGTCTCTATGTGGTACTGCAAAAACTGAACCTACCAAGTGATCAGTGAAGGATTGGAAGTGGCGCATGCACATGCGCCACTTCTTACCCCAGGTAAAATGGCCATCACGAACCGCTTGAATTCCGTCACTTTCCCTACTAAAACAAACCCCAATGCCAGCATTGACCATCTGGATTGCATCCAAAAAAATGGGAACTTACCAGGTTTGCTGTGAGTTGGTTTATTCACCTCTAAAAGCTGGATCACGTGCACAAATTGCCGGAGGGAGTTTCCTGCAAAGGTCTTGGTAGATCCATCAAGGCTTTATCTCGTTGCCCCATTCCATTTTATTTGATTTTTTTTTCAGTAATTGGGATTGAAATGTGTTGATATGATGAGCAACTCTGCGCATTGTGGGCACTTTCCTATATTTAACAATGAATATCCACATAATTTTGGTATAAATTGTCTTTCTTATTAATCATCTTTTAAGAGCTAATCATTTCTAACAATTAGGACACTTTTTGAAGAGAAGAAGGATGGAAATCAGACGATTCGTGAAGGCCATTTCTCTTGGGGTAGGGAATGGCGCATGTTGTACGCGCCACTGCTCGCTCAGTTATTTTAAAGAGGGAAGCCAACAAACAAAGTGAGCGTGTCAATGTTTGTGCCTTGATTCATATCATTAAAGGCAAATATTAGTTACAAATGCAATCTATATATTGTGTAACATTTATAGACCTTGTTGAATGATTATGCTTACTCGATTTGAAAAGTCTCTCCAGATTGTGGAAAGTAATGTTTGTTATCTGGATCAGAGATAGTCACATCTGCCACAGGAGTGTAAATCCTGTCGTTATAGGTAAGAATAAAAGTATTGCTGCCGGATTGGAATCTACCCCTGCTAGGTTGATGTACAACTAACTACCCCTCATAGGTTAATGTACAACTACCCCTGCTAGGTTGATGTACAACTAACTACCCCTCATGGGTTGATGTACAACTACCCCTTATAGGTGGATGCAAAACTACCCCTTCTTGGTGAACTTTAGCACTCTTGCCTAAAGCAGTATCGTTATTATATAATAAAATATTACTAGCATGGGGAAAATAGGACAAGACGTCGGCACATACTGAGCACATGAGCTAATGAACTTAAGAGACTCGTCTTTATAGTTATGCCAATCTTCAACCGGGTATCTTTGTACCACTCAGAAGATTGCTTTTTCTCTCTAAGTTAGAAGTAAAATTCACTGACATTTGTGGACAAATAACGGGATGATTTCCACGGACGGGAGCAGTGCTAGAACAGTACATGCTTCTCACGTGTCACTACCGAAAAGACAAATGAGAAAACCTGGAAATCATTGTATACTATCCATTGCAGTGATAGCCTGTGGTAGACACAAATTCTGGAACACTGAACATATTCCAATTTACAATTATTTATCACCTATTTCCCCTAAAGTCATTAAATTTTATCACGTAACGACTCCCACGGACTAAAGTATAGAACTACCTCTAACCTGATTTATGAAACAAAACCAATTCTTACCAACCCCGATCTGTATTTCAACCCAGCTGAAGACAGCCCTGATTGATTAAGGGTTGTGGGACATTCACATTCGTTTTTCTGGTGAAATTGAACGTCACCCGCGGCGGTGGGAAATTTACTGGGAAAGAAACCGGCTAATTTCTATGGTTCGTGGCGCATGCGGTATGCGCCACTCCGCACCCCAGGAGAAATGGCCCCTTTATTTAGCTTCAAAATCAAAGATTTCAAGACTAAAACAAACCCTAACGCCGTAACCAATCATTTTCATTGCAAAAAATAAATCTTAACATCACCATCCCTCCTCTATTTTGATTAATCCCACTCTAAAATCCCGGTAACGTGTACAAAATTCTCTGGGAAATTTACTGTGAAATTTACTCCACCTGCTAACCATGCTCGCGCCTACTTAGCAGACCACCCTGTAAATGTAGGGGTGAAACAGCCAGATATTATATATGCCACCATTTCCTTTCCTTTATACTCTCAACACCTCCCCACTCACCTTACCACTCACCTCACACACCAACTAACTGGCTACTCGTTAGTTGGTGGCCTGTAGAGCGGGGCCATCACGGCAGGTCGCGCCCCGCGAAGGCCGCTTACGTAACCACAACAACTTCCCGCGGGTTGTGGGGGGGTGGGATAACTTCACGGTCAATACCAATCCGAAAATCCCCACTTAACACAACTCTTTCTTCAGGATGTTGAGTCAATTAGCCAAGACCAATTGGACCAGACACGCGTTGAGGGCCCCAGCAGGCCTGAGAACTTTTGCAACCCAAAAGAATTCAAATATCCAGACCCCAGATATGGAAAACGCCCATGATGTATGTAATAAATGGAAGAAACCAGCTTACGTTGATTATTTGAAAGAATACTAACATTTAAAACAGCCGGTGTCAATCTCATTGCCTGAACACTCCTTCGAATCCTACATGTTGGATCCACCAGACCTGAATTACGAAACCGAAAAGGGTACCCTTTTGCAAATGTACAAGGATATGGTGATTATTAGAAGAATGGAAATGGCAGCAGATGCGCTCTACAAGGCCAAGAAGATCAGAGGGTTCTGTCACTTGTCTGTTGGTCAAGAAGCCATTGCAGTTGGTATTGAAAACGCCATCACCCCAGAAGATGACATCATCACCTCATACAGATGTCACGGTTTCACCTTCATGAGAGGTGCCTCTGTTCAAGAATGTCTTGCGGAATTGATGGGTAGAAGATCCGGTGTTTCCTTCGGTAAGGGTGGTTCGATGCACATGTATGCCAAGGGTTTCTACGGTGGTAACGGTATCGTTGGTGCCCAAGTTCCTTTGGGTGCTGGTTTGGCCTTTGCCCACCAATATAAAGAAAACGGTAAGTGTACTTGGGCCTTGTACGGTGACGGTGCAGCCAACCAAGGTCAAGTTTTTGAGGCCTACAACATGGCCAAGCTCTGGAACTTGCCTTGTATCTTCACTTGTGAAAACAACAAGTATGGTATGGGTACTGCCGCCTCCAGATCATCTGCAATGACCGAATACTACAAGAGAGGTCAATACATCCCAGGGTTGAAGGTTAACGGTATGGACATTCTTGCAGTCTACCAAGCCGCCAAGTTTGCCAAGGATTGGACCGCAAACCAAAACGGTCCTTTGGTGATCGAATTCGAAACCTACAGATACGGTGGTCACTCTATGTCCGATCCTGGTACCACTTACAGAACCAGAGAAGAGGTCCAAAACATGAGATCCAAGAACGACCCAATCTCCGGTTTGAAGTCCCACCTCTTGGACTTCGGTATTGCCACCGAAGAGGAAATCAAGGCCTTCGACAAGTCCGCCAGAAAGTACGTTGACGAACAAGTCAAGTTGGCCGACGCTTCTCCTCCACCTGAAGCCAAGATGGACATCTTGTTCGAAGATGTCTACGTTCCTGGTTCCGAAATCCCAATCTTGAGAGGTAGACTTAGAGATGACTCTTGGTCCTTTGAAAAGAAGGGTTTTGCTTATAAATAAATTCTTCCTACCAATAAGTGATCTTCAAGTTCAATAATACAATAAATTTAAAATAACCTAATTCAATTTCTGATGATCATGTAGTTTGGATCATCCTTGTGGGCTCTGTACTCTGCGGAATCGATCGTTTCCAGTGTCGACACCTCATCGAATTCCTCATAATCAGGGTCACCTCCAACATCAGCATCCATCTTTGGCTTGTCGATCGCTTCGGTGAAGACGGATTTCTTATTCGCCGGTTCCGTCAACGACTCTTCATCACCGGTGTCCACTGGTACTGGTGCCACTTCCGGCTTCTTTTCCACTGCCGAAGCCTTCTCTGATAAAGATTGAGCTCTTTTGGTTGCAACGGCCGCTGCTGCGGCTGCTTCAGAGGAGCTCTGCTTGATTGAGTTGTTTCTAGACTTGGCCCTCTTGTTGAAGAGAGAAAACGAACCCGATCTTGATTTTGGCTTCGTCATCGAATTCTTCCTAGAGGTACCGGTGGATGTGGACTGCTGGGCCTCCCTTGGGTACAGATCCTTCAGAGGGGTGTTCATTTTAGCAATCTGATCCGGAGTCATGTTTGCAATTGCTTCATCCACCATCGACGACTTTCTGGCCGGGGTTTGGGTGATCCCAGTGGAACTTATGAGTGGTGCGGGATCACTCGCCTCATTTGACGGAGTCACCTCGTGCTCTTCAGCAATGGCTGGGATTTCCTTGTCCTTGAAATTCCCCGTGTAGAATGGGTTTGGTTCAACGGCCTTGGATTCAACCGTCTTGGGTTCGATTGACAATGGATCAACTGACTTGGATCCATTAAGACCGTGGCCCACTGCGGTAGCGGCGGAGGCGCCGGTTGAGGCGGCTGCAGCACCCGTAGCAGCAGCTGCGCCAACAATTGCGCCACCAACAGCACCAATCGCCGCACCAAAACCTAACGAGTTACCCTTTGGGTCTTTTTCCTCGGCTTCCCCCTTCTTTGTAGCCAAATCCAATTCCGCCTGCTTCTCTTGAGCATCCTTCTCAGCCTTGAGTTTTTGTTCACTCAGATCCTTCAGCTTGTTTGCTCTTTCGATTTCCGCTTCGTAGAGGGCGATTGCTTCCTCTTCTTCCTTCTTCTTCTTCTCCGCAGCCAATCTGGCCTTCTCCTTTTCTTGCTCCAGTCTTGCCTCCTCTTCCTGCTTTTCCAATTCCACTCTCTTTCTTTCCTCTTCCGCTTGGATTCTCAACCGTTCCTGCTTTTGAGCCTCCTCCAGTCTCATCTGAGCAAGTTCCTTCTCCCAGTTGGCTTTAGAATCCGCGGCATGGGCCTTTTTAGAGACCAGATTCTCCTTACCCTCGGTATTAAAGTGGCTAATTTTAGTAGAGTGGGCAGCAACTCTCTGGTTCATCAACCCCACTTGAGTTGAAAGGATGCCAACGTTACCCAAAAGCTGAGCATGTTTGCCATCAATGATTTTGTAGGATCTGTCGGCCACCTTTCTCTGTTTGGAGGTGGTGCGTAATTGGTTCTTCTTATCCAACTTGGATTGAATGAGTGCTTCAACTTCCTTGATTTTGGCCTCCAGTTCCAGTTTCTTAGCGGCTGCCTCCTTTTCCAAGTCGTCAGCCTTTGATTTCAACGACTGACCCTCACTTTCCAACTGTTCCGTCAAAGTGGACTCTTCCTCTTGCTTTGACTTGGTGGTTTCCAGTTCCGCCGTCTTCTTTTCCTTGAAACCGGCTGCGTTGGTCACCAACTCCGTCTTGTTATTTTCGTGCTCTTCAATGGCCTGTTGTTCAAGCTCCTCAGCTTCAGCTGCGTCGGTTTCAATACCCTTTGAATGGAGTTCGACGTAATCTTCTGCCTCCTTCTTTGCGTCCAAATCCTTCTTTTCCAACCGGGCAAGGTCCGCCTTGTGTTTTGTTTCCACTTCGGCAGTAACAAAATCCACTGCCTTCTTGTACTCAGACAATTTACCTGCAACCACTGCTTCGTCCCTCGACTTGATACCCTCTTCTACTTTGGCCGCGGCGTCCGCGTCCCTCTTCAAGTTTTGCGCAACCTGGTCATCGATCTGGCCCATAATTGGCTGCAACTTCTTCTTTGCCAATTCGTAGATTTGGTCTTCGGTCATGATCAAACCACCCCCCAAATCGATTCTTCTACCGGCATTGGTCACCTTATTCTTGTTCAGAACCTGGGATGCTATCTTCAAGTTTTCCGTGTACTTGTTGACCAATTTTGGCTTGGATTTGATTGATTCTGGGATTTCCAGTGGTGGAGCAACAACCAGAGTCTCCCCAACCGCCACAGCTTCTGCTGGAGCCTCTGTTGGGATTTCTTCTGGGGCTTCTGTTTCCACTGGAGCTTCTTCTGCTGGTAATTCCACCTCCTCTTCCTCTGCCGTGGCAATTGGCTCCGCTTCTGCAGTCTCAACTGGCTCCTCCTCGGTAGCTTCAACTGGCTCCTCTTCAGCAACTGCGACAGGCTCCTCATCCTCAATTGGCTCTTCGTTCCCCAGAATTGTTTCATCCGCTTCTTCCTCGTCGGCCTCATCTTCGCCCTCGCCAGCTTCCTCCGCCTCCGCTTGCTGCTCTTGTTCCAACTTCTTTTTCAATCTCTCTTCTTCCGCAGTCTTGATATCCGTCCGAACCGTAGATAACATTGCTGGACCCCCAGCAGCGTCTTGCTGAACCTTTTTTGCTGGGGTTTGAAATGGTTTCAAAACCCCGCCGTGCTTCTTTGAAAAAAACCCACTCAATGGATTGGACACCTTATTAGAAGCCATTGTTCAACACACTTACAATGAAGAAGTGGTGATAATCTCACCAATTTCTGGAGGGAACTGACGAAATGAGGAACCAGCCACATGCGCGCCACGCACACCAGCCTTGCAACTGCGCCACCGCGACTCTTCCGCGGCAACGGCGACTCTTTTGATTTGATAAGCAAAACACAATTAGCCGATAGGGTCCTTCTTCCGCCATCAATGTCGTGCTGTGGAGGAAACCAAAACCAGGCCACTTGTTGCACAACAACCACGGCCTGTGGATGTGGGCCAAACTGTAATTGTCCCCGGTGTCAAATGAGAAAGGCCCAGTTAGCCTCGGCCACTTGCCAATGTCAACCAGGAGCCTGCCAATGTGCCAGCAGAGCCAACGCCAGCTGTGGTTGTCCTACAAGTAGGGGGGCATTCAGAACACATTTGTAGAACCTAACCAATAAATTTGATATAAACGCAATATAAACTCGATATAATGGACATCATTAAATCTTCAATAAAGTAAAGCAAGAGCCAAGACGTGACCACACCACCACTCACTATCACTTTTTTTCGGTTTCAAAGGCAACGGCGCCGGCGGCTTGGACACTGGTGGCGTTTGGTGAAATGGAGCTGATGTAGGGAGGAGGAGGACCACTTGCTTGGGTGGATTCATCGATCACCGTGGTTGATGGCTGGCCGGAACCCTGTTGTTGGGTGTTCAAACCGGAAAGCCTCTTGGCCTCTTGGTGGACCTCTTGAACGTCATTCACGGTCTTGTGATAAAAGTCATGGATCTTCGACCCGTACTTATCCTTCTTGAACCAATCAACATAAGAATCCCACGTCCTCTTACCCTCCTCAAGTTTCTTATCCCATTGGAAATTGGCATTGGCTTGGTCATGAAGCTTCTTCAGATTGTCCTCAGCCCCCTTCTTGATGTTCTCATTGTTCTCATGGATGTTATACTTCTTGTCCAAATTGGAAAGAAATTCATTGAATTTCGTGGAAATACCCTTCTCCTTATCGAACTCCACCGCCTTGTTCACCATCTGGTCACTCAATTTGTACCCGGCTGCTAGATATTCCGCAAAAATGGTGGTTTTCGGCTTATCCTCTTGACCAATATCACCACCATAATCTCCGGTTTCCGCTGATGTTGACTTGGCCTCTGCGTGTGGCTGCTCCCCCGTGACTACAATATTCGACCCGCCTATTTCAGCTCCATTGAGCAACAAAGCAGTGGAAACCGCATGGGGGCTGACAAACGTCACATCAACGCTTTTTGTCTTCTCGTTGCTTTCAACAACCTTAATTGAATCAATCTTTCCGCAGAACGTGAAGAATTCTTCAATCTTGGCGTCGGTCACGGAATTCGGAATGCCGGAAGCTCTAATACTTGACATGATTAACTCTAAAAAGAAGAAGGTTATCATAATTTGACGGTTCCGGGGCCCTGCCTTGTGCTCATTTAGGAGCGTGCGCCACAGTCACGTGATCAGGGCTCAGTTGATCAGAACCTTCCTCACTGCAAGAACACTGTCCACAATGACGGCATCGACGCCAGCCGCAATCTCCAATTTGGCCGTTTCAGGGTCATTGTTTGCTGTACCGTATGTGAAGCAGGCCAACCCCGTATCCTTAACAGCATGGACTAACCGCGGACATTGGACAATCGGTGTAGCTTCGGAAACAATACCAAACAGGTTCCAAACCTTGGCAAACCGGATGGCGTTCTGTAAGGAGCTGGCTCGAACATCGGACATAAAGGAGGTTCCGGATTCCGTCAAAAATAAGACCGGAAACGTTGGCTGTTTCATAACCATCATCATGCAGATATCGGGATGGAAGGAAGAAAAGATGATGTTTCTCCCCTTGTAGTACTTGTACACCATTTCCAAAATTGTGTCACAGAAATGGTTCATTTCAAACGCAATTTGACCAATATCGTCCAACTGGGACTCATCCAACATCGGGTATTTCAACTCCATATTGAACCCCGTGCTTTGTGGGAGCCTTTTAAACAGTTCCTCTAAAGTGGTAAAGGATGAAGCAATAAATGCACCCCTTGTGTTGGCCTTGAACTCTTTGCTCTTCCACGTCTTCGTAAGCTTCATTCTCTCCTGACTTGGATTGAATTCATTCAACAAGGTTTCCAAATTCCCCTCCGTGCTGGAGCTGGTTCTCAACGAAGATGGCACGTAGGAATCATCCTTGTGTCTTTTATCTCCTCCCTTATTGTGATTGGTAACTTCACTCAAATGCAGAAACTGTTCCAACGTCAATTCCTGCATTGGGATATCCATTCCTGTTTCAGCGACTGTAAAATCGTGGTAAATCACAGGAATGCTATCCTTTGTCAATTGAACGTCAAACTCCACATAGGAGGCCCCAAGGGATGCAGCCGTGATGAAGGAATCCACCGTGTTCTCACCCAATTGTAACGACTTTTTAGCTCTTTGATTCATACCGTTACCTCTATGACCAATAACTTTTGGCGAATCCAACGCCTTGAAAGCCACCTTGGCCTCCTCAGGGATCGACGCCACATCTTCAAACGAATTCACACACAGGAATTCGAACTTCATATACCCCAAGATCTCCAAATTGGACGTCTCCAAAATCGGAATCTTCACACAATTGAAAAGGGATCTTCTTTTTGGCCCCACGACCGTGTACAAATCACGCAGGGTAGCAACTCCTCTACCCAAAACCCTTCTAGTGTCAGAATCAACCTCAAAAGTGGGGACGATATCGAAATAAACAACAAGATCCAGCGGATTTTGGTTCTTGACGTCGAACTTGATGGGATCGCTAGCAATTCCATGGTTATCGTCCAATGGTAACTCTAATGTGACCTCTGGTTGGTCGGGCAGGTTTTTCGCCTTTATGACTAAAGTTAGTGCTGAGTCCAACTCCGTGATGGGCAATTTTGAAAGTGGAATGGTTTCCAAATTCAAAGCAGGGGTTGTATCCCTTAGGTCGGTTGTACCGATACTGATCAAAACAACGGATTCGTCCTTTTTCAAATACTTGCCTCCCTTAGAGGTTTCCACCTCATGTTTCTTTCCGGCAAAGGGTGGAGGTGATGTAGTTTTGGGTGGAACATATTCGAGATCATTTAAGGGATTGTAATCAGAGGGTGTTAGCAATTCAATGACATCAATATGGCCTCTGAGTGCAGCATGTTCTCTTGGAGTCCAACCAGATGAATCGGTAGTGTAATAGTTGGCACCCGCGTCAATCAATAGCTCAATGATTTCCTTGAACCCATAGCAGGCGGAAACAAATATAGCAGTCCAACCGAAAATTGATTCTTGCACCTCGGTATTGGCCCCATGCTGCAAGAGGCAAATGACGGTCTCCTTTAAATTCAACTTGGATGCCATAAATAGCGCGGTCTCGTTATCACGACCACAATAGTTGATATCAACCCCTGAATACGTGACCAATTCTTTAAGGACATCCGGACAGTTCAACCTCGTGGTCACGTGGAGCAATTCGGGAGACGCCAATGTGGCTTTATTATTTTGAAGTAAAACACCAACAGTTTTGACGTGTTTACCCATAATTGCCAAATGTAATGGGGTCAATCCCTCGGTATCACCCCAGGCTGCAACGTTATCAATTGCCACCTTTTCATCCAATAATTCCCATTCCTTTAGAAACTTCAAGATGGCTTCGACAACCGGTGCCATGCCGTATAGACACGCATAATGCAGTGGAGTCCTCTTGTAATTATCCGTTTGGATAATGGCGAATTTTAAATGCGTTGGTAAGTTTTCAAAGATGTAGACAAGGCCGGTTGCTAAAGGCTTTGAGTTTGCGCCATGCTGGTCCTCCAATCTCTTACCCAATGCAATGACGTGGTGGTGAATAAAGTTTTTCGAGGTGATATCCGATGTATCAGACAAGACGGGGATGATTTGGAGCAAACGGTCAATGCATTCAAAACTCAAGTTCAAAGTTGCCATATTTAAGAGGGAGAGAAGCAATTTCAACGGAGTGAGAACTGGCGACATGTGGTTCTCAGTCAAAAGTTCATTCAATTTCTCAACATCGTCTTCGGTAATCGCATCCGAGTAGATCATGTTGGTGGACTTTTTGCTATCTGATTGAATCCTCAACATCGAAGTGGGAGGAGGCAATTTCAACCAATTGAGTGTATAAAGTGAGTCATCGAAGGTGGAATTGTTATTCAAAACGTTGAGCAAGTTGTTTATCTCTGAGAGTAACTTCAAGATCCCTGACTCATCTACGAATAGCATCGGATTCATCTTCAATTTGATGTAGGCCTCCTGTTTGGATGTGCCTGTCTTTTTGTCCAACTTCTTCAAGATTTTGATGAAGCCTCTCTTGTTCAACTCTGCAAACCATTTCAAGTTCCTGAGCTTGTTTCGCAACTCCAAAACCACGGAAATAACATCTTCCAATTCTTCCTCATTAAGACAAGACACATTAATTGGTACCACTCCAGTCACCTTTTTCAATCTTGTTTCGTAGTCCATAAACTTCTGGCAATAAAACTCTTCCACTTTGTTCAAGTTCTCATCCAATGTGTAGAAAAAGAGGGCCAGATCAACCTTTACAGCCTCGTCTTCGAATTTATCTTCGACTTCCAATTGTCTCTTATAAATTCTCTTGATGATCTGTTTAAGTTTCTTATAATCCAAGTAGCTGTCCCTCCAATCGTCCACTTGATGGGAAACCAGAATATGCCCGAATTTCATAGGGAAAAAGACCGTTTAATTAAATTGAAAACGTGTATCTCTAAATCCAATAACATGCGGAATCATGCGCCACGTTGTCGGAAGAAAACAGGACATGCGCCTCACATTTCTCCAATGCCTATGCCAACCGTTGATGGCGGGGAAGAGGTTGCGGAAACGGGAGTTGCAATCTAGTCACATTGAGCATGGTGTAATGGCAGCACAATAATGCTACATAGAATGTTCTAATCTACCGATGAGCAAATGTAAAATCCTATCCAGTTGATTAAGTAATATATAAAGTTAAATGACCTATAAGAGGTATTTACCTCCTTTTTATAGTAAAATATTGATTATTAGTTGGTGTATTTTTAGTAGTAACAGAAGTCACCTTTTTTGGTTTAATTGTGATTTATTTTTAGTAATACTAAAATTCACCTTTCGACAGCAAATGATCATGTTCTGTTAAATTCTATCCAAATTTGTTAATTATTCATTTTAAAGGACAACAAAAGCTGTACAGAAGAAGCTTTCTTGCTCAATTATTGACCCCCACAATTTCAAAAAAGGGTTTTCTTTTAACCCAAGATGTGTTCCAAATTCACCTTTATTCTGTCATCTTTTACTGAGATATGCAACTGCAACTTTGTTGCGAGTAAACAGGTGTCAATCAAAAAGTTGTCAAAAAATGACCCCAAAACCCGACACAACAATGATAATAAAAATATTCCAATTTTACAACTACAATATTTATACTAAACCCATCATAAGATCGCTCATCTATTCATTAAACAACCTCCGTTCTGCTGAGCCATTGAGCCGATTGCATCACTTAAGAACTGCCTAATCGGGTAATTTTCACTAAGCGCGCAATTGACTCACCACTTAAATTTGAAAATTTTGACAATTGGATCCGGATTTTCAACATCTTCTTCTTCTCAATAGAACAGATATGCTTTCATTCAACCTCAAGTCTAAGGTGGGCCACTTGACCAGATCACTGGCCACTACATCAACCAAAACCCTCGAGCCAGCAAAATTGTCACTGAAGAACGGACCAGTTTTCAACGGTTTTTCCTTCGGTGCCAACAAATCTGTCTCCGGTGAGGCAGTCTTCACCACTTCATTGGTGGGATACCCAGAATCAATGACAGATCCATCCTACAAGGGTCAGATCATCTGTTTTACCCAACCATTGATTGGTAACTATGGTGTTCCTTCCGGTACAGCACTGGACCAATTCAACTTGTTGAAATACTTTGAATCTCCTCACATCCAATGTCTTGGTGTGGTGGTGACCGATGTCGCATTGGAGTACTCCCACTGGACCGCAGTGGAATCTCTTGGTGACTGGTGTAAGAGAGAAGGTGTTGCAGGTATCACCGGTGTTGACACGCGTGAACTGGTCTCCTACTTGAGAGAACAAGGTTCCACCCTTGCTAGAATGTCGATTGGAGAAGACTTGACTCCAAATGAGTTCTACGACCCAGGTTTGGAAAACATGGTTTCCATTGTCACCACAAAGGAACCATACTACGTTCCTGCGCCAAACGCCAAGCACAATGTCTTGGTTGTGGATTGTGGTGCCAAGGAAAATATCTTGAGATGCTTGGTCTCCAGAGGGGCCAACATCACTGTTGTTCCATTCAACTACCCAATCCATAAAGTTGCTCATCAATTCGATGGTGTCTTCATCTCCAACGGTCCAGGTGATCCAATCTACTGTTCAGAAACAGTTGAAAACTTGAAGGTGTTATTGAAGGAACAACCAGATTTACCAATCATGGGTATCTGCATGGGTCATCAATTACTATCATTGGCCGCTGGTGCCAAGACATTGAAGTTGAAGTATGGTAACAGAGCTCACAACATCCCAACATTGGATGTCACCACGGGTCACTGTCATATAACCTCCCAAAACCATGGTTACGCTGTGGATGCACAAACTTTACCAAGTGATTACAAGGAATACTTCATCAATTTGAACGATTTATCAAACGAAGGTATGATGCACAAGGAGAGACCAATCTTCTCCGTCCAATTCCACCCTGAAGCCAAGGGTGGTCCATTGGATTCATCATTCTTGTTCGATAAATACTTCAACCTTTTGGATCAATATAAAGTTGCTAAGAATATCACAAGTTTGGGCGATCTCTCACCGGAAAAGCTGCCAACTGCTAGAAAGATGTAAAGTTTTTTATAAATTTAATATATACGTAGAGTCAATAGTTTGGACATAACCCGTCGGATTTCACCAATTTATAAACGTCATGAGCAGAAGCCGTGATGAATTGACGAACTTCGAATGTCAACCACACTTTGAGCATCGATAGCTTGTCACTATTTTGGAAAATCAACTTGCCCTCCTCAAAGCTTATCTTTCTCAAAATTGGAATTGATCTGAAAAAGTGTTAGTATTAGAATTGCATAGTTGGAAAACCAATCGTCCATGCAAATACGTACCTTGCAAATAAATCAATATTGGGATCCAATTGTCTACAAATACCCTCTAAGATCAAGATTGCAACCACAACACTTACAAAATCTCCTTCCATTCTGACATGGTGGTTCCTCACCATACTCAACATTTGATCCAATAAATCACCAATCGAAACAGCACCCAATGTGAAGGTTCTTTCTTTGACACGATCCACCAATCGTGCCACTCTCAACTTAAACACCTCCTCATTAATCGCCGTTTCTGGGGTCTTAGATCGCTCAATCATGAGCTCACCTGCCTTATAACCGTCAAACTGAGCAAGGGCATTGAACAGCGAAATAAAGTTGAATCTGTTTTTATCATCCAATTCAGTCACAAGACCGGCATCAATAAAACAGAGCTGGGGGTGATAACCCTTATGAACCATAGATTCCAATTCCTGCATCAGATCCTCCTGTTCCAATGTGTCCAAATGAGAGGTCACTTCATCTATTGACTTGTCATCCATCGAACCTTCTTTAATAAACCTAACAAATATATTGCCCGGGTGAAGGTCCGCATGGATGAAATTATCCAAGATCATCATTTTCAAAAATGAATCTATTAATTTATCACTGATTTGTTTCATCATTCTTTTCCCATCCAGATGTTTCAATTCAAGGATTTTATTCATTGAAATACCGTAAATCCTTTCCTCGATAAGAACCTTCTTGGAGCTAAATAAGGACTTCGGAAACATGATTTCATTGACATTTGGAAACTTTTCCTTAAATTTGGTCAAATTGTAACTTTCTATCCTCAAATCCAACTGAAGTTTCATAAATATTGAAAACTGGTCCACTTCTTGGGGAAAACTGAGCCATTCCATCGTGGGTATTAGATCGATTGCTTCTGCAAAGAATTTCATGATTTTTAAATCTCGTTCAACTGTCTTTTCAACATTAGGATGGACAACCTTGACTGCCACCAATCTATCGTGTTCAGACTTGCGTGGTGCAAACTTCGAATTAAGTTTTGCAAGATACACCTGCGCAATTGCACCACAACCTATTGGATCCTCAGGAAACTCTTCGAATATATCTTCCAACTCTCGCCCACCAAACGTTTCCTTCAAGATTTCTTTAGTTTTCTTGAATGAGTGTTGTTTAGCATTGGAGTGTAAATGGGATAACTCATCACACAAGACCTTGGAGAAAATATCAGTTCTTGATGCGGCCCATTGGCCTAATTTTATGAATGACGCTCCTCCCAGCTCGGCCGCCAACCTCAAAAACTTGTACCACAGCTTGGCACCCGATCTCGCGCCCCCTCTAGTCTTCCCAAAGTAGACAATCGGATAAGAAAGAGCAACAGGGAGGAATAGTAGAGATAATTCACAAAACCTACCAAACGTCAATATTGGTTCATAAATGTAATCCAAGGAGAAGTATCCCAGCCTATAAAGCCATCCTACATACTTTTTTCCGCATTGTCTACTCCTATGAGCTTGTTCCAACTCTTGTTTCTCCTTCTGGGATGCACAATATAGTCCCAATTCAAAAGTGGATTGGGTAGGGTCCGGAGTTAGTGTATTCAACGGTTGGATGTCCGGTTTACTTGCCCAATCGTTGGGATTAAACTCTTGGAACCCAGAGGCTTGCTGAGAATCGTTTTGCACCGCGGGCTGGAGGTAAAAGTAGGTAGTCGTTGATGATAACAAACCAAGTAAAAGAAGTCTTCTATTGCTTCTCAGAAGAGGCGGTCTCATGCTGGGAGTTCTAATGCCATGTAAAGCATGATGAAACAACCGTTGCGATACCCTTTGGGGTCCAACTGACAAGAACAGTTTGAACATCCCTTATTTGGTGAAGAAAGAGTGATAGTCAAATTGACAAGTTTTCATTGAATTCATAGATCAAGAGTTCACCAAGTCAAAAATAAGATCCTTTTCTCAGATTAATAAGTACAAATGAATGATGGTGATCCGTTTAAATTTGCCAAAACACCAAAACTGTGTAGTTGCATTAGCATTTATATAATTAATGGTAGTTGTCTTGTTTTATAGGACCATGACTGTGAACAAGAGAAACCCGGGAGACCAGGTATTACATTTGTTCCTCCTTTATCACGTCTACCAACCAATCCAATCCTTCCGTCAACCCCTCTCCCTTGATGGCGCTTGACGCCACAATCGACCAACTTCTGTCTTTCAACTCCACCAACCCCAATGCCTTGCTCACCTCTGCGGCGCTAAGTGCACCCTGCTGATCCTGCTTGTTTGCAAAGACCAACAAAGCTGAGTCCTGTAGTTCCTCCTCGTTCAACATGGTATGTAACTCCTGTTTTGCTGTCTCCAATCTGTCCCGATCCGTTGAATCAACAACGAATATGACGGCCGCGGTGTTAGCATAGTAACATCTCCAGTACGGTCTGATCGATGTTTGACCTCCCAAATCCCACATGTTGATCGAAATGTTCTGATATTGTAACGTTTCCACATTGAACCCGATCGTTGGCTTTGTCTTGACCACTTCACCCAATTGGAGCTTGTATAGAATTGTTGTTTTGCCCGCACCATCAAGCCCAAGAATGAGAATACGGATCTCCTTGTTCGCTCCCCATAAGCGGTTGAACATCCCGCTGAAAAGGTTACCCATAATGAATGTGGTGGCAGGCTCGCAAGAGAGTTTTTCCACGACGGTGATTTTAGTTAAGTGGGAAGTTGAACGGGCCAATTTCAAGCGATAAAACAATGGAAATGTTACCAGTGGCAAGAAGTTATTGAGAGGATTGTGGAGGTAAAATTTAGAGGTTTAAAGCTTGACATAGAAACGATATTGAATTGATCTTAAAGAGGAGAAAGTTACTGGGAAATCTACTGAGAAATCTACTGGGAAATCTACTGGGAAAGTTACTGAGAAGAGGAATCCCTCTAAGATAATACCTATTGTGTGATTTGTTAGGCTTGCCACACATACTAAAGGTGGAGTGATCAATAACCCACTGGTTACATTTATTTTTGACATCTATTTCATATCTAGAATTAATCCCATATTTCAATTCGTTAAGAGGACGTTTCTCTAGCCAAAGATTAAACAAGAAAAAGATATCCCAAAATTACACCTAGACTAAATGGCCCTTATCTCTGACAAAGCCAATGCTTCCCCATCTGTGCTCCTCAATCTATGCCTCATTTAACTTGGCTCTTTCTAAAATCGTCTTAATCATTTCATTACCCATCTTCGTGGCCTCTGGAAACATAGGTTGGAAGAATGCTTGAGTGGATTCAAACTTCTTCTTATATTGACCAAAATCACCATATGTTACAATATTTGCCCACTCTCTAGCTGCCATGGTGAACTGTAGATCATCCTGCCTGAAATCCACGTCGCTCACGGCAACCGACACACAATCCTCCAACAACCCTGGAGTGCAGAATAGGTACTCGGAGACACCCAAGAATATTCTGAAGAGCGGTGTGGAGCAGATGATGTGATCGTAAGGAACAATTCCCAATTGTGACCAGGAATCAACAATCCCAAGTAGGGCCAAATGGGAGTTTCTTTGACCTCCTGGTGGTACGTTACTCAACGAGTATTGTTGAAGTAAATCGTCATCCAAAAGTAAGGTGTGGCCACTATCAAGATGCCCAAACACCCGTTTTTTAGCCTCCATGATCCGTCCCATCAACTCCTCCCGCTTTCCTTGGATCATCAAGGTGAAAAGCTGAGCACAGGATTTTGCATACTGTGTGATTTGGTTGTGTGCACTTGGGTTCGTAATAGCCAAACCTGCGTAGACATGCCACTTGTTGGAGTATATTCTCATTGAGATGTTGATCTTAGCGTTTTCTAACCCACCAACCCACTTTGGAGTTTCCCATGGATATTGGTTGGAGTCGTGCCATGCAACACCCATTGACAAGAATGCCGCATGTGTCACAGCCTGTGTATCCGCTGTGATTCTGTCATGCTCTTCGTAAGTCAAATAGACGTGTTTTGATTGCAAGCACGACATGAGCGATTCCACGAAGTCGAATGACTCTTGAGAGGCTCTATGTTTTATCAAAACAAGCGGCTGGCCTCTTGTATCAACACGAGGTCCATGCAGCGAGTGGACAGATACAATCTCCACATCCGAGGGCAAATGACTCTCAAATGCCGCAATCTCCGGCGACTTACAAGACGTTTGGCCACCCACAATAGCCCCAACTTTGGTTGAGGGACCGTAGAGGGAAACAATCTTGTCTATATTCTCCGCTTCAACAGAGTAAATGACATAATCAGCTTTTCTTGACACGTAGTGACCGTTGGGGAGGATCTCCACCTCGGGCAATAACGAAGAAAGTGATTCTTTCAACTCTTCAAATCGTTCCTCTCTGTCACATCCACACACCCTCCAGCCTTCTTCTGAAAACCTCTTTGCATAGAGCAACCCCATATCTCCCAGGCCAATGATCCCCACCACTTTCGTAGCTTTAAATGCCGCAATTTGGTCGCTGGCTCCTATCATTGTTTGTTAAGAAAGAGAATGTCACTCTAGAAAAGGAAAGTTTCTTTTCTCCCTTAAGGTGGCTTCTTTATTTTCCGGGGTTCGAAGCTAGTTGATATGCCACAAGGAGCAGAAGGTCATCAAGGCGTCGAGGCCACCGGGTTGGTTTACTGTCCAGATTATTCCGGGGATTCACACAAGGAACAGCTTATGAAAGGCTATAAGAGAAAGAACGATTCCCAATATACAACGGCCACTAAGGAGCTTGTTTTTGAGAGAAAACACGTGAAAGATGCCATACACCTGCTAACCCTCGAGATAAAGCAGCGGGGATTGAAAACTCCACTGGTGGTACTACCGTTTCGCCCAGATCAATACGATGATGATTTTCAAATTTTGGTTGGTAAAATGTTCTCCAACGGCCGACCAAGAAGCATGGCAGATATGGAGAATGCCATCAAAGCCACAGAGAACGTCTTTGTATTAGTGGCCGTTTTGAAGTTCCTTTGGTGCAGATTACCCGGAGATGCAATCATCGGTTGGAAGGTTTATACCAAGTTTGTCAAGATGGAGGAGGAGTCGAATTACTCGGCAAGAGCTTTCCTTGAGTTTATGCCCAATTGTTTGAACTCTGGGGCCCACGCATCGATTGTTTATGACTTTTTTGATTTGATTGTGGCTTTGATTATCAATTCGAAAAAGAACATGCTCACAACGAGAAAGTTGTGCAGAATGATGGGTCTTTGGGCATTCAACCCTATAAGAAACGCTCCTACAGGGGAACCTTCCTTTGAGAGAGGTTTAATGGAATGGCTTCCTGCAAGCGACGCCATGTTTCATCTTTTGTTGGCATTCTTGCGAGCAATGCCTCCGGGTGGTGACGTTCACAAACTGCCCAGTACGTTTCAAAAATTACTAAAAACAAGTGAATATCCACCCTTATCAACCGCTTCCCAGATGGAACATTCGAAAACATTGGTAGATGTGCCAATTGTGACCTTGAGAGTGAACAACCCTTCGAATAATCCAGCAGAGTTGATTTCCCGCGTGGGTAAAACGTTGAAGTTCGACGATCCAACCATTTTCAATCATAGAGAAGACTTCCTGCTCTTGAAACGGCTCTTTAAGGAACCGGAGGATGTGTCGAAGAAGTTGTCTTCGGAAGGCCGTAGGATACTCGAAAACCTGTGTCTAGGTGGTGATACGTGTGGTTGGTCAAAAACAATGACCACACCTCTTGCTAAGCCATTGCCCGACTTTTTTACAGCCGATATTAAAAGAATATCAATTGACGACTACTACATTTGGACTTGGCTCTCTAGTCTGGGGCAGGAGGAGACAGATTTAAAGAGGAGGACATTTGGTAAGAGTTATATAATGGAGGTGGAGCTGGCAGAAGGGTTCAAGAAGTGGGTGATTTTGGAGGAGCAGGACGTGACGAGGGATGGCTATGATATTGAGTTGGAACTGAAACAAGAGAAACTTAAGGAATTGGAGGCCAAGATTAACGAAGCGGAGCGTAAAGTGCGCCAGCCTCTTCTACCGCCGCCAAAGGATTATGACATTCCCGAAAGATCGGCAAAAAGACCGAGTACGGATGGTATTGATCGGGATTTCTTGAGGCTGCAACAGAATTACTCGGATGGTGAATTGATGTTGACGCTGGATACAAACCTGGATGATGAGTTTTTGACCGATAGCATGAATCAATTGGCGTTACATGAAAGGGACACCGCGGAAAGGGAGGCCAGGTTGAAAGCAAAGGATTTGGAAATTCAAAAAGAGAAGGAGTTGATGCGGAAACAGAGGATAGAGGATGATAGAAGACAGCGAGAGGCGGAAGAATTAGTCAGAAGCCAACGAGAGGCGGCAGAATACGAGAGAAGGCAGCGAGAGGCGGAAGAATTGGCCAGAAGGCAGCGAGAGGCGGAAGAATTGTCCAGGAGGCAGCGAGAGGCGGAAGAATTGTCCAGGAGGCAGCGAGAGGCGGAAGAGTTAGCGAAAAGCCAACAAGAGGCGGCAGCATACGAGAGGAAACAGCGAGAGGCCGCTGAATATGAGCGCATGCAACGGGAAGCTGCCGAGTATGAGCGCATGCAACGGGAAGCGGCCGAGTATGAGCGCATGCAACGTGAAGCGGCCGAACGCAGACAGCGAGAGGCCGTTGAATATGAGCGTAAGCAACTTCAGCAAAAAGAAGCTGCTGAATTTGAACGTAGAAACCGTGAAAGGCGTGAACATGAACAACGTATCCATGAAGCCGAACGTCAAGCGGAAAGGCAAAACATGGAGCGTCAACGTCAATTGGACTCTCAACGAGCAAGGGAAGTGCCTCCTAAATCACCTGCAAGGGGATCACCCGCCCGAGAATCGCCTCCTAGAGTGTCCCCTGCTAGGGAATCTCCTACTAGGGAATCTCCTGCTAGGGCATCTCTCGCCAGAACCCAAGATATGACTGGCCCTGAACTCACTCTCATTGAGGCAAGGGAGCGTGAGTTAAGAGAGCGGGAAAGACAATTGGAAATAAAGGAACAACAATTAAGACAGAGATCTCTGTCGCCATACAAATCTCCTCAATTTAAACCGGTTCCATCTCAAATGTTGTCCCCACCACCGTTGAATCATCAGCAAAGTCCTCAAATTAGACAACAGCCTTACCATGCACCCCAAAAGAGTCAATTTGCCTCTTCCAGTGTGTATTCACTGCCGCCACAAGGTATTCCACAGGGAGTCCCACCGGGTCACTACAGTTACCACGGTGCGCCACCAAAGACACCTCAGGGCCCACATGTTCCACAAATGAGCCCACCGCAAGGTTACTATAGACCTCCAATGGGCTATCCAAACGGTCATATGGGTCAACAAGTTCCACAGGCCCAGCAGGTATCTCCACAATTCCAAGGAGGACCTTCAGGTTATTCATCTGCTGTTATTAACAGCATGCCAACCACCTCCAAAACAAGCAAAAAGCAGGCTAGAGAGGCCTTCATGGGGAATACTTTTGGGATTTAGGCCACAGTCATCGCAAAGTGGAGCGAATAAATTAACTTTTGTACTATAAAACATATGCTGAGCACTTCTCCTAATTGAGAAGATCAACACTCCTTACGTCAGCACCATCAATTGCGATCTCCATTTGCTAATGGTGAAAGTGAAGAAGGTGACGTTGAAGCTCTCCCCGCGGACTTTAGCGGAACATGGAGGAGACACACAAACCCCTGCATCGCAGGCAGCACCTGCGGAAGTTTCGGCTCCTTCTGCCGCTGATACTCCTCTATCTACGCCAAGAGACACACCACCCCCTCAAAGGGCACCAAAGCTCTCCAGTAACATCAGAGTTGGTGTTTCTGGTTTGACAATGAACACCACCACGCAAAGAGGGGTAGACAGGAGCAAGAAACGTGTTGGCAAATTCTCAAAGGACGGCCAATTCGAATTGAAATCTTTCACCGGGTATCCGCTAGTGTTGAAAAGCTGGAGGAGGTTAAACGGGCTGTAATCCTACTGTCCAAAGATAGGATCCATCTATGAGAATGACTATTGACCAACACAGTATCAGGGTTGCGAAGAAATAATAGTATCTGTGTTGGACCAACTCCATTGAAAGGATTTCATGACAGAATGCGGCAATTGTGGACAAGGAACCGCCAAAGCCATTGGCCAATGAATTGAGCACCCATACATTTGTCGGGTCTGTTATTAGCAGATCGGTGGTACCTCGTTTATACCCGTGACTTAAGATTTGTATGACTGATAGTAAAAGAGTAGCCATAATGTTAACCATCAGCGTGCCCAGTGGGAACCATCTCCTGGGCCATTTTCCATTGAAATACGTGGTTTGGAATCGCAGAGCTGTGGCTGGCAAGCCAAATATTAATGCCAGGGAATAAGTCTCTTTATACCAATGATCAAGCGGCAATACAATCGAAAGAACAACGTTCACAACAAAGAAAGCAAACCCAATAGATATAAATCCCCATTCCAGACAAATTCGAACTCTTGAGCTTAAATATGGCCCAATAATCGGGACAAGTTTAAGATCCAACAGCCAACCGAAATCCCTTCCTACGATCATACCAAAGAAACACAATCCCATTTGGCCTAATATAATAGCAAAGAATTCCATGACTCCGTAACCATGATTGGGCACCGGTTCTTCGGTGTTATTTGTGGTTTTATAAAATAATTCCATCAATAGGGCAGAAAGAGTGGACAAACATCCGCAATAACCCGCAGTTATCCCCGAATGCAATGCTAGACTTTTGTAATTCCCCTTGGCACCAAGACATTCCCACAGCTTTAAACAGGAATTGGCACAACCCATTACAAAACAGGATGTGAAATTGATCCAGATGATAGTACCATGACTGTAAAACACATAAGCATTGGTATATGTGAACAGTTTCGTCATGGCCAGTCTTGTCATGTTTCCCCAACAGCTGAAGCCCAGAATCACCAAAAGAGGTTGGTATTTCAATGTGTAAGGCGTATCTTCGAGAACCATGATATTCTCCACCTCCCTATCAGGGATGGGGTCAATCGGTATGTACTCGTGAGAAGCCTCCAACTCCTGCACGGTCTGCTTCACCATCTAAGATACACACCTCTGCTGTACAATGTGGCGCAAGAGAGTCAAGGGGAAACAAGGATATTCTGTGGAGAAGATGTGGCGCAGGGAGGCTCAGCGGCTCAGCATTAAACTATTTTTTCTTTTTTTCCTTTATATAATTGTATAAACCTGGCCGCTACTCGTGGGCTCTTTCATGCTTGAATGGGATGGAACCCATTGGGTAATAGTTACCGTTGTACACCTTATTTTGTGCATCTCTACCTAACAATCTTCTAGTGTCAACGAATGAAGAATCCAATTCATCGATACTGGTGACACCCAACAATCTCATGTCAGCCTTCAATTCATGTTTGAGCAATTGAATGGCCTTTCTAACACCCTTTTCACCGTAACCGGTGTTTGCGTAAAGGAATGGTCTACCCAACCCAACAGCAACCTTACAGTCTTGACCACCGATTGCCAAGGCCTTAAGAACATCAGAACCTCTTCTAACACCACCATCGACGTAGATTTCGAAGTCTGGCTTCAATTTTCCCATCTCCTTCAAGACAGGAACAGCCTCAGCAAGAACCTCGATTGGTGGTGGAGATGTATCCAGTTGTCTACCACCATGGTTGGAGAGAACAACACCTGAGACACCCAAATCAATGGCCTTTGCAATATCGTCGGTTCTTTGAACACCCTTCAACATCACTGGCAAGTTGGTCCAGGACATGATATCTTTAACATCATCCCAAGTCAGACGCTTGTCAATAAAAGAAGGCATGGCACCTGAGGTGGAACCGGATCTGACTGCAGAGTCATCTTCTAATTCATCGTGATCCTCCTTGATTCTCATTCTGATATCCTTTTCTCTGTTACCTCTAGTGGCGGCATCGACGGTAACAAAAATGGCCTTCATACCGGCTGCTTCAGCCCTTTTCAATGTCTTCTTGACAACTTCCTTGTCCTCATTCACATACAATTGAAACCATTGGGTGGCACCGGGGATTCTGTTCTCGGCGATTTCTTCCAAAGAGTAGGAGGAGAAAGAGGAGATCATTTGGATGACACCTTCCTTACCAGCACCTCTAGCAATGGAACATTCACCATCTTCGTGACCCAACTTAGCCGAGGCCGCGGCGGAAACATAGAATGGAACGTCGGTCTTTGTGCCTAAGAGGGTGGTGGAGGTGTCGACCTCCTGCACGTTGACCAAACACTTTGGTCTGAAGTAGATTCTTTGGTAAGCATAATGGTTTTCTCTCATAGTGATTTCATCATCACAACCACATGAGTAGTAAGCCCAAGCTTGTTCTGGCAAGACTCTCTTTGCGATGTTTTCAAAATCGTAGATGTTCTGAATTCTTGACAAAGATGGCAAGTTTTCCAAAAGTTTTAAACGGGCCTTCTCCTTCTCGTCAATCACAACTTCCAACTTTGGCGCTTCACCTATGAGCATACCCAACTGTTTCTCCTTTGGCAAAAAGTTTTCAATAGTACCCTTTGGGTGGATTTTGTTGTACAATTCGGTGGCATCGTGACCGGCATTTTGAATGAGGGGGGTTGTTCCACCTGGGTGCATGTTGATAAAATCGGTCAAGTCATACACACCCCCGTTAACGGTGATCCAACAGTCGTCAGCCTTGTTGTGCTTGACGAACTCTTCCACTGTGATGTGTCTTGAAGATTGGTAGCCCATTTCTTCATTGGAAAGAGTTTGAGATGCCATGTAACCGATCGAGGCGACGGTGGTGGCTCCCATAGCTAACAAAGTTTTCGAGATCTTGGCATTTGCTGGTCTTGCAGTAGAGATTGATCTCTTTAAAGCGGCCTTTTGGGTTTTTAAGGCCCTTTGGACGTTTAATCTGAACATTGTTGATAAAGCGGGTAGGAGTCAGCAGTGGGTGATTCCGGTGGAAGTCGATGCCTTTTATACGTTTTCCAGTTTGGAAAATTTTTCTACGAAATGTGTTGGAGTCATCCGTATTTCTACGAAATATACTCATCGGTCACATGGATCGTCCATTTTTATCCTTTAAAAAGGTGATTAAAAGGTGATATAAAAACTGTTGCATAGCGCCAATAGTAGCCCATAGGCACCTTTTTTTATTTACTCTACAATCCCTCTGGTTCCTGAATTAAAAACAAAAATGTGATTCCCCGGGGTTTTACCAGATGACTCACCAGATTATTCATCGATTTATGAAAACTCAACCTATTTCAGCATCCGGGAATAAAAATAGCGCCACAAAAAAAACTGGGTATATTAGAAACACCCCAGTACCCTGTCTGGACTCATTCCGGAGAAGTATCGCAATTGGTTCTCTTTCTACTTATTGACTTTTCGATGGTGAAGAAGTCAAAAAAAGAAAAGTCAAACTGTGGCGCCAATTACCGAGACCCGGAATCACGTAAGCCGTCATGCGACCCAGGCGCTGTTGTTTTCATCCCGTGATTACGTACTCAACACATCCCCACATTGAGCCTTCGGCGAAATGACTGGTGACGGATGGGGTTTTGTATAAAAGGTGGTGAACCCCTGCCCTCCTGGTTGGTACTGGTTGCTCTTGGCAGGTATTAATATGTCGTTTAAGTCTGAACCATTACTCAACACTCTTTCGGAAATTGTCAAGGAGCCGAAAGTATCAAAGGAGATCCAAAAAAAGTTGGATGCCGTGGTCTTATTCAAAGTAAAGGGCAAGGGCAAGCAGATAGAATATACACTTACCGGGAAGAAGAGTTCACCTGTGGAGCTTACTAAGGGCACCATGGAGGGGGCGGATGTGGAAATTACATTGAATGATGGAGATTTGGTGAAGATTGCGGGCAAAAAGACATCTGCTCAGAGGTTGTTCATGACAGGAAAGTTGAAGGTCAAGGGAAATGTCATGAAGGTGTCTTTCATCGAGCCCTTGCTCCAGAAGACTAAATTGACCCCCAAGTTATAGCTCTACTTTGTAGCGGAAATTGCTGAGCAGATGAGATTTTTTATTTGTCCCCCTCTGCCAGCCACTTCTTTATCAGCAGATGTCCTTCACCTTTAAATATCCCAAGAATGAGGGCGTTTCCGAGGTAACCCTTGTGGGAAGCTTCGACGACTGGAAGGGAAGATACCCATTGATTGAAAAGCCGGAAGGCTGGGAACTTGAAATGCCCCTAAAGGAGGGCAAATTGGTGTTCAAGTTCATCGTCAACGATGAATGGGTCACCTCCAGTGATTACGAGACCGTGACCGACGAAAGCGGTAACGTCAACAACATCATCACAATCTCACCTCAACAGGTCAAGGGTGCCGCCATCCCCGAGTCCGGTGGTTTGGTCACCCCGATAGTGGTGCCAACTGAGCCATCCACCCAGACTGGAGAGGAAAAAAAGTCTCCTAGTACAACCAACGTGGATTCTAACACAACCTCAACAAGTGGAGAGGTCAAATATGTCAAAAAGGTCAAGAAGAAGGTGGAAAAGACGGGGTTCAAGGCCAAGTTGAAAAACTTGTTTACGTAAGCGGTCCCTCAACCCGTTGTCTCCGCTCCACGTTTTATTTCTGTTATTCTCTAGCGATTTTAATTACACCTAAATTTTCAGCCTCATTCTTTACTTGAACGATGGACAAGAAGAATGACCTCTACCCGAAGGTGGTTCTACCTCCACTGATTCATCACCCTCTCACCTATTTCAACCCTGAGCAACAGCAGCAACAGCAGCAACCTCACCAGCAACCTGGTCAGTCGAAGAGTCTCCAACTGCCGTTATCTCTCGTGACTGGATCGATTTCCTCCAGGTCGTCGACATCATCGTCTCACTCGGCATCGTCGATAACCAGTGCTCCCTCCTCCTCTGCTGCGCTCCGTGTCATGCAACCTCCATTACAGCAAACAAATTACTTATACCCCCAACAACATCCCTACTACCCTCACCAGTTGATACCTCCCCAGCAACCGTTGGAACAATGTAAGTGGTACGGATGTAACATGGCCTTCTCCACAGCCCAGCTCCTGTATAGTCATCTCTGTGATCACCACGTGGGCAGAAAATCGAAGAACAATTTGGCGTTGAAATGTCAATGGGGTGAGTGTCAGACCGAGGTGATCAAGAGAGATCATATGACCTCACACTTGAGAGTCCACGTCGCACTCAAGCCATACTGCTGTCAATCTTGTCACAAGAAATTCAAAAGACCTCAAGATCTAAAGAAACACCAACGGGTCCATCAACCAATGCCCACGGAAATGTCCTCAAGAACGGGTCCCAAGCCTTCGGGTGAATCCAAGTCAATTACCACAACACCCCTGGTCAAACCCGCGGTTCCAGTCCTTCAAACACTTCAACCGCTTCCAATGCAAACACTTGCAGCCCAACCGCTGCCCACACAGACACTTGCAGCCCAGACGCTGCCATCATTCAACATCCCCCATGTTTCATACCCCGGGAATATTTCAGTTTCTCAGGTTCCCTCCCAAGGGCCAGGACTCAAGCGGTCCGGACCCTCGGACGTTACTGGCGCCGAAAAGAGACCCCGTTATGTTCTGCCACCGTTGCAATCCCTGTTAAATCCACAGGAGCCCCTGACGTATAATGAGTTCCAATTGAACAACAACCAACAAACCACCTTTGAATTTTCCGAGCTCTTAAAGTGTTTGGACGATGTGGAGATCCAGAAGGTGAATTATCCGGTTATTTCTGTTTAGTTATATTTTATATTTTAACCTGCTTTTTACTTAATGAATCCAAGCAACCGCACTAATACCACAAGCGGAACCCAGACCGTAACAGAGGAGGATTTGGCCGCCAACCAGACCCAACAACAATCCGTCCGGGTCTTGAAGTTGAGGGGGGACAAGAAACATGTCCAGTGGGAAGAGGATGTTGTGGATAACGAACATTTGAACCGCAAGAAATCAAAGAGTATGTATGCATGCGTGACATGGGGTCCATCTACACATCAAGATAAAAGGTCTCTTTACTAACATCGACAGTTTGTTGTATATTCCATCCTCAGAACGAAGACGAGTTTGAAGTGGAAGAGGACCCAGAATCTGATTCTTCTTCTTCTTCTTCTTCCTCCTCTTCCTCCTCAGACGATGAGCAAGACTCAAAGCCCAATGCCTACGAACGTCAACCGAGGTATAAACGAAAAGAGCATCAATGTGGCCATTGATCTTGATACGTGAATTATTCAAGTCCGATTGAAACCACAACTGGAGAGTGAGGCTGATCCCACTTCAAATTGACCTGCTGGATGAATCGCATAATGCATTCACCTTCTCAGGTTGATAAAATAGAACCATTTTAAATTAACATCTTAAATACCTTTTGATATCTTCAAACTACCATGTAAGGGGAGCTTGGTAATATTGGTTTACTGAAATATGCGTTAATACCTACAAATTAAATTAACAGACGTGAGTTGGCATAATTCAATGATCCATTTGAACCATCTTAGTGTAGACCTCTCTTGGCAATTTATATTTTATCAAACCACCAAAGATCATCAAATTATCAATCAACTTCTTCTTTTGTTCCTCCTTACTCCATTTCTTCAAAATCTCAAAAGTCAGAATCAACAACTTAGGTAACAAGGACAAAATGCAATCATCCAAACCGTTCAAATCCTCCACCAGCTTTCTGATTTCAGAGATGTCACTGTCACCATTCAATGGTAAAAGGCCCAAATTGTTGATTCTATCGATCAATTTATCAAGCATTGTATTACCTGCCTTGAAACTGTGCTCAATGTTCAAAACCTCCAAAATCTTCTCCAAATTAGCCAACTGTCTACCTCCTTGAACTTTTATCAAAATTTCAGGACTGGATTTGTACATTTTTAACAAATTTTGGCCCAGTTGAATAAACTCTTTATCTTCTTGACTAGTTAAAACACTATTGATCAACTTCAAAACTTGATCATACTGCTCGCTCAATTGATAAAGAGAGATGGCATTCATGATTTGGCCACCCTCTTCAGCTTGACGTCCAGCACCTTCACAAATTTCATAGAGATACAAATGAAGATCATTCAATCCCAATAATGCTCTCCTCTTTTCAATGATACCACCAAAACGTTTACCATTCTGATCCACCTTACCCAACAATAGGACAAATTCTTGAGATTCCAAAACTAACTGCTTAATCTCCTTCAATGCCAAGGGAATATCGTTAAACCCAATCAATAATAGATATTCTGCGCTGACAACTGGGTCACTGAATTTGAAATTCTTGACATAATAACCAATCAATTGACCAAAGTCCAATTGTTTAAACCCCTCTTTCGATGTTTCTAATAAGTGATAATTGGTGGATTGACAGACTCTTAACAATCCATAATAATTCAGCAAAATGGAGAGATGAATTGCATCCATTTCTTCAACATCCATATAATATTTGACAGCTTCTTCATTCAACCCAACTAACAAGAGAGTTTGTAAATACATTGGATTTGAATTCGAAGAATTGAATGCACTTTCACCGAATTCCAGAATGATTCTTTGGAAATCCAACAATCCGTATCTTTCGTTGATCATCTCTCCGTTTTGATCATCGTCCTCATTAATCAATGATAAATGAAACCAGATCCAATCTTCGATGCTCAATGGTAAGTTAGGGACGTTTTTTCTGGCCAAATCCAACTTCCCCAACAACTTATACAATGCAACCTTGAATGGGTCGATATCATTCATGTTCAATTTGAAATATTGGTTGAATTCATTGTTGATTTTACCCCAGTGATGGGACTTCAATTGACCATTTTGAAGGAATTCTTTCAAATAAACTGGGAATGATTTTTCAATCTTATTGAATGAATCTTCATACTGGGAAAGAAACTGGAGGGCTTCTGTCTTGAAACCACCTCTAATACAGTAAAAAATGATGGCCCAAATTGGCAATCCGTTAACAAATGTCAGATTGGATACTCTGTAGCCACCTTTTGCCTGTGGATCCTTCAGCGTCACATTGATAAAGTTGATCAATTTATCAAAAACCCCAATAGGTTTGGTGGATCTCATTTGAGTACCATTTGTCAATGATTTTGTATAGAGATCATCGACAAATTCTCCAAATTGGGATTCCAAATACCCCTTCGATTTCTTGACATAAAAACGTCTTAGTTGAATCGATTCAAACGATGTTAAATCCTCATTTTGATAACCTTTCTTCATATTAGCAAAGGAATCCTCCGAATCCTCACACAGGTTTCTCACAATCTGTAATGATTCTAAAAATTGATCGCTTGATTTGGTGCTCATTGTTTTACTCAATTCTAAAAATCCGCTCGCTAAAGCAAATTCGGCTCCATCCTGTCTGGCATCATTCAATGAGTAAACTACTTGGGCATATGCTTCAAACTTCTTTCTCAAAGCAATCGATATCTGGGGTGTTGTCGACAGTTCACCGTTACCCTTCAAATCCACAAACTTGAAATTCGAGGAAATCAAGCTCTTGTTGTTTTTAGGGCCCCACGTCAGCTGTCTTTGGAGTAATTCCTTATTACTTGGTTTCTTAACTTCTTCTTTCGACAGAGACATTGAAGCATCTCTCTTTAGTATCCCATTCAACTTATCCTTCAATTCTCTCTTTCTAACCTTCCAATCTAAATGAATGTTCGCGTTAACAAACTGTTCGAAGTCTTCGCCCGTTTCCACTGGTGCGTAAATGTCCATCATTTGTTGATCCATAACAACATCATTAGGAACACTTTGAACCTTCTTCAAGCTCTTCTGTTGTTTACCCAACTTTTCTAACTGATCCATAATATCTTCCACATTTATGCCTTTGTTCATCAGCATGTAGTGAGCCTTCAGGCCATCATTTGAGGGTCTTTTCAAGCTGCTTGCTCTCTGTTTTAATTCCTCCAAACTGAACCTCAAAGCCTCCACATCATTCAATCTCTTAGGAAGAGACTTAGAACTATCAAGAAGCTCTCCTAATACACCAAGGGACGTCTTCTCCTTCTGTAGTGTCATTACTTCGCTCAACTTTATAAACAAATCGCTGAAGAGAAAATTCACTATATACATTTTTTTTCACGTGTTTTTGAGCCGGGTAACGGTTGACGCTCATATGTTCATAGGATCGAAATCTGGATTTAAAGGCTCCTCTTCAATTGGAATCAAGTTCTTCAAATGGTCACTCTTCGACTTACGAAGCTCCCCCTCTTTTGAACGATAAATGAATTTAAAAATGGACTCCCTTGTGAGGACCCTCACCCCCTCGGGGATCCAGAATGTAAATGGTTCTCCGTTAACTTGTTCCAATCCACTGGTGGGGCATATAGAGAATATACCCAAATCTTGTATTATGATGTCTAAGTTTCCTTTGAAGGGAGAGATTTTGTATTGGACCATTTTGTCTAGAGTTTCAGGTCCAACTGCAAACCTCGTGCCAAGCTCCTTTGGTCTTGTTGAATTCAAGACCTGAGCCCGTTTCAAGGAGGAGTATTTGGCTTCAAAGTTTGGTGATTGTTTGTTCATCAAGTACTTAACCTTAATGACGGCATTTTTGGGCGGTTGAAGGTAAAAAAGTCCACCGTAACCTAAAAGCTGCTTACCATTGAACACCTTTTTGAATTTGGAATTGATTGGCCTGTATAAATGCTTAACATCTACTGGTCTCACCTTGGAATACTTGTTGACACTTTTAAATTCGTCTAAAAGGTACTGGTAAATCCCAAACTCGTTGGTAAACCCGGGTGTATCAACGATAGTTAAATTGGAGTTGATGGGATATTTATTATTGGCTCTCGTCAATCCGGGCAAGCCACCGACGCCGGGTAATTTGGCCTGAGTGTTTTTTCCATGCAGCTTTTTGATGATTGCCCTGATGAGGGAAGATTTGCCCGTGTTGGCCCTACCAATGAAATAAACTTCACCCTTTAATTCATTCAACAATGGATCCAAATTCCATCCCTTTTCAGCAGATGCAAGCACCACCTTGGGGGATCTAACACCAAGATATTCACTAATGGTATCCTGACAGTATTGGAGACCGAGTCTCTGAGATTCCACATCTTTGGAGTAGAACAAGTCGGACTTGTTGATCAAATAAATTACATTTCTCCTACTCTTAATCACCTCCGTTTCCAAACCAAGCGGAAAATCCAATATTGAACACACATAAACTATCGGTTTATCTTTTGGTATTGTTTTCATTATATTGTCGATCTCTATAGATTCAATTGCACCCAATTTCATTAAATTCTTACATCGTTCACACTTGAAATCGAATTTGAGGGCCTCTTTAATTTTATCCAAGTGTTTCAAATCCTTCATTTGATCAAATTCAATAACCTTCGATTCTCCTCTCTTCTGTCCCATCATAGATCTGAACTCATCAAATAAAGCGTCCTCCGAATCCTTAAAATGGTTGGCTCTCCTATTATCAGGTCTCAGTTGCGGGAATTTATAAAATCCTTTCTCATTTCGTTGATTGCTCTGTAGCTTCACATTACAACTGGTGCATTTTAAATCTCCTCGACTCTCTTCAAACTTCAAGACATTCTTTAATTCTTTATAAATATTGGGTAATTGGTCTTTTTCAACACTTTCTTGCTTCAATACCCAGTGGGGATGGATAATCAAGTTTTCATCTTCTGAAGTAACCTCCACCTGGTCCAGTTCAATAAACTTCAACTGGTTCTTGATGGAAAAATGGGTTTCTATTTCATTAACAACTTTCTCCTGCGGTATAGCTAAACTTGTAATGTATGAATATGATTTAATGTTGGGTTTAACAACTTTTCTTGCTAGTGTATGCTGAAATCGTATCAGAGAACTGTATTTAACAAACTTATTCATAAATAAAAAGCATACACCCTAGTATAAAAAAAAAATTATACAAAGAGAAAAACGTTTGCCCAGTAAAAAATATCTACTGGGCGATAGCGTATATGAAAAAAAATTCACTGGGAAAAAAAGTCCCCACTAATTTGTTACAATCAATCCCACTGGGAAATGGACATAGAATGAAAGCTTCACCATCAAAAGATTAAGCAGAACCAACTATAGAGAAAGTGATCCCTCACAAAGCACCACTCATCAATTTCAATTACTTAATTAATCTGTCTTTTAAAGGTATAAAACATAAACAAATGTGTCTTGATTTCAAATCAAAAAAAAGGTGCATAAAAGAATGAATGTGTCAAAGCAAGGTATTTGGTATTAAGAATTATTCAGCTTTTTTTGGAACCAATAATTGGTCATCACCATGCTTTGGAGCAAAAATTGTGGTATCTTTTTCATGTCTATCGACCCTCTCTTTAGGCTTCAAGAATGTGAACCATTTCTTCAAATTGAATAAATCACCGATGGAGAACTGGTAGACTCTGAACAACCAGTAACCAAACATCATGGCACCGAAGTTAAAAATGATGTAAATCCAGGCAATACCAAAGTTTCTCCAGTGTTGATCCCACTTAATACCATATTGAGCAACAACATCAATTTGCTTGGTGTACGGACAGTACTTACATTGAACCGTATCAAATGGGTTTTCGACGTAACCACCGTTGTTGTCAATATAGGTAGCCAAGAATTCACCACAAGTTTGACCTTGAGGTGGGATTGGAAGAGCAAACTCACCAGGTTCACAAACCAACTCTCTACCGTGCAAAATGGCACCAACAAAAGCTTGGACAAAATAAGTAAATGGTGAGACAACGTACATGAAAGACCAAAACCTTGGTGACCATTTCTTTGGATTCAAAATACCACAGAAAAGCAACATGGAGGCAAACAAGTTGGAGTTGATCATAGAAGCAGATGGCACATCCGGTGAGAAATACAAGACTGCCAAACCGTATGAGATGAAGTAAATTGGGAAAATCAAGACATATATGAAGAAGAAGAAACCAGCGTTGATGGCAGTACCGGAGTATTGTGCAGGCCAGTAGTAACAGATGAAGCAAACAAACTCACAGATAACAGACCAGAAGATTTCAATAAAAGTGTGGGAGAACAACAAACAAGACCAGTGGAAGGTGTTGGAAAGAGATTCTCTAACTTCGAACAATTCTCTTGATTCAATGGCATAAACGTGGGATTGGTTAATCATGGCAAGAGAAATCAAAAGTAACATGAAAACAGAGGCAAAAGCACCTTGGGCACCGGCAATGGAGTGATCAAACCCAACATAAGACAAACCAACAAACAAGGCACAGAAAACACATTCCAAGAACTTGGCTCTAATGTAGACAGGAGATCTCCAGAATTGCAGGTAAGTTCTCTTCAAAACAAACCACAATTGCTGTCTGTAACCGGTGGCAAACTTGGCGGTCAAATCACCGGCGTTGGTGTTGACAGGTCTAGATGGCAATTCTCTGTGCATCACTTCAATATCTTGAGTGATTTGAGCACATTCAGGAGAGTTGTTCCATAATTCAGCCCAATCTTGAGCAGCAGATGCAGTGGCACCAGCACCAATACAGTTCAAAATGTATTCAGCAGGGTTTTCAGAAATACCACACTTGACACCAGAGTGAGCTTCAAAGTATTCCAACATGGTAGAGGAGTTTGGACCAATATCACCAAAGTAGACGGTTTTACCACCCTTCTTCAACAAAAGTAATCTATCAAATTGTTCAAACAAAGTGGCAGATGGTTGATGGATGGTACACAAGATAGCCTGACCAGAATCGGCCAATGCCTTCATAAATTGAACAATGGACCAAGATGATTCAGAATCCAAACCGGAGGTTGGTTCATCCAAGAATAACAACAATGATGGCTTTGCGACCAATTCAGTGGCAATAGACAACTTCTTTCTTTGTTCGACGTTCAACCCTCTACCGATCTTACCGACCATAGCTTCAGCATACTTATCCATACCCAAACAGCCGATGATCTTTTCAACGTAATCGTACTTTTCGGATTGTGGGGTTTCCTTTGGTTGTCTCAAATCAGCGGCGAATCTCAAAGATTCTCTAACTGAGAACTCAGACATGTGCAAATCTTGCTGTTGGACGTAACCAGTTCTTCTCTTGAAGGAACCATCCAATGGTCTACCATTGACCAACATATCACCAGTAATAGTACCAAATGATATTCTTTGGGCCAAAACGTTCAACAAAGTAGTCTTACCAGCACCAGATTCACCCATCAAAGCAGTCATAGTACCTGGCCTAACATAACCTTGAACATCACAAAGCAATTGTCTAGTGGCGCCTTCGTATGGAATGATGTAATCCAAGTGTTGCCATGAGAAGATATCAGCTTCGGCAATGATCTTTTCCAAATCAGCATCAGGACCATTCAAAGCAAGCATCATTTCTTCTCTGGTAGCAACCTTACCATCCCATTCTTCACCACCCGCAGCATCTGGCATGTGACCTCTCTTGAACAAAAGCATATCACCACCACCTTCGACGTTCTTGATGTATTCGGAAAGAACAGTGTTAACAATGATGAAACCAACGGTCCAACAGAGGTTGACACCCCAGTATTTCCAAACGTTGTGCCATCTGAAGTCAAAGTTTTGCAAAATGTAATCATCACCCAAAACGTAATCCTTACCAGCAATTGAACCGGCAATGCTACAGATTTGGTTAGCAAGAGAAATATCTTCGTAACCTGGACCAGATGGGATAAATTCGTAACATGGCATGATTCTGCCGTGGAATTCATTACCCATCAAAGAGTAGTAACAGTAGAACATGGGGTTCAAGTAGTGAATCCATTTAATCCAGTGATGCATCTTTGGTAACGGTAACATGAAACCGGCGTAAACACACAACATCAAAACCCACAAACCACCAACGGCGTGAGCAGTTTCACCATCCTTGGTCAAGGTAGCAACCAACTTGAAGATGAAGGACATACATTGTTGAATAGTCAAAAGGAAGAGGAAGAACATGAAGAAAGCACCGGCGGTATGTTTCAAATCAGGCATCCAGTAAGAAGTCAAAGCCAAAATTAAGACAGCAACAAATTTGGTTGGCAATTCAGTCACCATTTCTTGCAAAGCTTCGGCAGACAAGTGGTACATCGTGTATGACTTTTGCTTAACAAGGATACCTCTGTTGGCAAAGGAATTGGCAATTTCAGCAAGGGATGTCAAGGCACAGAAAAGCAAACAGTAAAACAACATACCACCACGGTTATAAGCACCGACAGAGGATTTTGGAATATGGTAGTACATGGAACCGACAACAAAACCCTTAGTAACGAAAGAGGACAAGTAAACCATTGTATAAGTGAAGTTACCCTTGGTCCTTTGGAAACCTCTGATGACAAGGTATTTCAATTGTGACAAATAGTTGACAGTAAAGATTGACTTTTCTCTTTGACCGGCTTGCTTTCTTTGGGAGGTTGCCAAGGCCAATCTGGCTCTGGTTTCTTCCGCGTTATGATTAGCAGTGAATGCATCGTATTGCTGCATCAAGTTTTGGTACTCTGGAGAGGAAATCCAGTATTGTTCGAAATCATCAGCAGATTCTGGAACCTTACCTTCAAAACCCGGTCTGATTTGTCTTGAAGAAGGAGAGGTGACAGCAGTCAAGAATTCTGGAGCGGTCATTCTGTTTGGCTTCATGTAACCCATGTTTTCAAAGTAGGCAACACCATCCTTTGCAGGACCCCAAAAGATTTGTCTACCCTTGTAGATGACAGTAACCTTATCGAACAAGTCATAAATGTTTTGACCAGCTTGGTAGATGGCAACAAGAGCACCACAACCGGACATGTTAGTGGCAGTTCTCAAACATTGGGTGAATTCCAAGGCTGTGGAGGCATCCAAACCTCTAGTTGCGTTATCAAAACAGTAAACAGAGGCGTTCATCGATAAGGCTTCCACAATTGAGACTCTCTTTCTTTCACCACCGGAAACACCTCTCACGAAATCGTTACCCACTCTGGTGGAGTATGTGTGTGTCAAACCAAAGACGGTACACCACAATTCCAACATGTTTTGGACGTATTCTTCTCTGGATTGGTTATCAACTCTCGTGTTTGGAGTCTTCATTCTCAAGGCAAATTGGATTGTTTCCTTGACGGTGATGTAAGGGAAGTGGAAATCCAATTCGGGGTTATAGACAATATAACCCTTGTACTTTTTCATCATTTCCTCTTGGTCCAAACCATCATAGGAGAAGGTACCTTCAACCTTGGTGAAGTTTTCAATTTCACCTGCACAGGCTTTCAAAAGAGAGGAACAACCAGCACCAGGTTTACCCAAAGCCAAGACCATCTCACCAGGTTCAATCAAACCAACAAAATCTCTGATGATCTGTCTTTGAGTTCTTTTATCCTTTTTAAAGAACTTGGTTGGCCATTTGTAGGTGTCCCTGATCATTTCAGGAACAGATGGACCATATGCAGCAGAAGCATCAATACCCCAACAGGTAAGGTCCTTGAATGCAACACCGGATGAACCGGACTCAATACCTTGTTCAGAAGCTCTATCTCTTAAATACTTCAAAAGAAGTCTCAAATCGAAATCTTCCTTGTTGATTTCAAAGTGCTCCAAGTCGGCCTTAGTCTTAGTGGAAAGAACCCTGGCAAGAGATTCGATTTTGGACACACCTTGAGGTGTCGAGAGAATCTTAGACAAGTGTTGGGACAAATTATCACCATTGTCTTGATTTTCAATATCTAGTGGGTTGAACTGTTTAACGTCCTCAGGAGAGGAGTCAATTGATTCCGTGTCCACACTACTCATGGTTGGCTACTCGATAAAAGGTGTAAACTGTGTGGGGAGATTCCGGGTATTTATACCATTCCGGTTACATCGAGGGATTTTTGGCCCAGGCACAAATTGAGCTATTAAAAGCCGCAATGGTGCTGCGTTAATCCCCGGTAAACAAAAAATTAGCGGCATCCGTCAAAGTTTTCGTGCCGTAGGAGCAAAGACAGTCAATCGATTGGATCTGCCATGGATTGGAAATGTGTTTTGGATATATCAATGCTGAGCATTATTTCCTAACAAAGATCAATTTATTCTTCTCTTATTGTTATCAAATACCAACGTCTAGAAGCGATCTCAAACAAGATTTGAGTTGTGAATTATCCCTTACCACTTTGAAGTAGCCACTTCACCATCAAATCCTCCTCATGGCCTGCTTCCACCCATTGGCAATCAAATCACTCACTCCCGCGATATTTAATCATGCTCATGAGCTCAGTGAATTCCGAGCCATTAAGGGCCCGATAACCCCTTGAAAACAATAGCGGAAATTGGGATGCCGAAGAGAAAACGAGATAGCTACCTCAACGGTGTTGGGGGAAAGTGTGGTGATTGGATTCTACCGAGAATCTCGTGTCATTGCAGTCATCACTGACTCTTCATGATGTGATGATGTAATTATGACGATACGGCTGTTCCCTGTAAACATAAACAAATTACAGCCCCACCGTTCACAGTGGGGGGTGTGAGCTTTAAGTAGTTGAGGATCGGCATCGACCGGGGCCGGCCATAGTCGGGTGACAGGCTGATTGCACACTTGATCAACCGAACCGTTCCACTCCGGTACTCCCTGAGTTGAGTGCACGGCTCCCGCCGTCACCTTTGGCTTTGGCTTTGGCTTTGGCTTTGGGGCCCAAATTGTGGGTTTCAACAATCGCCCTCCTTTCCACCTTGCGGACCTCACGGTGTCGTGCTTCTTCCACCCTACGTAAATATCCGCCAAATATCACCACCTCGGCGACCAGTACCAGCGCTGAAAAGAAGAGACACAGTAGAACTCGGTAAATGAGCTCAATGTGGGCCGACCAGTACCACACCGCATAGCACACAGACCCAACCGTTACAAAGATGTTGAAAATCGTCGTCAACTGGAAGTTCACCTCCTTCACTGCACGGGAAGCATTGACATTCTCTTCTGTCTTAGTCAAGGCAAGAAATTCCCGCTCTTGCTCGTCAGCACGCAGTCGATCCATCAGCTTCCTGTAAGCCTCTGTTTTTAAATCCGACTTTTCATAGTATACCGGTTGGGTAGTTGAGATATAGTAGAGGAGCGATTTCGATGGCTTCTGTTGATTGTAGACATCCCTGAGTTGTTCAAAGGTGATGGTGCCCAAATTTAAAACCTCCTGGGTGTTTATCGAGCCTCGATAACCTCTGAGAAGAACCGCTATTTGATCATTTATTGAATATCTCATTGGATCAACGGGTACGGCTATTTGAAAAACTTTCCGTGTTACGTAACATGTTTACGACACCAAATCATGGTTTTGTTATGGAACAAGATGTTAATGGGGAGTTATCCTGGTGAAAATTATACCACTTGATTGCTGACATTTGCTAAATTATAGTGGTGGTGTTGGAATTAAAAAAACTTTAAATTCCACTTCTTTCATTACATTTTAATCCTTTCAAAAATTGTTATAATTCATGTTTTATTTTAATTGTTAACAAGAACTTGGTTTTTTAAAAAAAGACTTGAATTAACTCTATAGCAATAAATGTTAAATATGGAAGAATTCAGATTAACATTGAATAACATATTTTCTTTATTCACATCCATTTACCCTATTTTAATTACCATTTTTATGATTTTATCATGAGCACTTTTTATCACTATGTCCCCCTTCCTTACATGCCAAATGTCAACTTCCACCATCCATTTCCCCACCCTTACGCAATCCAGGTGGAGCTTATGGAGGCAATCTACACCACTCTGACAAAAGGCTACAGAATGGGAATCTTTGAGTCCCCCACTGGTACAGGTAAAACATTGAGTTTGATCTGCGCTACAATGACTTGGTTAAGGGAGCAAAAGCGGTTGATCAACGAAGGAATAATAGCAGAGAAGCTGCAGGGGGATGACGATGACGATGACGATGACGAACCTGATTGGGTCAGAAAGGCATTTAGAGATAAAATCATTGATGAGTACATCACACAAGCAAAACTCTTCGAGGAACATCTCCAAAAGGTGAAGCATGAGGGTACTGGAGTCCACGTGGAGGAGAAACTCAATGTTAAATATTACAAAAAGAGGAAACTCGTAAGTGTGAAGGATGTCAATTCGGCCGCTGATATTTCCTGGGATGATTTATTGCCTGAAGAATACACGCTGCCAAATAAAACAATTGGTATGGATAAGGACCTAGAGAAGATGCTCACCAAATTGGAAGCCCCCATTAGAACAAATATCTCATCGTCAATTATCAATGAGTCCAAGATTAAAATATACTTTGTTTCTAGAACTCATTCCCAGTTGTCCCAATTTAGTTCGCAACTTAGAATGACTGAGTTCCCGTCCTCGATTGACACCGAATCTACAGAAGTCATCAAGTACCTACCACTAGGATCTCGAAAACAATTGTGCATTAACGAACAAGTGAATTTACTGGGTGATTCATCTGCCATTAATGAGAAATGCAAGGAACTCCAGCAATCCAAGGAGGATAAGTGCCAGTTTTTACCTCAGAGCGAGGAAGATCAAATTAGGAAACAGAAGTTGAACGATTTGGCAATGGCGGACATTTTGGATATTGAGGACTTGAATAGGCTCGGGGAGAAGATGTGCATTTGTCCATACTATGCAACGAAAGAAGACATACCAATAGCAGAGATAATATCGATGCCATACCAAATGCTGCTACACAAGCAAACCCGGGACTACCTGGGATTGAATCTGAAGAACTCTATTGTTGTCATCGACGAGGCCCATAATTTAATAGATACGATCACCCACCTATACTCGAGTGAAATATCATTTAGGGAGTTAAAGCTTACCAAGAAGGGACTGCAGGGGTATTTAAAAAAATTCCTGCTTAGAATGTCAATTGGTAATAGAGTCAACCTGAGCAAGTTACTAAAGTTGATCAACACACTATACAGCTTTCTCAAGGCTAAAAAAGAGATTCAACCTGGGATGGAAATCCAAAGGGAAGATATATTTGAACTAGATTCAAGTGATTTATTGAACATTTACACCCTCGATGATTATTTCAACAAATCTAAAATTGCATATAAATTGGAGTCGTACATTGGGAAAACCAACGATTACATACCATCATTACAATCTCCCCTGCTTTTCAAAATTAGATCATTTATTAATTGTCTTTCAAATCCACTCAAGAGCGGGAAATTCTTTCTTGATAAGAATGAGGATGACGTTGTTTTGAAGTATTTGCTTTTAGACCCCAGCGAAGATTTCAAGGACATCATTGATGAGTGTCAATGCGTACTTCTAGCAGGTGGTACTATGGAACCCATCAGCGATTTCACTGAATTTTTAGTGCCACAATTACCAAAGGACAAGGTGCTTACGTTTTCATGTAACCACGTCATTCCAGATAAAAACCTCAAAGTATTTCCCATTTCCGCTATTGGGACCAAACCTCTTCAGTTCACCTTCAAATACAGGGATGATCCTAACCTGATTACCGAGTTAGGCGATGGACTCGCAAAGTTGTTAGGGTCTGTACCTGATGGCTCGGTGATATTCTTCCCCAGTTACAACTACCTTAATAAGGTTGTGCAGGTATGGAAATCAACAGGCATCTATGGCAAGCTTGACTCAATCAAGAAGGTGTTCACCGAAACGAAAAACTGCTCAGTGGACACGATGCTTGGTGAGTACAAAACTCAGGTTGATTCCGGCAACGGCGCCTTACTGCTCTCTGTTGTGGGCGGAAAGATGTCGGAAGGAATCAATTTTTCCAACGAATTGGCCAGAGCTGTATGCATGGTTGGATTACCGTACCCCAATGCATTCAGTGGTGAATTGATTGCTAGGATGAAATTCATCGAACAATCGTACCAACAGAGAGGCTTCACTTCACAGGAGGCCAAACAAAAGGCCAACAAATTTTACGATAGTCTCTGCATGAAGGCCATCAACCAGTCAGTAGGAAGGTCGATCAGAAATATTAAGGACTATTCAGTGATTTACCTTTTGGATTCCAGATACTCCACAGAGAAAGTTCAAGCCGGATTGTCAAATTGGATTAGAAAAGGAATTGTGGGGAATAACATGGACGCTCTCAAAGTTAATGATATGATTGTCGATTTTTTCAAAGCACATGGGTAGTGTAAATGGTGTAATTTAATACAATGAGCATGTTTGACCATGCACCACTTTGTCTACAGTGGCCTCGTCAATTGATTTCGCAGTAGATTTCGCAGTAAAGTTCCCACCCTCTTTTTCAGTGGGAGCTGAAAATTGAAAAAAAACGAACAGACTTTGCCCACGGTAAAAGGTAAAATTTACTGCGGGCTGTTACAGGGGCACCTGGTCCCCCAGATAGTTTATTCGCGACTTCATTTTGAATCTTCTAGCATCTTCCATCAGCCACCGTGTACCAACTCCTTCTCTCTCCTAATGTCCGACTACGAAGTTGACCCCACGCTTAAAGACTTGGTGGCCCATGATACACTAAAGTGGGTCTTTGTTGGTGGTAAGGGTGGTGTTGGTAAGACCACCACCTCTTCCTCCATCTCGATCCAACTGGCATTGAATAACCCAGGTAAAAACTACCTTTTAATATCCACAGATCCAGCTCACAACTTGTCCGATGCATTTGATCAAAAGTTCGGTAAAGATGCCAGAGTGGTTGAAGGGTTACCAAACTTGTCCTGTATGGAAATTGACCCATCTTCATCATTGGAGGAGTTCAGCAATTCTAACAAATTAGTGGATTCCAATGATCCATTGAGTTCAGTCATGAGTGAGGTGACTTCATCCATCCCCGGTATCGATGAAGCATTTTCATTTATGGAAGTTTTAAAACACATTAAAAATCAAAAGGCTGAATCCGATGTCAATGTGATTAAATATGATACCATTATCTTCGATACTGCCCCAACAGGTCACACCTTGAGATTCTTACAATTGCCTTCTACTTTGGAAAAGTTGTTGGGTAAGTTTGACGAAATCACTTCAAGAATGGGTCCATTGTTATCGATGATGGGTGGTGATCAAAAGCAGGAAATGTTCTCAAAATTGAGTGAAATCAAGGTCCAAGTTTCCGAGGTAAACAAGCAATTCCAAGATCCAGATTTGACCACCTTTGTGTGTGTTTGTATTTCAGAATTCTTGTCCTTGTATGAGACCGAGAGATTGATTCAAGATCTACTCAAGGGTGGCATGGATGTTAATACGATCGTTGTTAACCAATTGCTTTTTGCAGACGACGACGAATGTAAGAGATGCCAAGCCAGATGGAAGATGCAAAGAAAGTATCTTGATCAAATGGATGAATTATACGAAGATTATCATTTGATCAAGATGCCTCTTTTGGGTAACGAAATCAGAGGTTTGCCAAATTTGAAAAAGTTTTCCCAATTATTACTCAACCCATATGATCCAAAGAAGGATAAGGATTTAGTCTTCTCAATTGAGGAGAGATGAGTAGAATTTTATAAACTTAACCTTATAATCACAACTTCTTTCTCATGCCGATAATTTGTCAGAAGTGTAAAATCCCCCTTCTGGTGGACGAATCTCTTCAGGAGCTTTCCCATGCTCAGAAACATCTTCTTGCCATGCCCTACGGAGGCAAATCACAAGAGGAAATACCCCACGACTTACAAAACCAGTACCCAATAATTCCTCCAGAGAGACAACAATTGTTCGGCTACGTGTCTAAGAAGTCATCACAGGCCCTCCAGTTTCCACAAAAGTTGTTCAATCCCACCAGTAGAGAGTACAATGGAGACCAGACTACGATTTCCAACCGATTGGAGTCATTAGAGACAATCTTTAATGTCATTTCTGCCAGATATGGGATCGATTATCCCATCTGTATGGATTGTGCTGGTGTGCTAACAAAGGAGATGAAGGACAGGATGGATGGCTTGGAGAAGGAGAACGCTACATATACCGCTTTTTTAAGGCGGTTGAGCCAGCAAGCAGAGCCAAATAAGGATCAAGTGGAAACCACTTTAGATGACTTGGACACTTTGAAGACAAAGGAGCAGGAGATACTTCAATTGCTGCAGAGGGAACAGCAGGTCAAGGATAAACTTGAAAAGGAATTGAGGGAAATGGAACAAAAAGTGGCCGCCTTGAAATCAAAAGAGGAGGATTATATTCTTGAGAGGAACAATTACGAACTTGAAATTTCTCATCGTTTGGACCAATTGGAGAGGGCTAAGAACCAATATTACATTAATCTGGATACACTGGATTCATTGCGAAGAGCCAATGTCTTTGACACTTTGTTTAAAATATCGTACAATGGGCCGTTTGGGACGATCAATGGCCTCAGGTTGGGGTCTGTGACCGAGAAACCAGTTTCATGGCACGAAATCAATGCAGCCTTGGGCCAACTTGTCCTCCTTTTGTCCACGTGCATTAATCTTCTCAATTTGGAGTTGAAGGGGTACCAATTGATTCCCATGGGTTCCACATCAAAAATTGAGCAAGTGGACGGCAAAGTCCTGAAGTTGTATTCCCATGGAGATATACTTGGTGGCTTTCTTAAACAAAACCCATTGGATACCGGTATGCTATGCTTATTGGAAATTGTCGATCAAATCTCTCACCGTTTGACCCAATTGGATCCATCCAACGTTTTACCTTACCCAATTCAGGAAGGGAGAATTGGGACTGTTCCTATCACCCCGTGCAATAAATGGGACCAATGGACAGCCGCCTGCAAGTTGTTGCTAGTTGATTCCAATTGGTTGTTAAGCCAAACCGTGGCGCAACGCTCTAATGTTGGTGGCGCATGAAACCTTCAAGATAAAAATTTCCCTTTTAGGACAAAGTGAAAAGTTTCTGACATATCGTTTCTTAGAGATGAGTGATGTCGTTGTGCTTTCCTCCTCCGGAGACACCGTCTTCAGTGAAGAAAGACTACGAAGGGATTTGGTGAAGTTATCAAAAGGGTTGGATTTGTCCTTAATAGACGTCGATTACGTTGTTAATCAGATAAAGAGCGGATTACCCGATCGCTTAACATTGGATGAATTAGTTGAGCTTGTTGCCGAAACACTGGCCTCTTTAACAACGAGATATTATCAATACTCATATTTGGCGTCTAGAGTCTTGACTCATCATTTGCGAGGGAAACTACCCACCAAATTCAGCGAAAATGCCAAAATGCTTCGTAGCTTTGTGACCAAGTCAAAGAAACTGATCAATGATAAAGTGATGGTGGCTATAAATCTTAACGCAGAAATAATTGATCAAACAGTTGAACATTCCCGAGACGACCTTATTGACTATTTTGGGTTTAAAACATTGGAAAAGTCGTATTTGTTAAAAACCAACGTGGGAGTCCACGAAACCCCCCAGTTTTTGTTCATGAGGGTGGCCCTGGGGATCCATCATGATGATATTGCATCTGCCCTGGAAACTTATAATCTGATGTCCCAAAAGCATTTCATCCATGCATCTCCGACGTTGTTCAACTCGGGCACAGAGTTTGCCAACTTGTCATCTTGTTTCCTTTTGGCTATGAATGACGACTCAATAGATGGGATTTTCAAGACCGTTTACGAGACAGCAATGATTTCCAAGGCCGCAGGGGGTGTAGGATTGCATGTTTCGAACATCAGGGCAAGCGGAGCTTACATCTCGGGCACGAACGGTACATCCAGCGGTTTGGTGCCAATGCTAAGGGTGTTTAACAACACCGCCAAGTATGTGGATCAAGGTGGAAATAAACGACCGGGTGCTTTTTGTATCTATCTTGAGCCGTGGCATGCTGATGTCTTTGAATTCCTAAATCTGAGGAAGAATCACGGTAAGGAGGAGCTCAGGGCTAGAGATTTATTCTACGCTCTTTGGATACCCGATCTATTTATGGAAAAGGTGGAAAAGAACGAGGATTGGTGTTTATTCTCCCCTGATCTAGCACCGGGACTAACAGATGTTTATGGGAATGAGTTTAGAGAGCTCTATTCCAAATATGAACAAAGCGGCCAGTATTTGCGCAAAGTAAGAGCACAGAAACTATGGAATGCAATTCTTGTCAGTCAAACAGAAACAGGTAATCCATTCTTGTTATACAAGGATTCCTGTAATGAGAAATCTAATCAAAAAAATTTGGGCACAATAAAGAGCTCAAACTTGTGTTGTGAAATCATTGAATACTCCTCTCCTGATGAAATTGCCGTTTGCAATTTGGCATCCGTGGCATTGCCAACTTTTGTTCAAAATGGAAAATTCAGCTTTGAAAAACTGCACAACGTTTGTAAGACAGTTGTGAAGAACTTGAACAAGATCATCGACATTGGAGCGTACCCGTTGGATAAATGCAATTTTTCCAATTTACGAAACAGACCAATAGGATTAGGTGTCCAAGGATTGGCGGATGTATTTTTCAAGTTAAAGCTACCATTTGGGTCGCCAAAATCGAGAGAATTGAATATCCAAATATTCGAAACAATTTATCATGCAGCTTTGGAAGCATCAATGGAACTAGCAACCCAGTTTGGTCCATATCAAACATACCAGGGCTCCCCTATTTCCAAAGGTGAATTCCAATTCCATCTATGGAACACAAAACCGAGCGATTTGTGGGATTGGAAAACTTTGAAGGAGCAAATCGATGTTAATGGTGTTAGGAACTCCCTATTGGTTGCTCTAATGCCGACTGCATCCACTTCCCAGATATTGGGCTATAACGAATGTTTTGAACCAATCACTTCGAATATTTACACACGAAGGGTCATTTCCGGCGAATTCCAAGTGGTGAACCAATATCTTATCGATGATTTGATTGATCTAGGTATATGGAATTTGGAGATGAAGAATGAGATCATATTGAAAGAGGGATCTATACAAGAAATTGATATAATACCAGATAACTTGAAAGAAGTTTACAAAACAGTGTGGGAAATGTCCCAAAGGATACTAATTGATATGGCCAGCGATAGGGCTCCATTTGTCGATCAATCCCAGAGCATGAATTTATTTTTGAAAGATGTATCCTTTTCCAAATTGACAAGTATGCACTTTTACGCTTGGAAGAAGGGTCTAAAAACGGGTATTTATTATCTCAGAACAAAGGCGGCTTCCTCTGCAATTAAGTTCACAATTCCTGGCGTCCATCCAAAGAGAAAACAAGAAGAAGTGGGGGGTATTAGCAAAAGGAGGGCGTTATCAGAAAACACAGAGGAAGACAATGAGTACGTCAACATTTTTGATAAGAGGTTAATTTCATGTAATTTGAATGATCCGGAGAGTTGCGAATCCTGTTCATCATAGTGTAAATGTATTTTTAAAATATTTAAAGTTATGCCAATTTTAATTTAAAAGTTACATCGCCATCATCCCCGGGTCTAATTGGAACCTGTTGAAATTTGGCAGGAATGGATTCAGAGGTCCAGAATGGCTTACCCCCAAATGATAAATACCGGGTTTCCTTATTGTAATTGAATTGCATTGGAGTTATGCCCTTGCCACAAACAAATGTTTCGTCACTGGCAATACGACAGAATCCCTTGCTTGACTTGACATTGTATCCACCAAAAGGAGCCTTGATTAGATGAAACGAAGCACACGTACCGGATGTATACCAATGACCATTGCTGATGAGACAACCTTGTTGGTTCACTGGTTTGAGATGACCTGTTAGACCTGTTGTTTCCTTTGGTGGGTTATGTGGATCTGTTGGTGTTGGGGGTTTAAAATTCTTCTTAGGGATCCATTTGATACCATGTTCAGGACACTGGGAGTTCAATAATGCTGGAATAGGGCTGTAAGTTCCTTCAGTAATCGACCCCTGGAGGTGATGGAAGTACCACACCTCTTGCAATGCATTAAATCTGTTACATTTGATGAAGACGGGCTGACCAAAATGAGCACTCAATGTCGATTCAATTTGGGATCTGGAGTAAGTTTGGTCAAGTGATGGAACAATACCATTATCGTACAGCCAATCATGCGTTGGTAAACCTTCAAATAAAGAGACGGATCTCTTGAAAAAATCAACAACATTTTGGTTCTCAACATATCCCTTTTGATCGTAACAATGAGATTTGATTGTACTCAAACAGGTTCCGTGTTTATTAAACTCATGAACCCATAGTTGATCATCATAACCGTTATAACTTTTCCAGAACTTATTCATCTTTTCCAACAACACTGTTTCACCGAAATCTTCTAAAATTGATTTAACGGAGTTCACTTGCATTGATTCATCGCAGAATTGGTCAAAATCACCATCACATCTATCTGGCCATAATCCATGCAAAGTAAACATATCTTCTGGTCCAATGGCTGGATAATAGTCCCAAAACTGGGTTTGCAAAAGCACACCGCCAGGGTACTCAAAACAGCACGAATCTTCAACAATGGTGGTGTTTGTGCATGACATTGGTGAATTGATTGGACAATGAGTTATTTCCGATGGTTTAAAGATGTTTGGAATCGCATTAATTCCAATGCTGGGAATGAAGGCACCCATCACCACCTCATTTAAAATCAATGCGGTCAATGTGCTTGAGATTTTCATTTTTGTTTGCAGAAACGTGGTGTAGATAAGAAGAATTGACATTATCAGCAAGATTTTGGCGGAGATTGAAGTCAGAAGTGGCGCATGAGCGTTTGTTTGATAATAGTGGCGCAAAATTTGCTCAGGATGGAAACCATCTCTTTCACTCCTGAACCTCGAGAACAGATATAAAACCCAAAGCTATACCACTGATGGTTGTTCTACTAGTAGGTTAATAACCAACATTTGAGAGGACGGTTTAGGAAGGAAATCACTTTACTTGTGCTAATGATCTATTTACTTCTTTTAAAGACTATTTATTCAAGTATCTATTCCTCCTCCTCACCACTTGACTCATCATCGATTTCAATGTCATCCTCCTCCTCGTTGTCTCTTCTCTTCTTTTCCTCCTCCTCTCTTTGCTCCTCTTCCATGGATTCTCTCATCAACTTCAATTGAGCCTCCTTAACTTCTCTATTTGTTTTGACATATGCACCCAGAGGAGTTTTTTCCCATTCCAAATCTTGTAAGAACTTGGCAACCTCCACCTTATTCTTTGGCCCATATTCAATTGTACTTCTCTTTTGTTCAATGAATTTTGCGTTTGAGGTGATTTTTTCAATAAGGATGTTTAATTGCTTGTTGAACTTTGGATTCTTGGACTTCTTGACATACCTTCTTAGGAAAATCAATGGTGGAGTGGTTAATTCAGGTAAAGCAACGGATTTACAGTAAAGAACAAAGAATTCACTGATTAATTCCACCATTTGATCATGAAGGCCATCAACAAAGACCTTTGTGTTGAGATATTGCTTGGTGACCTTAATACAGGTATCAAAATCAACAGCAGGCAATTGTTCAATTTTTGGACGTCTTGAGAATTGGTTGGAGTTCAAGACTTCGCTTATCAATGGGAAGATTGGGATGAACACACCAGTGTTTTGGGATAACCTAATCATTGATTTGATGAGATAGAATCTGAGCGGAAAGAATTGAGCAGTTGGGATCAGTCTAATTGTACCAATTGTAACTTGAACCAATGGGTAAATCAATTGGCTCAATGGGCTTTCCTTTGAATCTTCGTTTGCTTGACTTGAAATGACTCTTGACCAGAAATCCAAGGAGTGACAGAATTGCCAATTGTAAATTGATTTATAACTGTCCTTTGTTGGTTGGTTAACGATATTTCTTAAATGGATTGCCAATTGTCTCACAAATTCGAACCCAATTTGGTAACCTAAGGTTGGGTTCAAACCAAATAATTCGGCCGCTGAATTCTTCTGAAAGTTAATCAATGGCAAAGTATGAGCATTTGTTTTTCTGCAATGTTTGATGAACGATGAATATGATGATTTTAAGATAACCTCCAATACAGACCTTGGGTATTCCTTTGATGCATTGTTCATGAATGCAAAAGCGGACAATTGGGTCTCTAATTTCTTCGAACTTGACCAAATGTTCACCACACCATTGATGATATTTTTAAGAACTTTTCTCATTGAAATTAAGTATGGCAACAATTCTTGAATCGATTGTAGAATCAATGCGGAAGTTTCGGTGTTTGAACTATCGTTTAATAACAAGATCAAAGAACTGGAATGTGATTTGATCAATTGTGAAACATTTGCCACTTTTTTTGCATTACCTGGGATGTTTCTAATCCCATTTGAGGACACTTTATATGGAGTAATTTTTTGGATTGCTAATGGTAAACTTTGCAAGGCCAAGATCATTAAATGGTTGAACACCTTTTCCTCAGTGACGGCGTATTTGAAATCCTCGTCTTCAGGATGAAGAGCAGCCTTAAATGCAACAATGACCGATTTTAAAGTGTTGAAAGATGGTGTATCAGAAGATAAGACGTCGGACCATTTCTTGACCAAGGATATATCAACAGTGATTCTCCCAACTGCTGGTTGCTTTTTCTTAAGTTCATCATCACCACCATCATCTTCATTATCACCCTCTTCTTCTTCGTCGGACATTGCATCCAATGGGTTCATTGGAGTGAAGTCCAATAAATCTTTATCATTCTTCTTCAAGTAGTTATAGAATTCTGGATCCTTTTCCTTCAAAGCATCCATATCAATGTCTTCTTCTTCAGATGAGGATTCTTCATCATCATCATCATCATCATTTTGCTTCTTAGGTTGTTCCTCCTCTTCATTTTCTTCTTCAGAATCTGATAATCCATCACCTTCAGATTCATCACTTGAATTTTCCTCTTCAACGTTTTTACCCTTTTGTTGTGGCACCTTCATTTCCTTTTCGAAGTATTTTTCAACATCCATATCATCGAAGACCTGGGCATTTTCCTGGTTTTTATCCACAGCCACTGGTTTTGATTTTTCCTTGTTTCCCCTTCTTTGAGACAGCATTTTCTTGTGCTCTTTAACCTTTTTTCTTTGGCCAATTGCCGTCTTCAAATGCTTTGATTGAAACTTCTTTGTTGCTTTAGATGCCTTACCCATAGTGAAAGTCAATAAGAAGGAATGAATAAATATAAAAAAATTTTTTTGCACTGCCTGAAAATTTAATTTTTCACTCAGCATATCGTCAATCTTTTGCAAATATACAACAATGTGAATGCGGTTGTAAATGAGATGAGAGAAGGTAAAAACACACCAGATAAAAAATAAAAGCAATATTGATTGACTTGCCCAAAAATCTTTTTTCAAAACCTTTAAAACCCAATGAACACAAAAATCAAGTGAATTGAGGTAATTTGACATTTACAATTCAATATAGAGTTACATCTCAATTAAAGATACCCATTGGACGCATCACTTGTTTTAAGAGTAATAAATCCTTTTTTTCATACCGCGTCCAAGTATATTAATCTATGCTGAGCCGTTAACGTCTCCGTTACGTAATGATATAATAAAACTACCCTTCGAATAGAGAAGATTATTAACGGAATTTGTATCGAAAATACATCAAGGCATGCGGATTGATGATTCAAACTGTGAACAAAAATTGATATCAATTGAGATGCAAATAAGGGCCAAATTTTCTTTAAATTGAGGTGAAAATTGACTCAGCCAATTCAAGTCGGTATAGGCAATTGCCAGAGGTTGCTCAATTATTTGATTATATTTCCTAGAAGAAAGAATTATTCTATGTTTTAGGTCGTATATCAGCATTTGAATTACAAGCAGTTTCTTCTATTCTTATTGCAAGTTAATTGAATATGACTAAGAGTTTAACAGATGATTGTTTTTGATTTCAATCGGATCACGACAATGCTCTGGTATTTACACTTGTATTTGCAACGGCGTTTGATACAATAGGCAATGTGCGATATGTCATATAATTGGATGTACTCTGTCATACATTTACTAGCACGAAATTCACTGTCGCAATAGCTATGTTTACCTCTCATCTGGTGCATAGTATTTTTGCCCTGACGGATTTGCTGAGCAATGTCGGCCAATTTACTATGGGCCGACCCCCAACTAATTCGGAGTTTGTTAACGAAAAAAATACAGACAAGTCAACGGCTGTATGGATCCACCAACGGGGGTTATTGTGAGAAGAACTCTACCGGCATGTAAACGATGTCATTCGTTGAAAGTTAGATGCATACCGGTCGATCCATCTGTTGAGTTTGGAATATGTAAAAGATGTGAAAAAAGTGGTAACGAATGTCAATACGGGTTAGAAAATTTTAAGAAGAGGAAATCAAGTCAACCATTGAACAATACAAAGAGATTGAAGATGTCATTGGCTGAGATTGAAGAATTGAAGAAAAAGTTGATTGAAAAAGATAAAATTATCAATGAGTTACGAGGGTTTACAGTTGGTCAATATAGTAGCAATGAGTCAATACCTTTGACAGATAAGTTATCGAAATATGGGGAGGAAATCGATGAATTAAAGAAGTTGGATGATAGAAAAGACATTAGAAATGATTTTATAAAGGCATGTGAGGAGAGAGTTCGATATAATGAGCCATTTGTTGATTACGCACATCAAAACCTCATTGAAGAGGGATTGTTAACCAAATCACAATGTCAACGTTTTCTCAACATTTTTGTTGAATCTTTTCATCCAAGGTATCCATTTGTTGATCTTCCAAATGACATGACAGTGGATAGCTTAATTTCAAAAGATTATCTCTTTTTTCAAATTGTGATTTACATCGGATTGACCGGTGAGGAGAATTGCATTGAAGTACCAAAATCAACCAGTTTGAAATTGGAGAGTTCAATATCAAGATCTCTGGCAATTGAAATTCTAGCAATAGGAAATAAAAACTTGAATTTGTTGAGATCATTATTGCTCTACTGTATTTGGTGCCCATCTCCGGAATTGTTCCATCATAGGAGATACCACTATTTTACAGTTTTGTGTGCCTCAATGGCAAATGATTTGGGCCTGAATGGGGGCCCATACTTTTTTTATAACAGGGATGATGGTTCACTTCAAAGGACAAATAACGATAAGAAATCTTTAGAGATCAGATCAATCATTCTTGTCATTTACATTGTGATGGGATCTATATCCTTATTTCTAAGAAGGAGGGTCTTATTTCAATGGACTGAATATATAGGCCAATCTTGTTTATTATTGGAGGAATCAAATAAGAGGGAATACCAAATTATTGGGTTTTATGCCAGGGTGAATTACATTCTAGAGAAGATTTACACCAACATTCATTCCACCAGTGATCAATTAACGGTTTTGGAGTTATCCAGTACAAAGAATAGAATGCTCATCCAAGAATATCAAAGTCAATTGAATAATATTAAGCAAATGATCAACTCTACAATGGAGGACAATAATAATGATTTCCACTCCCTTATGGCATATCTCTATTCAGCCCAAACATATCTTTATGAACCAAGCATTCAAACATTTGCCAGATCCAAAGGGGATCTCACCGAACAACATCAAGCTATTATTCACAACACATTGGGTCAATTATGTGAGAGTTGCATTTTGACTCTCCAGCATTTTCTAGAATTGGAGAATTTCTCAATATCATCGAATCCTTTGTTTCATACATCTAGAGTCATTTATTCTTGTGGGATATTGTTGAAGATTAGGCATTTGAGCTTAACGATACCCAATTCAACGAAGGCGGGAATATTTACCGAGAATGCCATTGGATTGATCCAAAAATTGTTGAGTAGGGTAGACGAGATAATACCGGAATATCCGTGTAATTACTTTTTAAAGAAGTTGAGGATTGTTCTTGGGTTATTTATTCAAACTTGTTTAAATCAATGGTACTGCTCATACAAGGAGTTATCAACGGAAATCCAAGAATCCGACTCTACATTTGTCGATCCTAGAAGGGAAGAATTGGCCCAATTTGCCGCCTCTTCTAATGATCAACAGTTGAACTATCCATTCAACCAAATAAGTGAATCCGGAATAAAATCTTCAGCATCAATGGCCACACCACATGGGATCAATCAAAATTTCAACTTACCGACTATTCCACCCCAAATGGAATCCCAAGAACCGGTTTGGGATGAACAACTTTTCACTGTAAGCGATGAGTTGTGGACTGAGCTCTTCTTTTCCGGGGGAAACGCCTTTGATTTCGATTTGGCGTCGTTGTCCAATCTGGAGTGCTGAGCACTACTGAGCACATGGTGACTGTTTTTTTTTGCTCAGTATCCGCGCCAGCCTGCGGTGTGAGGGGTGGTCCCGTTTTTGGCGTCCCCCTCACATCAAGTCGCACCTCTATCTGGAAATTTTTCAGCTTCGGTCATCATAGAGAGAACTCTTATACATTCAACAATGGTTGCTGTATGTTAAAAAATTGAAGATCTGGAACATAACAGAGGCCACTATGACAATACATAAGGAAGATCATTAAATTATTGAAAGAAACCACCATTAATCAACCTTGGTTTATGTTTTATCGAATTATTGGATTCATTTGTTATGTTCTCAAGATCGGGATTTACCAAATATATTATTTTGAAAATCGTCGAATTGATAGTTGGTCATTACAAGAATCTTTACTAACACCTTCATCTACAGGAAGTTGCCACTCCAAAGCAAACCAGAAAGGTTGCTAGACCACAAAAGTTGAGAGCCTCATTGGTTCCAGGTACCGTCTTGATCCTCCTTGCTGGTAGATTCAGAGGTAAGAGAGTTGTTTACTTGAAGGAATTGGAAGACAACACTCTTTTGGTTTCCGGTCCATTCAAGGTTAACGGTGTTCCATTGAGAAGAGTCAACTCTAGATACGTCATTGCTACACAAACCAAGGTCGATGTTTCATCATTGGACGTTTCCAAGTTCAACCCTGCTTACTTTGCCAGAGAAAAGACCGAAGCCAAGAAGTCCGAAAGAGATTTCTTCAACGACGCTGCTGTCAAGAAGGTTGTCAAGACCGAAAGAGTTGAAGACCAAAAGGTTGTTGACAAGGCTCTTCTTGCTGAAATCAAGAAGACTCCTTTGTTGAAACAATACTTGTCTGCTTCTTTCTCCTTGAAGTCCGGTGACAAGCCACACCAAATGGTTTTCTAATTCTTTAAATATTTTTTATAATTGGAAAATAAATTACTACGAAAAATAAAAATTTTTTTTTTTTCATGCCACTCTTTCTTTATAATGTCTAACTTATTGCCATTAGCTACTTACAACTTGGCTTTAGAGCCATTCAACCCACAACCATGCCAAGCTGAAGAATTTCCGATCACTGTGAGAATTACTTTGGCTGCAATTGATCCAGAGGCTGTTGATGACAAGAACGAACCATCTACTTTGAGATTATTGAAGAAGAGTGAGTTGCCTGAAGACTACGACTCTGAAGAAGATTCTGAGGAAGATTCGGAAGAAGGTTCTGAAGAAGAAGATGAATCTGAAGAAGAAACTAAGCCAAAGAAGTCTAAGGTTTCTGAGTCTGGTTCTGGTTCTGAGTCTGAATCCGAGTCTGAATCTGAATCGGATTTGGATGATGCTGTTGAAGAACATGTTATCTGTACTCTTTCTCCAAAGTCTCAATACCAACAAACCTTGGACATTACAATCACTCCAGAAGAAGAAGTTTATTTCGTTGTCACCGGTTCTTACAGAGTTCACTTGACTGGTAACTATGTTGACCATCCAAACGATGAGGATGAAGATGACTTCATCTATGGTGATGACAGCGAAGATGACTCTGACTACGACTTGACCCCAGATGAGGACGAAATCTTGTCGGATGACGCGATGGAATTCGATTTGGATGAACTGGATGCTGTTGAGGATGTGGAAAGCAAAATTGAAGAATTGGTGGAAGAAGACAACAAGAAGAAGAGAAAGAACGAAGAAGGTGAAGCAAAGGATGCCAAGAAATCCAAGAAGGAAAAGAGTGTCAAGTTCAACAAGGAATTAGAGCAAGGTCCAACCCCAAAGAAGGAAGAAAAGAAGGCGGAAAAGAAAGAAGAAAAGAAGGTGGAAAAGAAGGTGGAAAAGAAAGAAGAAAAGAAGGAGGTTAAGGAAGCTCCAAAGAAAGAATCTAAGCCTGCAGCAAAGGCCAAGACCATTGCCGGGGGTGTTGTCATCGAAGACAAAACTGTTGGTTCTGGACCGGTTGCTAAGAAGGGTCAAAAGGTTGGTGTGAGATACATTGGTAAGTTGAAAAACGGTAAAGTTTTCGATAAGAACACAAGTGGTAAGCCTTTTGTCTTTGGCTTGGGTAAGGGTGAAGTCATCAAGGGTTGGGATGTTGGTGTGGCCGGTATGGCCGTTGGTGGTGAAAGAAGAATTGTCATTCCAGCTCCAATGGCTTACGGCAAGTCCAAGATCCCTGGTATCCCACCAAACTCCGAATTGACCTTTGATGTCAAGTTATTGTCCATCAAATAAATGACGCGGGGTGATGGCTGCTATGATTGAGGTTAATATTAAGATTGAATACTAATTATATATAAAATACACTATAAAGATAGAAAAAATGGTCAGAGTAGGAGGTACGTAGACGGATCAAAGCAGTTTTTAAATCATTAAAGTTTAACGTGAGCAATATGACTGGGACCCAATGTGGCAGCCGCCATTAATAACACTTAGCCGGTATCACCTTCCTTGTCATATAACCTACTGTGCACTCTAAATATGCCTGCTTTCCCAACTGTATCACTCCATCTCACCCCAATGTGTGTATATCACTGCACCACCCTCTCATTCGTTTTAAACATGAAAACTAAACAGCTCTTAATCTTTTGCTGATTTCCACACATTATAACCCTTATTATCCTTCTTTATCAACGATGTTGCTCCTCTTTTAACCCCGTTATCCACCACGCTGAATACAAAATCTTTAGGATAATTATGTTTATCAATAAGATGCAATCTCCTCTTTTTATGATCCTTGAAAAGTCGATCACAATCTGCTTCAAAGCAGGCAAATATTGGATCTCCCCGCGTCAGCTGCACGCGAGCCAGAGGGTCGTGGTTCTCTCGCTGGTGACAATCAAGTATTCCAATAGAGGGGAAGATTTTCTTGCATTCCTCACAGCGGTGGCTATGATATTCTTTACAGTGGGCGTCAAATAGTGACCTAGTTGCAAAAACAACACCAGTGGAATGGGGAGGCAGTTCGCACGTTACTTGCAGGTCCAATATCTTCTGTTGTTTCAACTTTGCCCGTCTTCTTGCTGATTTTGACAGCTTTGATGGTGCTGCGTCTGTGGTGTTCTGCCGTTTCAAAGGTGGTTCTTCTGAATCCTTCACACCTTCAAGAGGCCTCTTCAGCGTCGATATTTCACTCATTTTATCAGTTACTGGAGGATCTCACACTCACTAGAATTTTTCATTATAGAGAACAATCGATAACTGTGAGATGGATACTGATTACGAGCCCACCATAGACCCTCCGTTCAAGAAACGCAAGTTGAGTGTTTTCTCCCTACCTGAGGCCTTACTATCTCCTTTTAAGGAAACCATTACGCCGATAGGGGCCCTGGATCCCAAATTTAATCAACGCAGAGCTTTTCCCATTGATTTCACCACAGACGAAGTTGATCTCAACGCCACACCAACAACCGTGGAGCAGTACTTGGCACAAGTGCGTGTATTGTCGGAAAACTGCTGCGTCGAATATCATTCTGAGGAGGAAGATGGACTTGTGTATGTTGCACCAATAAGGGGGGAACCGGTGATCCCCTCACCCTCCCAGGAAGAGGAGATTCAAATGGAGCAATTTCGTCTTCGTGTGGAATCCTACAGTGGGTTCAGATCTCAATTGGTGGAACTGGATGTGATTGAACTGCCGCAAACACAAAAGGAGTGGAAGCGATTCATTTGGGAAACCAGTTGCGAGAATGAGTATGTGGCACAAATAGTGGAGGAGCAGCTTCGGGGGCTGCTTCTTGTCTATTTCACAAGGTGGTTGAGCATGACCCCCGACAGGAATCTCATGGAATGGGTGTGGGCAATTTTGGCTACTATTGGACCCTTCGAAGGTGCTGAAGAGTCCCTTCTTCGCCAGTTGGGTAAAAAGGCCTCGAAACAGTTACGTGTAAATGACTCTAATGCGGATTTGAGAAAATTGGTCGTAATAATCGGCTATTGGTTTAAACAACACGATTTACTAAACCATGATTAATTTTCATCCACTTATCTCGACTCTTTTATTACCATAGTTTAGTAATGGTATGTTGAATAAAACAGTTTATGGGTCTGCGAGCAGTGATTCTTGTCCCCCGAGTGAGACTATTGCCATCGAAATTGTACTAACACCGCTCTACCGCAGTCTGGAATCCAAAGTTTGTTGAAGACCGAAAGAGAGGCCCAAGAGGTGGTCTCAGAAGCCAGACAATACCGTACCAACAAGTTGAAGGCAGCCAAGGCAGACGCCCAAGTGGAGATTGAGGCCTACAAGGCCAAGAAGGCACAAGAACTTAAAGAGTTTGAGGCACAATTTGCCGGTGCTAATGACTCGTTGGAGAAAGACGCAGAAAAGCAGGCCAAGGACGGCTTGACAGAGATCAAGAAGATTGTTGAGGGCAAGAAGGCGGATGTGGTGAAGTTGTTGGTGGATTCTGTGGCAAACGCAAAGCCAGAGTTGCATATTAATGCCTAAACAGGGTTAGAATTCGCTTTCTCTCTACCAACTTTTATAGCAGGCTACTAAATTAATCTATTGACAATCGTGCGTATCATCTCGAGAGGATCGTGATGATGGTATGAATCATGCCCCTCTTGCCATTGCTTATCTGTGCGGGTTTCCCCGTGAACGTAGGGGGAAGGTCGCGTTTCACAGTAAATTTTGTTGTAAATCGTTTACTGGGCGGTTAAAATCCACGGTAATTTTTTTACTGCGGAATGAATTTGGGTGAGGATTTTTCGTCCTGAATTAAAATTCCCCAGAAGTTACGCCGAGAGGAATGCTAATGGGAAACATATTTTTGTTGTCAATATTCTGTTGGGTACAATGCCCACCAAATATGTCACTCGTATGATTACTGGGAAAATCATCCCATTCCACTCCCTTATCTTGATGAATACTGTCACCTTGCAGCGTCAACGAGTGTCACAGGGAAGGTCTCCCCTCATCAGACTGAAGCGGTGGTCTATGGCAGGGATCCATTGGCGGAACCTTCTTCTCGTTGCTGGAGTGCCATTATTGGGGATAATATCTGGGTTGTCTAAGCAACCCCATTTGATGCCCAACACGCTTTATTTTACTCTCTGGTGCTACGCCATCACTACAATCACCATAAACATCTTGTACCATCGTTACTGGAGTCACCAGGCCTTAGAGTTTTCAAATGATTCCATTGTTCATCTTCTCACAATGGTGGCCTCCGGAGGTGGGGTCACGCATGGTTTGAACTGGTGTTCTGCCCATCGTGCCCACCACAGGTACTGCGATACGGTGGATTCGGATCCTCATTGTATTAGAAGGGGTTGGTTTTTCAGTCACATTGGGTGGATGATTTTGGTGCACAATAAGAAAGTGAGCAGAGTTATTAAGGAATCCAAGTTGGATCACTTACCCAACGATAAAATCGTTTACTGGCAGGCTCAAAATTACTCAACCCTATTTGTTCTTGTGGGGTTGGTGCTGCCGACGTTGATTTGTGGGGTTTGTTGGGATGATTATTGGGGTGGATTTGTCTACGCAGGTGTTGTCAAGGTTTTAATGGTTCAACACACTATTTTCAGTATCAACTCTATAGGGCATTTGTGGGGAAACAGACCCTACAACGATGAGACATCTGCAAGGGATAACATTCTCCTCAACTTATTGACCTGGGGAGAAGGTCATCAGAACTTTCATCATGAATTCCCTATTGATTACAGGAACGGTTTCCAGTGGTTTTCCTATGATCCTACCAAGTGGTCCATTTGGGTCCTCCAAGCACTAGGTCAGGTGGAATCCACGAAGCGCACCACTCAAACCACCATCGACAAAAGTTTCATTCAACAGCAGCAGAAGCTGTTGGACAATAAGAGATCTCAGTTGAACTGGGGTATACCAATCGAGAGATTGCCGGTGTTTACTCCGAATCAATTCCGCGAGATGGCTGCAAGCACCAAGAACAGATATCTCGTTGTAATCTCCGGTATCATTCACGACGTGACTCCGTTTGCGAAAGACCACCCAGGAGGGGTTCCTTTAATGCAAGCTTCCCACGGAAAGGACGCCACGGTTGCGTTTGAGGGTGGTGTCTATAGACACTCAAACGCAGCAAGGAATTTATTGGCAACTATGAGGATCGGTGCTCTGGGTGGGTCTGAATCGATTTATTGGAAGCAGCAACGGAAGGAGAATAAAACCAAGCCGTTAGAAAGCGATAGCGAAGGTAAGCGAATTGTGAGAAGTCAGGTGACTAAGAGTGGAATGTTTGGAGGCACAGCAGGCGCTGCATGAACATATCGTGGATCCACCCCCAGAAGAAATATACGCAAGTCGTTTGCGTCGTTCAATTTGATGCGATGAATACAAGAACAAAGCTCCCATGAATATTTTTTTGCCTCAGTTATGAGCCTATCTGCGGTATAATTGTCATCTATCACCGATGTGTTTGGATATCTCCACCGTGTTTCTATTGAACATTCTTTTATTCAAATCCCCGGACAATATACCGTTCCTAGTGTTCTACGCACGAAACCCGATCTTAGAGTTGCACCGAAGTTCCCAAAAAATACTGAGTGGACCTCCCGTCATTACTATTGTCATCCAAAACGCGTGATACTCTGTCTCACTATTTTTGCCCAATGGGTGTTTGCCAAGCTTGCTGAGCTGAAAAATTATCTTCTGTTATCCCACTCTGGCCAACAAGTTGTTCATTGCTGTGGTATGTTCACTAAGTTTACAAGGAGAATTCCTCGTGTTGCCATGTGCTACTCTACTGGGGCTAGACCTGGATCCGGTGGCTGGTCCACTTATTTAAAGGCCATCTCCCTAGCCTCCACGTGTCTAGTTTCAGGTTACGTAGCTGGACAAATGGCCACGGGCGGAAATCTGTCCACATCCTCCACAACCCCGTTGTCAGAATTGAAACCTCTTCAGTATGCCAACATGGATAGGGTGAACCAGGCTTTGGGGTTGATCCAGGCAATTGTAGGCGAATCTCAAATAACCGTTTCACCAGGTGAATTGAAGAATCACTCGAGCGACCCGTCAAACTTCATTCCCCACAAGCCTGACGAGATGCCTTACGCTGTTGTTTATCCAAGAACCATTGAAGAGGTTTCAAAGATCGTGAAAATCTGTCACGACTACAGTATATCAGTTATTCCATACTCTGGTGGAACCTCAATTGAAGGACATTTCATTCCAACCAGGAGGGGAATTTCTATCGACGTTTCCCAAATGGACAAGATTTTGGAGATACATCCTGATGATTTAGACGTAGTTGTTCAGCCTGGTGTTGAGTGGACTCACTTAAATGAGGAGCTCGACCCATTCGGTCTCATGTTTGGTCCTGATCCTGCACCAGGCGCTCTGATTGGCGGGATCATCAGTACCAATGCCTCAGGTACTAACGCTGTCAAATACGGTGCTGCCAAGGATAACATCCTGAATTTGACAGTCGTCTTGGCTGATGGAAAGGTCATCAAGACCAGACAGAGACCTAGGAAGAGTTCCAATGGTTATAACTTGACAAACTTGTTTGTTGGTGCTGAGGGCACGCTTGGTATCATTGTGGAGGCGACTTTGAAACTTCATGTGAAACCCCAGAATGAGGTGATCGCTTTGATCAACTTTAAGGAAATTTCCGATGCATCCAAAACGGTGGGAGAGTTGTTTAAGAAGGACATCTCTTGCAATGCAGTCGAGTTTATGGATAATAAGCAAATGAAAGCCGTCGTGGAAATGGGCGCAGGCGGTGATAGAAAATGGTACCCTGACCACTTACTCCTTTTGAAACTCAGTGCAATTGACGATACTTCTCTGAACAGTGTCTTGGAATCCGTCAAGGACATTGGCAAGGCCAACAATGGTTTCAACATTCAAATTGCGAAGGATACCCAGGAGAAGGAGGACATCTGGAGAGTCAGGAAGACTCTCCTTTGGAACTCTCTTTCTTGGGCCAAGAAATTCAAACCTAACGCACAAGTGCTACCCACCGACGTGTGTGTGCCTGTTTCCAGGCTTCCTGAACTTATCACCAAAAGTATGGACATGATGGAGTCTGCTGATCTTTTAGCAACTGCAGCTGGTCATGCTGGTGATGGGAATTTGCATGTTCTGGTTATCTTCGAACCAGATCAGGTTTCTGAAGCTCACCGCGTGATCAACGAGATGTCCAAGCTTGCTGTGGCGCTAGACGGTACCGTTTCTGGTGAACATGGGATTGGTGTTAGTGAAAAGAGAGAGCTCTTGGAGATGGAATTGGGTAGAGACACCATTGATCTAATGAGATCAATCAAGCTGGCACTTGACAAGAAATCGATTTTGAACCCCGACCATATATTCAAAATTGACCCTACCGAAGACAGAAAGCCGTTTGATTGACGTTGTATTTTTGTATATAAATTATCATGAGCACTTTTTATCACCGCTATTTTGTTCAAAAGGTGAACTTAATGTCGGATTCCACATTGACCACTCTGCGAAGTACGCTGGAAACCTTAGAGGGAGAGTGGGCTGATTTGGTGAGACCCAATTGCAATCCACTGGATATTGCAACTCCCCTCTTGGCCGATGGGGGACACAAATGGAATCAATTCCAAAACGCCAAAGAAAGACTCCAAAAGGATATTCGTTCCGCAGTGAATACCCACTACATGGCATTTAACGATAGCATAGGGGCATTTGGGATTGTAGAAGAGTCTTTAACGGAAAGTCAGGACACCTTGGGGGCAATCAGAAACCAATTAGGTCAGGTGGAAGACTTGGTGGTGAAACGTACGGAATTGATGGTTGATTTGAACAAACGCAGGAGGTTGCAAGTTCAAATGCTTGATGTGTTGGAACAAGTTCAAATGGCACAAGAATTAGTTGGAAAAGTTGAAAAAAGCGTCCAAGAGAGAGATTTTGAAATATCAATCTCGTTAATCAAGGAGGTTAGGGATTTGGGAACCAATTGGGGATTTAATAAGCTGAATAGCTTGGATTCCTTGTTTAACAGACTTCAGTTTTGTTCAGACTCTTTGTTGGAGGTGGCATTAGAAGAAATAAACTCTCTTGTCTATACGAATCCAAACGGAACATATAAAGGATTGGGGTTTTTTTTGATGCACCTGCAGGGAGAAAGGTTGTCAGATTTCTTTGCTGATGAAATTGAGAAGTCAAACTTTATTGAGATTCAAGCAAGGTTGGCTAATATTAACAAGCTGGGGAGAGAAGCGGAATTGTTGAAGTCGATCGTTATTAGAAGTGATAGGGAAGTAGTGAAGCTTATCAAGAAATCAATCGAAGACATCAAGTCAATTTACCCGTCACAGATTGAGTTGAACAATCCGACAAACCAGCCGCTCACGGAATTGGGAGTTTTGAGCGGATTGAACAGTGTGATTGTGAAGGAATTGTTTGAAAAGGTGTTGATGAGATTGGGGTTGAGTTTTCAAAAACATATTGCTATTTTTCAACTGGCAAGACAGAGCGGTAACTCTTATAACATTGGTAAGATCTGGGATGTTTATCAAAGAAGGTTGGGTTCATTGATATGCCATTACATCATCAATGAAGAGATGTTCCAGGAGGTTAGTGATATGAATTCAAAGATTAGGACAAATTCGCCTTTTGTAAAAACCCCCAAGGGTTTGGAGGTGGAGGGAGTCTTATTTCAATTCAACAATCTCAATTTGACTAAATCAAAGGGAGAATTAATCAAAGGAATTGAATCGATCTTCAATAAATCTCAGCTAGAATTGCTTAGTGATGAAGTTTTTATTGAATTGGATGATAAAATGAATGGGAATAAACTAGAGGTTTTGGTTACACCGAATATCTTTAACATGGGTGAAATCATTGACGACTTTATTATTTTCATCAAAAATGTTGAAGAATTTTATCCAATCGAAGGCGGGTGTGTTGTTAAGACATTTTTTGATGGATTGATGAATTATATCTACGTTCATCAATTGGAAACAGGGTTGATCTATGAGTTCAAGAGATGTGATCCGAAAAAACCAGAAACAATATTAACTTTCTTTCAAAAGATTTTGAGCATATTGAACACATCATTACACTTCAAAGAGCCCTATGTTCAGATAATACTAAATTTGATGAATTGTCTCAAGGATAAATATGTTGGATTAAAGACTGATTTGCTTAACTCCACAATTCCCGAGTTGATAAAATCATGGTTCAATGATTCTGAAATGAGGAAAATTTCTAAACAATCTGTGGACCAAATGCTATCCTCTTTAATGTTGTCGCTGAATACCATTGGTAAGGATCTTCAAATGAAGAACCTTTTTGAAGCCACTCAGCAAAAATATTTTGATCTATCTATCAAACATCAAGCAAACATGGCCAAATTATCACCATCGACATTTTTGCCGCAGGATACAATCAATTCCCTTGTTGAAATAATCGGGTCCTTGACCTCAGTCCTGGAATGGCTACCAAAGTTGAAAAGATATGTTCCCGAATTGAGTGATGAAATCAATGAAATCTCCCAATTGAGAGAGATTTGGAATTTGAATACCGAACCAATGGTTTATTCTAACAAGAAGGTGTTTTTGGCATTGGATAATGAATATGAGGGTAAATTTGAAGCCATTATAAAGTCTCTCAATGACTTGAAAGTTGATCTGGAATTGATCTTGAGGTTGGAAATTCAATATGAGGGGCTTTACTGTGTTAAAAAATTGATTTCCGAATGTGACACTCCGGTTTCTAAAGAGGGCCTTATTTTTGAGGAGGTTAGCTCTTGTGTGGACGATTATTGTGATAGGGTGAGTTACATTTCCCGTATAATAGATGATCACGCGATAGACAACGATGGTAAAACATACATCTTTGGTGGTCTGGGTTCTTGGCTGAATAGATTGGCTATTAGGGAGTGTAGGATGGTTAGAAGACTCGTCAAGGGCGGATGGGTCAAAATCATGGTCAACTTGAGAGTGCTCCAACAATTAATCAGAAAGGTTGATTTTGGTGCTGAGCTCTTATTGGCCTGGAATGAGAATGTCTTTGGCAAATCCCTCAATTATTTCAGTTTAGGGCAAGAGGGTGAGCAGTTTGTGAACAAGGCGTCCTCCCTTGATCTAGAGAAGTGGAATTTCACAAAGGACGAGCTCAGCACTCTCGTTAGATTGATTTACAACGATAAATCCGATGACAAGAGGAAATCAATCCTGAATCGTATAGTAAATTAATTTTATATATTAGCAAAGATCATCATATTTACTTTTCTTGCAACATGTAGAATGGCCCAAGTGCCTTCTTTTGAGGGATTCCACTCCCATTTCCATTTCATCATCGTCGAGATCATCAACTTGCTTCTTCTTTGAAGATTCCTTTTGAACAGATTTCTGCAATCTGTCAGTAATTGAAATAGGTGGTTGAGTTAATGGAAATTTAAACTCCGTTGGTGCATCCAATGTGAATTGCTTTTCCTCTAATTTATTGATAGTTAACTCCTCCCCTTGACCCATTAACACCCGTTTTTTATCTTCCAAAACGTTCCGTAGTTCCTCTACACTTTTTTGGGAATCTATTAGTGTGAGGACATCATTGAGACACTCCAAATAACCACTCGCCTTCACAATTTGCGTCTTAGAGTTGGATAGCCTATAGAGAGCTGCAATTGACCTTGCGCCAATCTTGAATTCTTCAGAAAGTTCTTTATTGATGGCAAAAATGGATTCCTCCGTCACAGGCTGAGAAAGTGGCAAATCCGCTGACAACTTGGACAAATCCATACCTCTTTGAGATAAACCCTGCACAGATAAAAATTGAAGGATCGCAAGAAAAAAAAAATTTCAGTTGGTAAAACGTAAAAGTGAAGCAATAAAAACGGGTTAAAGTGGATGGTGTTTCAATAACCTGTCATCGTTTCAAAATCTACTCGTTTAATAATCTTTATAAATATAAATATAATAGGAAAATCTATGTACTGAGCAGATGAGCGAATATTCGCTCATCTGCTCATTAATCCTTCATACCCCCGGGCACAATCTTAAAAGAAAGCACATCATTCTTGCCAATGCCAACAACATCATCAGGAGAAATACGCTTACCTCCAACACCGTCAATGGAAGCTATGGTAACTTCGCCCATGACAGCCCTGGCAACCGCACCCACCTTTGTTCCCCTCTTGAAGAGGATACAATCCCTAAAGACGTTTTCACCACTGTTCCCTGTAAAAGAGTTAATGTTTCTGACTGTGAAAATAGGAATCAAATCTAAAACACCTGCTGCAGCTTGCAAAACTTGGACCACACCTGTTGAACCAAATCTGTAAAGAACGAGATCTCTTATGCTTTCGATCTTTTCACTCAATTTTTCATCCAATGGTTTCAACCCACTGTCATCTCCCAAATCATCGTATGTATCCACAAACTCGGTCCCTTCTTCATATTTGATGTACCCCTGTTTTGCCAATTTTCTTAAAAACACCTCCGTTATAGCAGACGTCACAACCGCTTTTGTATTGGGATACTTGATCAAGATCTTGCTCACGTTCTTGTCTGCATCCGGGTGGTCAATTTTGTTCAATGCCAAAACTGTTGGAAACTTATATTCCATGAATGCCTTGACAACTCTTGTGATCCACTCTTTATCCCACTGTTCCAATGGTGGTAAATCCTTTATTGAATCAATTGCCTGGGCAATCAAATTGGCATTCGCACCATACCCACCAAATTGAGCCCTCAACGTCTCCACAATCGTGGATTTTGTAGCTGTGTGTCTTCTGACAATCGACCCCCATCTCTTTAGCAGATTATTTTCAATCCACAATCTGATCTCATCCTGAAGCCATTCAATGTCCTTGAGCGGATCGTAACCTCTCGTAGCTTTCCCCTCCGCATTGGTCGTCCCACTCACATCAACAACATGGATAAGAGCGTCTGCATGTCTCAAATCATCCAAGAACTTATTCCCCAATCCAAGACCCTGTGAGGCTCCAGGAATGAGCCCTGCAACGTCCAACAGCTCAATAGGCACATGCCTCTTTCCTCCTTCACACCACCCGTAATTTGGTTTACACAAGGCCTCCTTTTGGAACCTTTTACAAGCACAATCCACCTGCAGATATCCCGTAGCTCTATTTGGCTCAATTGTTGTAAAAGGAAAAGCACCCATTTTCGCGTTTGCGTCTGTCAGGGAATTTAGTGTCGTGGATTTACCACTGGAAGGCTTACCAACAATCCCAATCAGTGGATCCCTTGCCATTTCTTCTTTAAGAAAGACGTGATAGTGAAAAATTTTAGAGTGGTGATTACGTAATGGATAATATCAGTTACCTCAAGATCATTAAATCGAGTGGCAAAATGTCTGATTTCACGGCCTTGCAAAAGGGTTTTGACTTTGACAGTGATGGGAATGGAAGTGGGGGGTTTGATTTTGTTGGAAGTGATAAAAAACACACTCTTAAGCAACGTCTGGGTTTAGTTTTGTTATCTTCTCAGAGAGCCACAACGATAATGGCATTATGCAGGGAAGTAATCAAAGAACCACAAAAGGAATATCTTGGATATCTTTTTCAGTTACTTCATGCAGGGTTTCCAGCCTTGTGGCGAGGATTGGCGGATCTTGAGTTTGATCCGAACAAATTAGAAGAGATTCAGATGCCAATGGAGTTGGAAATGAAATATTTGATGCCGAAGGTGGTTGTTTTCAATCACATATTGCTGGCCATATGTGCATGTATGGGTTCTGACCGTTTGGAGCTACCGTTGGCCCTCTTAAAGGCATTGATCTGCCTAACACGGTGTCAGATTGATTTGACTAAACTGTTGGTGATTGGCGTGTTGGTATTGAATCCATCCTCAATGGGGGGATTTTCTAACATATTGTTACCTCCTCTATTGCGACTAATATCGAAGGATCTGTCAGAAGAAATGCTGAGTTCCCTGCTTCCTCAGAGTTTATCGCCGATTTTCCTCTTGAAATCGCTGATTGGATTGGATAGCGGGGTTTTAGACACAATTATAGAAAATGGCTATGTGAGGGCTATCAACGAATCTCTGTTGGTCAACTTTTCTCCAACTGCTAGGTTGTCGCATGCTCAGGTAACGAATACCTCGTGCTCGATGAAAATTCTTAGCCTTTCATGTAGGAGGAAAAGTGAATGTTGTGATGCTGTAGCCAGTCATAAAATGGCCCAATTGATTACCCTGACGTTGGAGAGGCATTTGCGTATGGCAAATACCTGGACAAAAGAATATAATGGAGGGTACAGTGACGAAGAAAGATTGAGGATTTATGAATGTTCCCAGCAATTGACTCTTTCTTGTTGTGAACTATTAGTTGCGTTGACCCGGTCTGGGAACATTTTGAGAACATTTGTTAACGATTTAAAATTGCCAACAACGCTTGAATCCCTCCTCACAATTGAACACACCCCGAGAGAGTTGACAGCGATGGAAGACAAAATCATGGTGGCAGTTCTGGGTATAGTGACCAACTCAATTGTAGAGTTTTCAATCTCGGATCTGGAAGCCGCAATTCGTTTATTAACCTACTCGGTAAACTCAGTTACAAATACCAACGTCGAAATACAGGAAAGGGCCCTCTGGGTTATCAAGAATTCCCTATTCAGTGACAACCACGTGTTTAAAACACACGTTTTAGACGCAATACCCTATGAGAAGATCATTGTTTTATCCGAATCCAACGAACTGTCAATAAAGAAACAAAGTTTTGATATCATGAGAAACGTGATTTCCGTTTCCCCGGAGAATTCCAACTTGTTAATAAGTGTTTTCAACTCCAGTGGCATCAGACAAAAATATTACACCTTTTTTGATTACATTGGGGTGAATTTAAAGACATTTGAGTCACTGGCAAGAGGAAACAATAGTGAAATAGGGGAATCGGCCATGAGAGTTTTACACACGCTGCTATATCTTGTCGTTCATTTGAGTGGCTGTGAAAGAGAAGTAAGGGAGGAAGTTTTACTCAATGGTACAATTTTGGATACGTTGAGGAATGTTTTAGAAAGACCAACAAATTCACCTATGGAATGGGAATTCAAGACAACCGTATCGTTAATAATAACAAACGTACTCAATCCAGATGAAAAACATGACTCAGAATATTTGAAATCCACGAGAAGGGTATTAAAGTCTAAAAATTTCGATTCTTTATTAAACAATTTATGTGAAAGTACACCCAACTTGGATTTTCAAGAAAAGTCGAGATTGGCCATCTTCCGGTTATCATTCGGTTCCAGTTAGTCCTCAACATCCATATCATCCAACTCATCGTTCTGCATCGGTTTTTCTAACCATGGGAAATTCTGAATCTTGGTATCATTGGTTGGTGTGGAATCGGCGAGCTCCAAGAGAAATTTAGTGGTATTCACCTTCATATTAGCATCCAGTGACTTTTCTAACAGGTCATTTGCAATAGAATCGTTTGGTGATAAACTCAACGCTGTATGCAATTGATCAATAGCTTTATCGAATTTACCCATTTTAAAATAAATCAACCCCAGCGTGGAATATATATTGGAATCTGTTTTCGCCAACCTCAAGACCTTGTTAAACTGTTTGATTGCCTTAGGATACTTCTTTTGTTTTCGGTAAAGGTGTGCCAAATTACAATTTATTGATATCCATGGTTTTGATCCATTGTCCATATCATTGGTTGCTAGCAATGCCCGATTGAAGAACTGCTCCGCTTTGGTAAAATTGATATTGTAATAGTATAGTACTCCCAATTCGTTCAATAACAAGGGATCATTGGAGCATATTGTATATGAATAGTTCAAATATTCGTTGGCTAAATTGTAATTATTCATCTGCAAGTATTGCATGCCCAAAAACAAGTTTGGAAGATGGATACCTGGAAATAACCTTGAAGCTGTAGCATATGCGGAAATTGCCTGTTCGTGTTCGCCATCTGCTGCAAATGTATGTGCAAATCCAATCCACGATGGACCGAAGGTTGGATTTATGGTGGATGCCTTTGAAAAGAAGATCCTGGCTTCGGAATTTTGTTTTATTGAGAAGTAGTATATTCCAATTGCCAAATATGTGATGTGATGATTTGGATAATGTTCTGCTAGTTTATGGGCCACTAAAAATAACTTGTTTTTACCTCCCACTTCATAAAGACAGCTGAGGTAATTTGGCATCACATTCAAATTCAACTCATCCTTGGAAATTATTTGTTCACAAAGTTCTAGTGACTCGTGGAATCTGCACTGTGTGAAGTACAACTCAGCTTGAGATAGCAATATATCTGAGTTTGTGCCCAAATTGTATTCATCTTTGAGCCTTTGTTTTGCTTCTTCGTAGAGATTGATGTTCTGGTATTTACTTAGTCTGATTGTGTACAACATTCTTGTTAACTCATTATTGTTATCTGCATCGTCAAAATTCAAATTGTTTATTAGATCCCATTCCTCCTCTGGTGTCAACAAATGGTTTGTTATTAGCTGATCAAAAGCTTCATAACATTTCACGTCCACCATGACTGCCTCTTTATAGCATTCCTTTGCTCTATCGAAATTGTTCTGTTTAGAAAATATTTGACCTCTAAGGAAACATAATGATGCTTCCACTTTTATCCCTCCATCTGTGTTCTTTATTGGCAACTCCTTTTTGAAAGGATTCACTTCTCCCACTATATCTAGCGCTTCATCCCATCTTTCCAATTTTATCAATGATAAACCCGCCAGATACTTACAACCCACAGAATTCTCGAACCCGTTGAGGGTGTTTCTTGCGACTTGATAATTTCCGTTAGAAAAGTGGACCTGTGCCAACCAAAACGCGTCGTTGGGATCGTTTGTCAATGATAGAATCTTATCCCCTATGAAAATCGCGGATTGGTACTGACGCTGCAGCAGAGCATCATGTCGCCAGAGCCTCAACTTGTCAGCTTGAGAAATCGGCTCTGTGTCATCCAAATCCTCTTTAATAAACGTATCATTTGGACCATTTGTTCCGCTCTCTAGCATAGAAAAGTTCCTTAACCCTGTTGAGTTCGTTTGTGGAGAAGATTGGTGAATATATGAATTAGAGAAGGAAAGCGTTGGTTTTTGGGTCTGTGGTCCATTCTGTGGGGTGCGTAGCGTGTCTCGTATTTTCCTATTTGTTAGCAATGGCGAGAATGTCAATGTGGAGTTATTGGGAGAATTTGCCGACATCTAGAGTCAATTGGCGTTCTAAAATCAGGAATAGGGGCAAATCAACTGGGGGAAGAAAAGTTAAACACGCGTTTCAAGATGTAAAAAATGCCAACAGAGGCAGGTGGAGGGTATAAGTGGTTTTTAAATGGTAATGTGTTGGGTGTCATCGGAGTCCCCCTCGTTTCACCAACAGGGTTGTCTTGTCAAAAACTGAATTGGATGACATTTTGCATTTTATTCAAAATGTCATCCAATTCAACCCATTTTTTAGAATCAAGACCCTTTTAACTCTTCAAGTATAAAAATTTACTTTCTCTGCCACTTCCGGTCATCTAAGGGGCCATATTTGACGTCTCTTCTCCACACCTTCCTATTTGAGTAATTTTGTGACCGCGGATCTATGACTCTTTCACCAGCCACGGCCGCGCCACGATTCTTTCAGAAAACAGCAAATATGTGGGCATTTGGTGGATGGATGAACCTTTCTGGGTTGCTTATTATTATTATATAAATTGAAAGAGTAATTTTCATCTTAACAGCCCCTAATTGGGTCCAAATGAGTCACCTCATATATTAGGGGAGTCATTTTAATAAATCTTGGTAATTTTTTTTCCACCACTTTCTTCTTTCAAAGATGACTAAAGTTATTCTTCATTTGAGAGCTGAGACTAAGCCAAGAGAAGCCAGAGCAGGGCTTTCTCCTTCTGTTGTTAAGGAGTTGATCGATTCAGGAGATTTCGAAGTGTATGTTGAAGAGGCTCCACAATCGACTTTCTCATCCAGTGAATATAAGCTTGCAGGTGCTAAGATTGTGCCATTTGAATCTTGGAAGACCGCTCCAAAGGACAGAATCATCATTGGTTTGAAGGAAATGAGGGAGGAAGAAACTTTCCCATTGATTCACAACCACATCCAATTTGCTCACTGTTACAAGAACCAAGGTGGATGGAAGGATGTGTTGGAAAGATTCCCAAGAGGTGGTGGTGTCCTTTACGATTTGGAGTTCTTGGAGAATGACAAAGGTAGAAGAGTTGCTGCATTTGGATTCTACGCCGGGTTTGCAGGTGCTGCCTTGGGTGTTTTGGACTGGGCTTTTAAGCAATTGAACAGTGACGATAAGGACTTGCCAGGTGTCACCCCATACCCTAATGAAAACTTGTTGGTCCAACACGTCAAGGGTCAATTGGAAAAGGCCTACAAGAAGACCCAGAGGTATCCAAATGTCTTGATCATTGGTGCTCTCGGTAGATGTGGTTCCGGTGCTATTGACTTCTGCAAGAAGGTTGGTATTCCAGAATCCAACTTGATCAAGTGGGATATCAACGAAACTAAGAAGGGTGGTCCATTCAAGGAGATTGCCGATGCAGACGTCTTTATCAACTGTATCTACCTCTCCATGCCAATCCCACCTTTCATCAACATGGATTTGTTGAACAAGTCCGACAGAAAATTGAGAACAATTGTCGACGTCTCTGCCGACACTACCAACCCACATAACCCAGTTCCTGTGTACACAATTGCCACTCAATTTGATGAACCAACTGTCTTGGTCCCAACTACTGTGGGCCCAAAGTTGAGTGTCATCTCGATCGATCACTTGCCATCTCTCTTACCAAGAGAATCATCAGAATTTTTCGCTAATGACCTCTTGCCATCCTTGAAGCAATTGACTCACAAGGACACTGCTCCAGTGTGGGCCAAAGCCAAGAAATTGTTTGATCACCACGTCGCCAGATTGAACAAGCCAAAACTTTAAATTTACACACATTTTATAATTTTACTCTTATTCTTGTTGGATCGACAATAGGCCCTTCTTTGCCTTTCTCTCCCTAAGCTTGGCCTTCTTGCTCTGTGGTTTACGCTTTCCCGTCATTATTTCCGCCAAACCTTCTGCATCTGATTCGTACTCACTCTCGGTACCATATCCCTCCTCCTTACTTGGATCATAGATTGGTTTCATTGTACTTGACTTTTCAATTGCCTCTTCAACAACACCCACAACGTTCAATCTCTCTCCAGTAGAATAAACAGCCACTTGGTCCATCACCTTTAAATCCCAAACAACAATTTGGCCGTCCGAGGAGATGGAAATCATGTAATCATATGTGGTTTCATCTCTCACCTCCCTGAAAAAGGCAAATCCCTTGATTCTAATGGAATGACCTTGTAAACTATGCAATGGAGTTGGCAGTTCTGGAACGGAGGATGGTTCACCGCTGATCTTCTCTTGCACTGGGAAAACCTCGGTATTGAACTCCCAAAACTTGATTGAGCCGTCACCAAAACCAACAACAAGCAAATCCTTGCCTGCTAAGGTGATGAAATCAATGCACATAACAACCTTAGGAGATTTCCAAAGAGAATATAACTTTCCTTCCCTTGTTTTCCAAAGCATCAATCTATTCCTGAATCCAACAACGAACCATTCACCATCAGGACTAAACTTGACGTATTCTGGCTTTTCACCACGGGTCCAGGCACCCTTCAATTTTAACCCGCTCGCCTTTTTACCTGTCATCAAATTCCATAACCGAACCGTGTTGTCCTCACCGGTAGAGATTGCAATTCTATTAGATGGATGGATGGATAAATCGAAGACAGTACCCTTGTGACCCTTCAGTTTCTTAAACAATTCCCAATCCTTGGTTCTCCAAAGTAGGATCTCACCATCGGTACCGGAAGACAAGAGCCAATGAGCCTGTTTGTGCAATGGGTACATTTTGGAATCTGATTCATTTGAAAAGCAGAGTTTTGTTATCGAGCCCTGATGTTGTAAGAGGGTACCCAACTCTTTTCTCTTTTGAAGATCGTAAATACGGATATGTTCATCGTTTGCTCCTGTAACTAAATAACGCTTGGCAATATCCATCGTTTTAATCGATAAGGAATGGGCAGAAAAGTGGAAAATTGGTAAGAAATGAGGCTCCCTTTTTGAATCATTAAGTGGTAAAGTGAGAGAAAGACAGAGCAAAGAATGCTCATATGATCCAACAAGGATACGAAATTGGATATCACCCCCAGACATCAAACTGTGAAGAAGAGAAGAGGTTTTTAGAGCTGAAAAAAAATTTGTCTGAAAATTTCCTTAACAGGAAAATAGCTCAGGAGGGATTCCAATGAGAAAGTGGGTTCGTGGATGATGTATTTGAATAAAGAAAAAAGTTTCGGCAAAACATGCATTACAAAGAATGAGATTCAGAGGCCCTGAAAAAAGACACAGAAAATTAGTGGAAAATTTACTGCCACTGTCGTTACAGCATATCATGTCATCAAATGTGGCGCAACAAGCATGCGCCACTGACTGTCTCAGCCAAAACGGGCCCCTTTAATTCAATCAGAGTGGTCTACTTTCCTATCACATAAGGTCATATAAGATAATATAAGATCTTAAGTTGGATAAATTATTTTAATAACCGTACTCAGCTTTGAATTTGGCTCTATTGTTGTTGAAATATGTTACTTAAATTGAGTGTCACGTGCACAGTTTTCTAGCGGGAAATTTACTTGAAGGGTCTCATGCAATAGTATGATCATCATTGGATTACTTTTGAGCAAAGTCATTCTGCGTTTAGTCTTTGTTCTAATATGTATGGACTTTATTATGTAACAAAAAATGACGTGCAAAAAGGGTTGTTCAGACTTAGAACAACACTTTTATTTTGACGTGGCTATTTCATAGTAGTTGATCCTATGCATTCTTTAACTAACTCCTCCTCTCTTTTTTCCTATTTAAATCAAAAATGTCCTTACAAGGTGGAATTATTGATTTTATGGACTGAACAGCATGAGCTCATGAGCCCAAGAATTCCATGTGTAAGTTATAATTCAAACTTAACCCCACACTGTTAAGCTGTCTATTTTTGTTAGAGAAAGACTAATTAAAAAATTTACGTCACCATTACCTTCTTCTTTTCAAGATTTTAATGATTTGAAGAAATTGACCCGGTTCTTTTCTGCCGGCATTGGACGTGGCGCATGAAGACACATTTGGCGTCTGCGCCACTTCAGATGACATTAAACACACAACCCAACAATTCACTAACATGTTACGTTCATTGAATCATTTCGCCAGAATATTGCATTTGATGTAGCCCTTAAATTACTTGTTACTGGTTGATTCTGTATAATTGAGGAAGCAGAGAGATGCATTTCTACTGTGAAACCACGGTGGCGCATGATCATGCGCCACCGATTAGTGGGACCACTGACAGTGATTATTTTCACGGCAATCTGTGCTCCCAGCAAACTCCCCAAAAGTTGTGAAACAACAACAAACTGATAAAAATGCATAAAGCAATTTAGGTGGCTAGATTTGATGCTTTTACTACTAATTGCTCTTTTTGGCAAAAGTTGGAATTGACCCTTTTTTTTCCTATTTCTATTGCCCTAAATTACCTTTAATAATCAACCACTTAATAATTAAATGCTCTACATTAACATTTGTTTTAACTCTCTTTACTATATAACTCCACAGCAATATGTTTCTTCCTTTCGGATCAAATTTGGCCACAAAAATCAGTCTCCTATAATATACCCCGTTCTTTTATAAAACCCAACAAATATCACCAATAACGATACCTTCTTTATAAAAATAATTTTCCGCCACCATATCCATACTTACCAACATTTCTCTTACCAATCTCCCCAACATCAGCTTCCGGTACCTCCCATGACTCACCCAATAATCATCACATCTGCTGAGCTCATATGCGCTCAGCGCAAGATTCTTCCGCGACTCATCACACCCGTTGTCTTTTTCACGTCTCGTTTGCTAAAATTGAAAATTTTCCGCAGCCAGCGGTTGCCTCTTCAATTTGCTTTATACAATGGAGTCGATAATGCAATTTTGGAACAGTGGTGGTCCGATGATTGGTGGTGGAGCCTCTTCTGGAGGGGGGGATTTTCCAGAAGAGGCTTTTTCCGTTTCCGAAGACCAAATGGTTGATCAATTGATCTCCCAATTAGGAGATGAAACGCCTACTGTTGAAACACCGACTGTGGAAACCCCAACCATTACGGTGGGACCAGTTGAATCATTAAGAGAATATGAGATAGGAAAGCAACATCTTATGGATCTGGAATTCGGGTTGGCAAATAGTGGGGTTTACATTCCAAACACATCAATTGGTTGGGATTATGTTTCAACTAGGGAGGTGAGAAGATCAGATGATGCAGAAGTGTCATCCACTGTGCTACCCCAAGAATATCAGAAGGCATGTGCCATGGACGATTCGTCATTCCCCTACAAACTCACAGTGTGTGATTTACCATCGTTTTCAAGAGTGGAGACCCAGATTAAGATCAATTTACGTATATCACCCGCCCCAAGCGAATATCTTGTCCATTTACCTAGAGATACCATTGCAAAGCCAAAATTTACGTTGAAAAACTCGGAACTTCCTCCAGGATTATCAGACCATTTGATTTACTTGGATGCTTTTGTTGTGAGCTCAGAATCACACTCAGGCACAAGTGTCAAGTCATGCAATGCTTGCAAACGTTGTATGAAAAGAGAGACAAAAAGAGCCTCAAGAAGAAAGAAGGGTCTCATCGATGATTCCTCAAATTGGGATCTCAAGTTACCAAAGAGAGCCATCATTTTCAACTCAAAGGAGATTGTTTCCTTCCCACCACCAAACGCATCGGATGAAAATTGTAGAAACTTGGAGCTTCTGTCTAGAATCGTATGTTATTGTCGACACCACCAAGAATCTAACGGGTTTAAGCTACTATTCATTTTGAAGAACAGTAAGAATGAAATCGTGGGCAAAACATTATCAGATCCAATTATGATCATGGACAGGAAAAAGGTGATGAGAAACGATTCAGTTGGATCGAATATGAACATAATTAACGAATCCGGAACTCAAATGAGTGATGATTCAACACACATTTCAACTGCCATTTCACATCCTCAACAAATCAACCAATCAAAAGTAGATATATTTACTGATACATCCACTTTCTCAAACCCAAACAATTTCATTGCCAATAACTCCCAAAACGCACTCAATATGCTACTAAATCAATCGATTATGGGAAGTGATGACATGCCAAGACCACTGAAGAGACAAAAAAGACCTTGGTTTCCACCAGAAGAAACCTTCGCTCGTCATCAATCCACAATGAGCCTGGATCCAAACGAAATAAATATCAAAAAGGAAGCCATTTCTCCTTTGACTTCCGATACCAACAGTCCTCATCACAACATGGTCTCATCTGCAACGTCCAACTCAATCCTGGACGGTACTCCTGAAAAACTACTGGCAATGGATAATTTAGCCCAATTCCAAGCACCAAACGATGCTCCAATGGTCCAAAGAATCATTCCTGCCCAGGGTCCAATCAGAGGTGGAATCGAAGTTACGCTATTAGGTACAAACTTTCATTCCGGACTTCAAGTTAAATTTGGTGCCAATTTAGCTCTTGCCACTCAATGTTGGTCTGAAACCACCATGGTTACATACCTTCCACCAGCGCCCCAACCGGGACCCGTCTTGGTCACCTTCGAAAACGGTCAATCGGAACTGATGAATTCCAACGCCCATCAGATATTCACTTACACCGACGACACAGATAGACAATTGATTGAATTAGCTCTACAGATTGTCGGGTTGAAAATGAACGGGAAATTGGAAGATGCTAAAAATATTGCCAAGAGAATCGTTGGAACAAATTCCGATATGTCCCCCATGACGAGCCCCCAATCTCAACAGCAATACCAGCAACACATTGCTTGGATGACAACAGCGTCTAAGCAAATGAAGGAACTCTCGAAAACGAATTTGGATCATGAAAGCATATTGTTGAAGTTCCTCGGTATAATCAACTTACCAAACTCGCCAATAAATCAACCAAATTGGGGTGTTTGTAATAACGAAGGCCAGACAATGCTTCATTTGGCATCGTTCATGAACTACGAAAAGCTATGTTCTTATTTACTTAAGCAAGGTGCTAAGGTTGATCCAAAAGATATCAACGGGTTATCACCAATCCATTTTGCATTCCTAAATGGTTACCGAGGTATAATAAATATTTTGAGGGCATTTGGAAGTAGTATAAAATATGACTCCCTGGCCAAAATCAGCGATTCCAATGTTTTGGATTTGTTGAAAACGGGACATTCAAGAAGTGCTAGTTTCAACAGCATTTCCAGTGATGAAGATAACTTTAGAGTTAGACATGAAGGACATGTTTCACCTACGGGTGAAAGTGATTTTGAAGCTGACGATGAGGATGATACTGATGTTGAAAACCATGAGCCTAATGTTAACAATCCGTTTGGTTTGAATCTTTGGATTGCCATGAAGGCTGCTGTTGTAAACAAGATGGATGAACTAGGTGTCAGACATGTTCAGGAGGATGCTGTCAATTGGTTCAATAATACTGAGGAAGAGTTGCCTTCCTATGATGATTTATTCCCAGATACCGGTGCTTTGAGGAATTTGATGAACTTTGGTGGCCATGAGGACAAGGATATATCCAATGGTGAGGAGACTGAGACTGATGTTGACATTAAGAAGCCTGTTATTTCCGATTGGAGATTACTCTTTATTTGGCTTCCTATGATGTTGGCGGTTTTGGCAATCCAATGGGGGGTTGTGGAGATACCTGAGGTGCAGGAAGCGGTGGATAGAATTAAGACCCAAATTGGGGGGCTGATGATCGGACAGGAACGTTTGACTGAATTGTTGAACGTGAATTTGGCCTACGGCAAGCATATATTGAATGATGTTAACGACGCCATGATGATTGCTGTAGGAAGATAAGTCGGCTTTATACCTGTGTAAAAGCCATGCCGTGGGGTATATGTTTTATGCTTTTTACAATCTTTTAGTGAATTTTATGTGCTGAGCGTGTGTGCACGTGACCTTATTTCACCCTTTTCTCCGAATTTTCCAATCATGATTTAAGATTTTCTATGTAACCACCTGTTTTCTGTGATTGCTGTTGACAGATGTGGAAGATAACAGACGCCTTAAGAAAGGAGATCTATAAGTTTGCCCAGAAGGCTCAAACAGGAGTATCGTTGAGACAGATGGTTCAATTTGGACCGAGACCCAGTCAGGGAACGTTATTTCACGCCAGTCACTTTGCTGTTCATGAGTTGCCCATCAGATTGAGCCATAGGGTGCGGGAATTGGAACAATTGCCTAACGGTCTGGCAGAGGAGCCTAGTATTCAATTGGTTAGGGATTGGTACGCTCAGTCATTTGAAGAGTTACAAAATATACCCACGCCCGTGTTGAGTGAGGAATTGAGGGAGAAACTACAGATTGAGGAGGATGACGGGAGTGTTATTCATGAGGAGGGTAAGCGTTGGGTTTTTGAAGATGACGGAGTTGTTGTTAATCGAAAACAGAAACAACGGAGCAAGTTATCGAAGCATAGGTATTACGTAAACCTTCCAATGGACTACCTATACCCCAATGAAATTGTTGAATATAATAAGCTTGTGACGAAGGTGTTGACAAAGATCAAGAGAAGGCATGATGCCACAGTGATGACCCTTGCCAGTGGGGTTCAAAGCTGGAAATCAAAGAATAATAATAAATATTTGAGCACGAACATCAATCAATTCTTGGATAGATTCTACATGTCAAGAATCGGTATCAGAATGCTAATTGGACAAACAATTGCATTGAATTTACAGGCCCAAAAACACATGCAAGATGATGATTACGTTGGTATCATCTGCTTGAAATGCAATATTAGCGACATTGCTGAGGATGCAATTGATGCAGCAAGGTTTGCATGTGAACAGCATTTCAATATAATGGACGTCCCCCAAGTTAAATTGTACTGTCCCCCGGATTTGGTCTTTGGGTATGTTCCAGGCCATTTGGTCCACATGCTTTATGAAACACTCAAAAACTCATTAAGAGCCACCATTGAACATCACTCCAAGTTGAACCCCAACAAGTCTTTGGAAGATATCGAATACCCACCAATCAAAATAATCGTTGCAAAGGGAGATGAGGATATAACGATCAAGATATCCGATGAAGGTGGAGGAATTCCCCGTTCCGCAGTGCCCCTAGTTTGGACCTATTTCTACACATCCGCAGAGAGGAAAACAAAGTTGGATTCATTAGAGGATGGTAGTAGAGCCCCATTTATGGGTTTGGGTGTGGGGTTGCCTCATTCAAGGCTATACGCTAGATATTTCCATGGGGACTTAAAGTTGATATCCATGGAAGGGTATGGGACAGACGTTTATTTGCATTTGAATAGGTTAACCTCTAGTAGCGAGCCACTACATTGAAATGAACAAGATGGACTCATCCGATGGATATTGACATTAGGGGAATCGCTGTTAGCTTCAAGTTTATTTATGGCCTTATGAAACAGCTTTCATGCAAATGTTAGTTGGTTTGCTATTGTGTACCCCATTATAACTCTGTTTATAATTACAATTTATTTTTGCTGAGCGGAGTTTCTTGTCTCGTCAAAAATTATAGCTGTACCACAAGATTCTAAGGAGGTGATCATAAATCCTTGCTACCGCATGCTTGGCTTGAAGGTTCGATTTTTTCATTATTGTGGAATGATTTGCCAACCAGTATCTCCCCCTTTGTCAGCTTTTTTTCCTTTCAACCCCGCAAGAAGGTGCTTTAATTCACTAGAACAACCAAGGTTTGGAATTGATGAAGAAGACGATATAGAATTGGAATTAAGATCTATCAAACCTAAAAAGGATACTTTCATTACAAAGGTGTTAAAATCCAAACCAAGCCGGCGATATATGAACAAAATACGGATGCCGTTGATCAATTTACACGATTTTGATTTGAATGAAGTACCTCTGGAACCACCTTCGGGTGAGTTGAGGTGGATTTTCGATTCAAGTGAGGATATTAATGGGTATTTAAAACTCATGTTGGCCCATAATTGCAATGTCGAGCCTGTCAAAGATAATTTAATGCATATCGTCACAAACTTTAATCGTTACCACCCCATTTGCACAACTGAGACTGTGAATCAACTGATCCGATTTCTTGGAAGAAGAACCAATTGGGATCGAATATTGAGGCTTTTAAACCAGATGAAACTATGTGGGTTGAATCCCAATAGAGAGACCTTGATTTGGTTATTACGCTCCTGTGATTATACCTCAAATCCCCTTCAACGAGTAAGATTAGTGAAGCAGGTGCTAGATTTAGGGATCAACCGGTGGAAGTTTCCATGTACCAGAGAGGTGAAGATGATGATTTGGTTTGCATTACCTGTCAATAGAGATTGGTTTGATTTGAACAGTGTTCTATTCAATGAGGGACTAAATGAGTATATTCACTTGGGAGAAATGAAGAAACACTATGTTAAAAACCTAGTCAAGTATAAGTCCAAAAATATGGACGATCCATTGCGAGTGTTTCTCACAATAAGAAATCAAATTGTCAAGCGTGGCGTGAATGTTTCTTTAGATGCAATCATGTTTCAAATAATGAGAAAATTGGATCCTCCACATGCTTTTCGAATACTCACCAGTAAGTCTGTTAAAGGAGAGGTGGATATTGGAAAACATGGTCTCTTCATGATTCGAAAACTTTTAAAACAACGGAGGCCCCTAATTAATGGAATTCTATTTAGAAACAATCTGTTGAGAATTTATCCGCATTTGGATCCCGTTTTGACATCTCCAATTCTTCATTATCTTCAATCCTTACCAAACAGTCAAAACATAATCAATAATCTTGCCACCCCAAGCTCAAAAATCCACTCTCTAAAATGGGAAAAGTCTCAATGGGGTCAGTTTCCCACTCTTGATGCTACCGAGCTTGCTTTGGTAAGCCAAATGTATGATTTAGGTGGTTGATTTTAGCAACTTAATGCTACTGATGGAATGTCTGTGGCGCACGCCTTTCCATTGCTAAATGTGGCGCATGAATTGCTGTCTTGCTGCTGAGAAAAATCTCCAAAAATTTTCAGTCAAATGGCCATTTGATTGTTCAAGAAATGATCAAGCAATTGGTGAGGGGTTTTCATTCAGCGGGGTTTGCCTTGCAATCTGCTTGTAAAGAAGGAACTGTTATGAACATCAATGTTTTTAAGGGCGCAAAGCCAACCGTGGCGTTGAAAGATGAGGAATACCCTGAATGGCTCTGGAAGTTGTTGGACAAGGACCATCAATTGGAGGAGTTGAAGAACGAATCCTTGTTTAAGTACAAGAGGAAGATGGTCAAAAAGGCCAACGTGGAGAAGATCAAGATGCAGAATTTCATGACTAAGTTGAATAAATAGGGTATATAACGTGTAAATAAATGAATTAGAATAAACGATAGATAGAGACACTTTTTGGTTTCAAGTCCAGTTTTATATCTGGTTTGGCTAGTAGTGTACTTCACTGGCGGTGATGGGAATTTTTCAAACCCTTTTGAACATCTTCTTTACTTCGATGAAACCATTCACTGTCTCTGCTACACCACGTCATCTTTTCAAGAGGTTTGCTTCCAATATCCGGGCACCTCCCCCAACTTCCCAGGCTGCTGTGAAGTCCTCCAAGTCATCAGGGTCCTCTGGGTCTCCATTTGACTCTTCATTCACATTTCAGATGTTCCTCATTGTTGGGGCTATGGGTGCGGGCTACACGTTGGGTAAGACATCTATTACAAATTCTCCGCCACCCACATTGTTTCCTAAGGGCTCCACAACTTCCTGTGAGGATTTGAAGGAGTTTCCAATTGATTTAACATATGATAAATTCAAGAGATGCGCGTTGCGTATTTTAGAGTCCAAAGGTGTTCAAGTTGATGTGAAGAACGGGCAGAATCAGTTTCTATTCAATGAAGCGTTTTGCAATAAAGAGGTCGCCATCTTAATGAATGAAATCGATGGTTTAGGTGATGTGTTTTTTGGTAAACAGGAAGACGTCTGGAAGGGTAAACAGTTCACCTTTTACCCAGAATCAACAGAAGATGTTGCAAGTATCATGAAGTTCTGCACGGAATTTGGTGTTCCTGTCTATACGAGAGAAAATGCCGGCTTATGCTTGAATTTGGATTTCAAGAGAATGAATAAAGTGGAGCAAGTTGGTGGGTTGTTAGATGTTGATGTGGGTTCAAAATATCTTGATTTCAACCTGGATGGTCTTGACTTGTTCTTAGCCGCTTGCGGTGTTACGCTGACAGGGTCGATTAACGGGATTTCAATTGATTCCATAAAGGAGCTCACTGCTGTTTTACCGGATGGGACTATCTTACAAACCGAAAACGATCAAGAAGTATTCAAATTGTTAACCATGTCCCCTGAAGAGCTCTGCGTGATAACAAATTTTAGGTTGAAGGAAGCTTCCAATCAGAAATTGGTTGTCGTTGGCACAGCCACTACCTCCCAACTCAATGGCCTCGTGACTGAGATAACAAAAAAATTGCCAACAGTTAATGTTGGTGTTGTTGATTCCAACAGAAAACTAACCAGTCGATTCGGTGATTACACTTCATTTGCTGTTGTGAAGCTCACCAATGAACAGCTATCAAAGTTACCTAAAAAGTACACCACCGGGGAAATTAGTAATGGATCTACCATTCAAACCTTTTCTCAGAGGGAGCTAAACCCACAAGTGACTAATACATCTACAGAAGGGGTTTTAATAACAAGAGACATCATGAGCAAACCGTTCCAGCCTCTTACCGACGTCCAATCAAGACGGAAATTGAATCAAAGTGGATCTACTCCGGCTTCGAACCTCATGAGAAGAGTCAAGTTGGCTACAGATGGGCAGTTGGTCTTGAATCGTCCAGAGAATATAAGTGTGGCACATGAAAAGTAAGTTGTGGCGCAGTAATGGCTTGTACATAATACATTGAGACGAAATGGTTACCTTACTCTGGCTGACTGATATGAAGTATATATTATAATGTTTGTGTATATTATAAATACGTTTGGTTCGCCTGGGCATAAACTTTTCCCTAGGATTTGTCACTTGGCCATGCAAGGCAATGAATATTATAGGTTTTTTAGGCATCAAAATGCGGACTCGTAATTTGTGTAAGTTTACGTGATTTATGTTGCTAGAATGTTTTGATAGACCAAGGTCCCAATCAAGCGTTGCTTATTCAATTAAAATTCAAAATTTAACTTCCCTTTAATTTGGGGTTACGTGGAAAACCACACCTGAATGAACCTATTTTTAATAAAATTAAAGAGTTGATAGCAAAAGATGCTCAAATTAACTTTAAATTACGTTTGCCTATGAATTGAGATAAGATTAGATATATCAATTTATCCAAGTTGGATGAACTGTCTGGGAATTTTTCAGGGCAAAACCATTAAAAAATGGTCTTATTTGGGGAAAAAGTAACAAGTACATTATATTAAGATTGATTATGAATATAATATACAAAAAAAGGGCATTAAAACATTAAATTGTATCAATTTTACAATTTAAGCATTGGTTCACATGAGTAAACATTTGAATTAAACTAAGATCTTCAAGACGATTCAATGTGAAAAACTGGATAAAATGTTTGAACGGTTTCAAGCATTTGGTTTTCTACAATGTATTAGTAAAAAAGCGACTCGCAACAACATGGCCATCTAAATTTTAATTCCGATATATTGCGATGGAACTAGTGCTGAGCCAAAAGCTGAGCCAATTATAGCTCATGAACTTTCCGCAACCACCGCCACAAGAGATAACCCATCTTGAAAGGATAAAATCCAGAATTAAAATCAAATATTTTTCATGTGATAGTTTTGAAATTCCTGGGCCATCCGACCTTCCTTTTTTAAAATTCTTATTGAATTTATTATTCGAACCATTGTTTTTAAAAAACATATTTCTATCTCATTGATCACTGGGTCATACCATCCACAATGTAGAGCTATTAATAAGGCACCCTTGTTTCCGTTTGTTTCAAAAATAGGCCAAATGGCTAGTGACACACTTACATAATCGGAAAAATGGTATTATAATAGTTGAACTTGTCCCTTTCTACCGGTAAATTAATTGAAAAAAATTGCTTATCTAGCTAACATACTTCTAGGTTGACTAGAAAGCATTATAAAGAATACGTAACTACCATGAAGCCAACTTTGCTCAAGCTTCCTTCACGTTAAATTTTTATAGTGACAAAATCTTCACCTTGTATTACCTAAGCAATCAACTTTTCCCCCCCTAATTGATGCCTTCTTTTCAATAAAACACATTTAAATGGGAAGATCCAATCTAGAGGAAGTCCCTATTAAAGATGAGGATACTGGTCCTAGTTCAGCATTTTTAAACGACGGTCAATTTGATGATTTTGACCCTTTATTGGCCAATCCGGATGTGGTGGGACCAATTATTACCTCACCTGAAGAGAGAAGGACTGGTGGCATTGAATCGCTAGATCCACAGGATTATGCACTGGGGTATCCTTCATCAAATTATAAACCAATAGTGGAGCCTATTCTGGACACACCAAGCGATTTGCTGCTCAAAAAAAACATGGAGAGTTTACAAGGTGATGTTAAGAAGCCAAAGAAGAAGCAAAATGGGGGAAAGAGACCAGCGTTTGTTGTAAAATTATGGAATATGGTTAATGAAAATCAGAACAAGGAATACATTCATTGGTTGCCAGACGGTGAAAGCTTTTTGGTGTCGGATAGAGAAAAGTTCATGAAGTTTGTTCTTCCAAAGTATTTCAAACATAACAACTTTGCGAGTTTTGTGAGGCAGTTAAACATGTATGGTTGGCATAAAGTCCAAGACGTGAATCATGGAAGTCTGAATCAAAGTGAAGAAGCTTGGCAGTTTAAGAACCCGAACTTTAAAAAAGATCGAGAGGATCTCTTGGATAATATTGTGCGTAATAAGCCCAAGGATGAGCAGCATGAAGAGAATGATGTTGACATCAAACAGCTGCTATCCCAATTGGAACTGATGAAGAATAATCAAAAATTGATTGCAGACGATTTACGTAGAGTGAGACAGGATAACGAGATGCTCTGGAAGGAGAACTTTCTGGCCAGAGAAAAACATAAACTTCAATCCGAAACTCTGGATAGGATTCTGAGATTTTTGGTGAGCGTTTACGGTAATAACACCTCGAAGCTGTTGGATCAAGTGAACCAAAGTGGAGCTGGTTTGATGGATTTGCAACCACGAAATATTAATAAATTTCAAGCAGATTACTCTAATTGGTATCCTGATGCCGCTGGGAATGATTTGACCCATCAGCAGCTGAAAATGCAACATTCTCAATCCCAACCAATTCACCAACAACCACTGTATCCACAACCCACCGGTAATAAACAACAGTTGATGATTACTCAAAGGGCCCATGGATCTTTCTCCTCTACTTCCTCTCAGAAACCAATATTGACTGACCTGGGCGATTCTCAATTTCCAGATTCACCAAATATTCAAGAATTAGACGGTCACACCCCTTCCTCTCTGGGAAGAAAATTCATGCCTATAAAACAATACCATCAAGCCCCTACACAACCTAACACACCCGAGCTGATTATTGGGAATATCAACCAGCATTTAGATGATAACGACAGTGCCATCAACCAAGTGAACGATTGGATCAGCAGATATGGGAATAAGCCCGTCGATGGATTAAGCGATGTAATCGGCGACGGGGGAGATGAAGAAGATTTTCTTAATCCTGACCTGGATGATGCCGATTCCCGGCTTTTGGAGCTGAACGCAGATACACCCACTCTGAATTTGAACAGTGATGCTTTTCTGAACCCTGAGTATCCCAAGAGGACAATGGCCGACTCCAATTACAACAGCACTACTAAGAAACAAAAGAGGCAATGAAGTCTAAATGGTTCAGAATGTGTAGATCCCATAACCAGGTTTATTTCGTTATGAGTTATTCCTTTTTTTATTGTATAGTATATTTATAAACATCACTTTTCTAACCATGGTTCATCATTTACTCCATCCCAATAGTATTGCAGTTTCTTTGAAATCGGTTGAATTCTCTTCCATCGCAAAGACTGGCTCATCTTGCCAATACAAGTCATTTTCAATCCTCTGTTTCAACAACTTGCCCACTTTACCCAATCCTGTTGATGGATCTGGAACGTTATGAACAATTGCATAATCATGAATTGCCCAGTTGGTCCACTTGGAAACATTGACATATTTTCTTTCTTTTGTATCCAATAATCTACAGATCTTCACGACATTAGACCATGCTGGGAAATAAGGACAATCAATCAAGTAATGATTAAGAAGGTAAAGTTTGAAATTGGCCTCCATCGATCCACCAATTATTTTAGACCACAGCTTACTGAACGAAAAACACATTGCCAACTGGTTCAAGTTGCAGAAATACTCGATGAAAGTTAAAAAAGTATCGTTTGTCACAAAGTGAGTATCCTTCGACTCTTTCACCAATTTCCAAGCATCATCCACTCTATTATTAAAGAGGAAAGATCTGATCATCGTGTTGAAAGTGAACGGATCAAGCTGGATTTTACATTGAGTGTACAAATCTGTCAACTCTTCAGGTGTTAAAACGTCTGTCATTCTCAAAATGTATGTATTGAACACCGGCCTTATTGGTATATCGTAATCCAACATCATATTCAACATTTTCAACTTAGCACCAGGTGATTTCAATAAATTGAAAATGTAATACCATGTGTTGATGTTGATTTTCTTATTCCTCTCTAAAGCATCTTCCAATTTGTTTATTCTAAACCTGTACACGGTTGGAGCATTCTGGGCCATGAGTAAGCCGTTCATGAAGTCGATATCTTGGACAATCGAAGTATTTGCTTGCATTATATCCATCACTTCGAAAGCCACGTTCGATTTCAATAGAAAATGAAGAAGCGACACCATGGATACATAGCTTTCCTTTGTTATCCATGTTGCATGATCTCCAACAAGTTGGGTGATTCTTTTGACAACTGCAGAATGGGTATTTGGATGGTATGATTGTGAGGTTAATTTCTTAATATAACTATTAACGTTTGACTCCGTCAACTTCTTTGGCGTATGAGGTAGCGAATAACTAACACTTAGATGAACAAACTCCACATATGGGATCTCAGATTCTGGCACTGGTGTGGGTGATAAATCTCTCACTAAATCCAAGATTGTTTCCTCGTCAATCGACACTTCCAAATTCTTTTTGCTAATAATATCATTTAATAAACCAGAAGTTCTACGTAACCCCCCATTTTGATTCGCTAAAATACTCTTAGCTTGTAGATTTGGTTCTTCCGGTATTCTTAAAAATGTGTCACTATCGAAATTCAAATCTATTGATTGATTCAAAACTCGGGACCTAACAGGGATAGCGTAACATCTTTGAAAACTACTTTGAAAACACCGGAGCCCACTGTGAGCTAGTATCCTCTTCATATTTACAAGAAAGACACCTTCTTGTGATAAAAAAGAGTGAAAAGTTTCAGAGGAGTCACGTGCACATTTGATGTGTGCGGATTTTAGCTCATTTTTGGTACCTTCTTCTTCGGCTTTATCTCTGTATTCACATTGATAAACGGCTCTGTTAAAATTATTTCCCAAAACTAGTGGTTTTCTTATTGATATTGGCGCAATTAAAAGCTAACTCAGCGCAATTTGACAATATTCACAGTAGCATAGGCTATTTTTTCAGACAAGAGAATCCTTTAAATTGTACATTATTCAGAGTATTTAGAAGTAGCAAAGCAGTTTCCTATTGCTTTTTTAATGAATTCCACCATTTTAGCCGCAAAATGTTGCACGCATATCCTTTAGATTGTTCCCAATTTAATCAACGAGAATATTTCTTTGGTGACTTGCTCGCCAACAAACTAGCAGAGAAAGTATGTCATATCTAAATTTAACGAAAGGAAACACATTTATACAAACAGGATAGAGTAAACCCTGAATTATCACCAATGAGTAAACAAGGTTAAATACTACTGTTACGTAAGCTAATCACGTGATGGGCCTGTTGTGGAAGGCCGAAATTTCATTTACTTTGGTGAGCTATTGATTTGTACACACCGACGTATGAAGAGCATGAATGGGGGACCGCGAAAAGAACTAAAGAAGACCCGGTCGAAGATGGGATGTGTGAACTGTAAAAGAAGAAAGAAGAAATGTGACGAGATCAAACCAATCTGTACAGGATGTTTAAAAAGAAACATCATCTGTGAATACAGGGACCCGCATTCTCACCCAATTGAAGAACAGCCAACGACAGGATTATCAGATGCGGCTATCAAGGCATTGGGGATAAAAAATTCCACTGGAGACGGGATGAGAGACTTGAAGAATGTTAAAATATCAACAATTAAGGGCTTGAAAACAATCATTGGTGAGCAGGCTTTATTGATGATTCAAGAAGGTATTGGAGGCCAATTTTATGAGTTGGTGTTTGGTGATGATCCTAAGTTTCAGCAGGTATTCAACAGTGTTCCAGCTTCCATGGAGATAAAATTACCAGTGGAGTTGACGTTCGATGAACTATCACATTTTGAATACTACTGTAAGACGATTTTACCCAATTTATGCATTCTTCCCCAGGAATTCAATTACTATTCCAAGATATATGTTCCTCTAGCTTTCAAAGAGAGTTCTGTTCTCTACACATTAGTTGGGTGGGGATGCAAAATGAAAAAGAACCACAATTTAAATTATCAAGTGGAAAACAAGGATGCAGATAGATACATCGAAATGGCGAATGAAATGATTAACAAATACAATAAATCTTTGGATAGGGAAAAATTCATTGTCAATTTTGTTTGTTACATGATCTTAGTATGTATGGAGATTTCATTCGGAGACACCATTAATTGGTCAAATTATTTCACAAGTTGTTTTAATATGATCAATGAAATGCCAGGGGATTTTAAATACCTATTGAATACCTGTTCAATAGAGGGGAACCTTTTGGCCGAAAATTTTGCCTATTTTGACGTCTTAGCTAGTCAATCAAATGAAAATGGAACTTTCTATCCAATTAACGATTACAAGGCTCTATTTGCCAGTAATGAGAATACCATAAAAGTTCATGACCCTCTGCAAGGATGTATTAGACCAATAATTTTAATCATTGGTGAAATAGTCAACGTTTTAGTTGAATACAACACAATGCAAGTTGATTTAGATTTACCCGAATGCGATAGATTTGAAGTCATGACAAAGATGATGAAAAAATCAGAGCAATTAGATAAGGAGATCAAGTTCACGAAACCAGATTTGACTTGTTTACCATATCTCCAAACCCCAGAAGAATTGGAATTCCATTTGACTCTTTTTGAAGTTTACCAATTGGCTACCCAGATTTACTTGAGACAGGTCATTAGGAAGCTACCACCAATGGTGCCAGAAATCCAAATATTGGCTTATAATCTAAGAGAGGATTTAAGGATTTTGATTAAATCACCACGGTTAAAAAACAGTCTGGCGTTCCCAATGCTACTCTTGGGTATAAGCGCAGTTACAACCGAGGATAAGAAGGATGTTAAAGAGATGTTCAATGTTTTAATTCAAGTATGCGGGTATTTGAGTTCATACCAAAAGTTGCTTTTTGTCGTAGAGAAATTATGGAGTATGAATGAGAATGGGATAATCTATATCGATTGGTTTAAGATAACTAAACAGTTACGTTGGAAGTTGAATTTGGGCAGATGATTGTGGATCCCTGGGGGATTCTATATGTATATTAGTAAGATAAACACCATCACAAAAAGGTAGGTGAAAGCATGGAGGCACATAACAGGCTCACTTCCATAAACTTCTTAATGAACAGTCCATACGCTCTTCCAACCAAATTAACAACTTAAAAACTATAAATATAATGAATATATTGAACATGTGAATAACCAAATATTTGAATAAATTATAGAGAACTTGACTCTTTATACTCTACTTTGCCCCCCTGGACCTCTTCCACCGAAACGTAGTCATCCAAAACAGCGCCCACTGTATCATCCAAATCAGGTCTTCTCCCGGTAATGAAATCCATATCCTCGTATTTAACAAACCCTTCCTTGAAATAAACTAAGTCATAGAAAGCCCACACTATGAAAAAGATAGGCAACATGATATATCCATCAATGAATAATTGGTAATCAAATGGAACAAAACAACTCCAACCTTGAACCAGTGTTAAGACCACACCAATTACAATTGCGACATAGTTAGCCCATGGGAATAGCATAGCACGGAATGGCATATCCGATAACGGGAAACCTTGACGGACCCAACCCCATCTGAACCTCAAATGGGTGACTAGAATGCATGTCCAGACAATGAAACAAGCCACACCAGTGACATCGACAATGTAATCATAGGCAACAGATGAACCAGAAGTGTAGGATAAGATTGAAAGGAAACCAAAGATGTGCATTGAATGAATTGCAACATAGGGAATCCCTCTCTTGTCTGTTTTAGTGAATATTTTTGGGCCATAACCAGCACTTGACCAAGTGAAAAGTGCTCTTGAAGCAAAATAGATTGCCGAGTTGATTGAGGAAAAGCATGTTATCCAAACCATTGTTGTAACGAAATATTTCCCATTTGTCCAACCGGCATTTTTGAATGCAATACTCATTGGTGATCTCATGACTTTGTCAGCGGATGTCAATAAAGGATCATTGTAAGCAACGGTGATCCCATAGAAGATGGACAAGCCAAAATAGACGTAAAAAACTCTGAAAACTGTTGATTTGACAGCGGTTGGGATTGCCTTACGTGGATTTCTAGCTTCCGCAGCAATAACTGAAACACCTTCCACGCCGGAATAAAAGACACCAGCGTAGACAAAAGAGTTGGCAATACCTTCGAATCCCGACTTCAATGGATAGTTCTTGAATGGATTATCTGGGGAATGACCCTTAATACCACCTGCGGCATAAATGATTGCAAAGATGTAATAACCGGATAGAAATGCCAACTTCAAAAATCCCAAGAAGTACTCTGCCTCACCCCACCAAGAAACATTCAAGCATTGGAAGATCGTAAAGACAAACCAAAAAATAAGGTACCAACCGTACGTTGGGACTGTTGTTGAGTAAGTTTGCATTGCAGATGTTAACGAAGTGTATTCTGCAATAATGTTTGTAATCCAAATGATCACGTAGAAGATGGCCACTGTTGCACCAAAACCTTTTGAGACGAATCTGGACCCTAAAATGGCAAAGTTGTTATCTAAAAGAGCGTTCATTTCCCCAATTGAGCCCATCATCGCAAAGACAAGTATACCAACAATGGCAAACCCAACAATAAGACCAACAGGTCCACCGGAGGCCAAAGCGCTACCCATACCCTAAACGTGCGTGTTAGTATATACATACATATTTGCTCATGATCTGAAATTGTAAGATACATACGATAAAGACCCCAGGACCGATCAAGCCACATAAGGCAATCAAATTAATCATTCTATTTTTTAGCCCTGCTTTCAACCCGGAGTTGAGGATCTCATCTCCCTTATCGTTCAAATGGTAAGCATTTGATTGGGCAGCTTCTAGTGTTATGTGTGATTCCAGCTTGCTCATGGTTATAAAAGGTGAAATCGATGCTGTGGCCGGTCTACGGTTACCCCTTATATAAAAATTCCGTCCAAGATAGGCCACCACAGCCAATGATAACGCTAATTATGAAATGTCCAATAAAATGTTCACTGTCCGGTTTAGAGAAACTTTTAACCGCTGGAGATCGCCAAGCGCATGCGGATGTCAGATTATGTAAGCGATGCGATCTTTACATCCGATAAGAAATGCGTATGTTGGGCGCTTTGAAGGACAAATAAAGGAGCCGTCTCTAGTTACTCCACTTTTTACCTTGTGTATCTAAGAACATGACGATGGATATTGAAGAGAAATTCGATCAGCTTGCAAAGACTGTTCCAATCACAGATACCCACAATGACTTCCCCTACCTGTTGAGAAGTCAGTTGCATTACGAGCTTAACACCCCAGGTTTCAACTTTGACAATCTTCTCACTTCTCAGACTGATTTGGTCAAGATGAAGGAAGGCAGAATTGGGCTCCAGTTTTTCAGCTGTTGGATTGAGTGCAAGGATGATGATTTTCTTTACACGGACTTCAATAAAGCTAACAGTGTTGTGAGAGATACGTTGGAGCAGATTGATGTGGTTAAAAGACTGGTCGATAAGTATTCGAAGAATTTCAAGTTTGTTTCCAACTCCCGGGAGGCGTTGGAGAACTTCCAAGGTTCTAATGGCAGCCAAATTTCTATCACCCTGGGAGTTGAAGGTTTGCATCAAGTGGATCTTTCTCTTGGTGTCATTAGACAATATTTTGACTTGGGGGTGAGATACATCACTTTGACCCATAACTGTGACAATCCCTTTGCAACTGCAGCATCTACTGTGACTGCAGGATTGCCTGATAAGGGTCTTACAAAGTTTGGTAAGGATTGCGTTCTGGAGATGAACCGGCTGGGTATGATGGTGGATTTATCTCACGTTTCATACAATACGATGGTCGATGTCTTAGAGATTACCAAAGCCCCTGTTCTTTTTTCTCATTCCTCGGTTTACACACTTTGCCCACATTTGAGAAACGTGCAGGACGATATTTTAAACAAGGTCAAGTTGAACGGCGGTGTTGTCTGCATCAACTTCTTCCCGGTGTTCTTGAAAAAAGAGGGTCAAGAGGCGTCCGAGGTCACCATAGACGAGGCTGCCGAGCATGTGGAGTATATTATCAAAAGAATCGGCTGGGATCATGTGGGTTTTGGCTCTGATTTTGATGGAATTCCTTGCGGTCCAAAGGGTCTCGAGGATGTTTCAAAGTATCCAGCTCTGATTAAGAGGGTTTGGAAAGATATGCAAGCAAGCGAAGCTGATATTGCAAAGCTCATGGGTTTGAATGTTTTGCGTGTTTGGAACCAATGTGAACAAGTTTCCTTGGAAATGAAGAATCAATCTCCCGTGGAAAGTAACTGGAGTGACAGAAAGTGGATCTTCCATGATTATGTTAGAAGCTACTTTCCTGAATTGTTTCCCGGTTCCATGGAATGCAAACAGGGTAACGTTTACAAATCACATGACTTGGTTATCAACAAAAAGAAGAATGATGAAAATACTGAGACGCTGAGCAAATGAGCAAATATAGCTCATCTGATGACTCCGTAGAAGAGGGTATATTGTTAATGGTCTTAACTGACTTATTTGTGCAGAACAACTCCTTTTATTGGTTTATATATTCTTATTATAGAAATAAAAACTGTTTATTCAACTTTATATCTCGAGGATCTTCTAATAATTGCAATATGGGTCTCCTAGCTCACATTCATACCAATCTTAAGGCCAAGTTTGTAATTTCAATTGTTATCTTACGATTACAATTATTACAACTGTTTGTCGGGCACTATGAGTCAATTTTTTTAAATTTACCCCGTTTTATCAAATGTTATCTATAAAATTTCACACTTAAACCCATTAATTTTAAACAAAATAAGGCTTTTTCTCATTTAAAACTCCAAAATTGTTGAAGGTGATACCCATAGTAACGGCCCCTTACCTTTTCTTGCTGAAAAACCGCTTTTATTCATTAAAGCGAATCACCTTTAAAACTGAAAGCGCTAATAGATATGCGAAAAAAATTATGATATGATCAACCTTACTCTCTCATGAATATAAAAACCCCTCCATCCCCGCCTCTGGATCATTGCATTGGATTCTTTTAAGCAGCTGCAATGTCTACTATTACTGTTCTTGGTTCCGGTATTGTTGGTTTGTACACAACATACTGTTTGATCAATGAAGCTCACGTTCCACCGAGCAAGATCACCGTGATCGCAAAGCATATGCCAGGAGATCAATCGATCGATTATACATCTCCTTGGGCCGGTGGTAACTTTTCGTGTATTTCTCCTAATGACAAGGACACCCTCGCCTTCGACAAGTACACCTATGAGCACCTTGGTGAAATTCAAAAGAAATTGGGTGGACCAACATGTGGCTTGGATATGAAGCCAAGTACCGAATACTGGGATTCCCAGCCAGATGAAGGGAAGCTAGTCTCGTTGAAATCTTACTTGAAGGATTTCCAAGTGATTGAAAAGTCAGATTTACCTGCTGGCGTGGCATACGGTATTACCTTTACAACCTGGAATTTCAACTGTCCTCTCTTCCTTTCCAACTTTAAGAAATATTTGGACAAGTTAGGAGTTGTGTTTATTCAGAGAGAATTGACTCATATTTGCCAAGCTTACTTGCCTTACACTAAGGTTGTTATGAACTGTTCAGGTATCGGGGCATTTTCCATCAACGGCGTCAAGGATGACAAGGTGTATCCAACTAGAGGTCAAGTTGTGGTTGTCAAGGCGCCACACATTCAAGAAAATATGATGAGATGGGGAGACGATTACGCTACTTATATTATTCCAAGACCACATTCCAAGGACCAATTGGTTTTGGGTGGGTTTTTACAAAAGGATAACTGGACTGGTGATACGTTTGAAGGGGAAACCGAAGATATCATTAGGAGGAGCACTGCTTTATTGCCAAAGATCCTTGACCAACCTCTCGAGATCATCAGGGTCGCTGCTGGGTTGAGACCTTCTAGACACGGAGGGGTTAGGGTTGAGGCCGAAACTTTAGAAGATGGCAAGATGATTGTGCACAACTACGGTGCTTCTGGTTACGGCTACCAAGCTGGTTACGGTATGTCATCAAAGGCTGTTGCTTTGTATAAGAAGACCACCAGGGATTCAAAACTCTAAATAATCACCAGTACCTCCAAGATTCTATTTTTGTACAACCAACCTCTGTTTCAATTTCTTCCCCAGATGCCAACTTGACGAATGAATCCACAGTGATTGGGAAATTTGGGTAGGCCAATAAACCCACACCTTTACCACCTAAACTTGTTTTAAATGTTTCAAAACCTTTAACTTCAAATTTGGCATCCAATGCCTTGAGACTCTCCTCTGGAATGTTCTCATTCATTAACGTGATTGCACATCCTCCACCACCTGCGCCAGTCAATTTGGTTTCACCAATAGACAATTCATCACAATAGAGTTTAATTCTCTCCAAATTTGGGTGAGAGACACCTAAGGCAACTAACAAACCATGGTTTAATCTCACTAGTTCAAACAGTCTCTTTTTCGATTCTTCATCCAAAAATGGTCTCAACATCAGATTATAGGCCTCTCTTGCAATTGCCTCCATTGATTCCAAAATCGCACCAGATGTCTTTGGAAATTCATTGGTGATACGTGCCACATTTCCCACCAATGTGGCTGTTCTTCTAGGAGTCTTTGTATTAGTCAACAATAAGTCAATCTTAGGGAAATTTCTCATTGAAGTCCTAACACTTGGCATTGAATTGGACATTCTTTGGAACATCACTGCACCTCCGTGGGTGGCAACTGCATTATCAATCCCACTGGGGTTACCGTGGATACATTTTTCACCCATAAACGACCAAGCATCCACAAATGTGCAGTCATCCGAATCTTTCTTAATTATTGTATCACTTGTAATCTGTGCCTCCTTGATGTGACCACCGATATATGCTAGAGCACTGGCTAAACACACCGAAATTGATGCAGATGAGCCCAAACCAGCACCAATTGGCAACGTTGATCTTACTGTGAAAGTCAATCCACCCTCAACGTTGTTTGGACAGAGGGAAATGAAAAGATAGAGAAAAGCGTATGCTGCTGCGTAATGCAATGGAGATGTTACAGTGATCAACAAAGGGGTGATTTCATTCACCAATTCGGGATCTAACTCCTGGTCGGGCATTGGGACCCCCTGTTCGTTTGTTGTCAAATGCCATGGAAAGTCTGCCTTAGACCATTGAAAGGAGAAGTCAATATCAGGAAATTCCAATTTTATGAATTCATCGTCTCCAGAATCCTTGGTCACAAGTAGGTAGGTTCTCAATGACAAAGCAGCTGCAATTGCTGGCTGAATTGGGGTATTTGTTAGTAACACGTTTGAGATAGATTCAAGAGGTGTTGAAACTCACTTTGTTGTAAACAGCAGAGTGCTCGCCAAAAAGGATCACCTTCCCCGGGGCTGAAGTCAAAAAGGGGTAATCAACCATTTAAAAAACAGAAAAGAGAAGGCCTTCGTGATGAACGACAATTGATGTTATTTTTTCAAAGTAGATTTATGCTCAGACGATCGCACGTACAAGTCAGTACGCAACATTTCTTAAAATTGTCGGCGCAGCATAAAACCCACTCCGGAGCGCTTTTTTACTGGGAAAATCACTCCGAAATTATTTTTTCTTCTCAGAGATGCTGGGAGATTTCACTACTTTCCACATTGGGAAATAAAAAATTTTTTATAAGTGAAATTTTCACTTCGTTCTTCACCTTTTAAATCGAATAATGTCAGCAAAGGATCAAATTAAGGTGAAATTTTTCACTAGAGATGAAGATGAGGAACTTCATTGTAGTTCTAATCCATTATTTGTTCCGGTTTCCTTAAAAAGATTTGGTCTTTCGGAAATTGTTAACCATTTGTTAAAAACTGATCAGCCGGTTCCATTTGAATTTTTAATAGATGGTACGATATTAAAGACAAATTTGCAAGATTACTTAGTTGCTAATGGTCTTTCCACTGAAACCACTCTTACTTTGGAATACACTAGAGCTGTTTTACCACCAAAATATTTATCCAGTTTCTCGAATGAGGATTGGATCTCATCTATTGATACATTAGGATCTATGAGTGTTCAAAATGGTGAAAATTCCACAACTATAAGCACCAATCCTAAGATTTTGACAGGTTCTTATGATGGTATTGTGCGAATTTGGAATCAATCAGGTAAAGTTGAAACTCAGTTGGAAGGACATTCTCAACCAGTCAAGAGTGTCAAATTTATTTCACCAACTAGATTTGTCACAGGTGGTATGGATAGAACTATCAGATTATGGAAGGCAACCACGATTTCCAATGAAGATTTAGATAAAGATACTCAAAAGGGTAAGACATTGGCATTGTTAGATTATCATAAATCCAGTGTTAACTCGTTAGCTGTTGATGTTTCCACTAATAGAATCATTTCCGCCTCACAAGATAATACTCTAGCAATCTGGTCAACAAACGTGAAAGAAATGGAAAATAAGGAATACAGTGAAGAAGGTCAAAAGTTGTCTTCATCCAGCAGAAAGAGATTAAAGTTGGCTCAATTGGATTCAACAATTAAGAGGAAATTGCCATTGGCCATTTTGGAATCTCATAAATCATCAGTGGAGTCTGTCATCTTCGATCCAAAGGATGCAACCGTTGCACATTCAGTTTCACAAGATCACACAATCAAGACGTGGGATTTAGTAACATCCAGATGCGTTGACTCAAAACAAACAAATTATTCCCTACTTTCCCTTTGTGGTTTGCCAAGTTTGGGCTTGTTAGCCTCAGGTTCATCTGCTAGACACATCAATTTACACGATCCAAGGGCCTCCAAGGTCACAAATTCCCAATTGGTTGGACACACCAACTTTGTCGTGTCATTGGATACAACGGATAACGAGTATGTTTTGATCTCTGGTTCCCATGATGGTACTACGAAGATCTGGGATATCAGAGCAAACAAGCCAATGTATACCATTGTTAGAGAATCCGGTGAATCAAAATCAAAGGTCTTTGCAACAAAGTGGGAGAAGGAGATTGGTATTTTGAGTGGTGGTAGTGATAAAAAATTACAAATTAATTCCAATGTTGACTTTAAGTAAGTTCGGCCATCCATTTAATAACTTTATAGTAACCCTGCCATAAACTTTGCTTGTTTGTCAAGTAGCCGAGCAATTCTGGATTTTGCTCATCTCTAATCTTCCACCCACTTAGTTCAATCACCTGCTTCAGTTCCTCGTAGTTGAACTCAACCTGAGCGGCAGAGCCATACTTAAGTGGTCCAACGTTTATCCAACGCTTCTTACCCTTGAACTGGCCGCATAGCCTATTGATGGAATCAATATAATCCATCATATTTTCAGCCGTGTCCATAAAGAAACATGTAACGATAACCACATCACCCTTATTGTGACCCTCTTCCAACTGAAATCTTGTAAAGTCGCCGTGGTGGATATGCAAATTCTCCGGTTTCCCCACGGTCTGTAATTTCACTGACCTAAATTGATCATCTGAGTTTAAATGATTGGAATATGTGTGAAGGTATGGATACAAGGTATTACCGTCCTGCTTGTAAATGTACTCATTCATTAAAACCATGAGCCAGGAAAATTCTACTGAATGGACGTCGCCCCCAAAGTTGGTCATCTCATAAGCCACTCTACCCAGACCAGAACCTGGGACTATAATTGTTGGTTTATTCAACCCGGCCATTTGACTCTTGATGTATTTCACAAGGGGCTCCACTTCATCTGTGTAATGATGGGAAGACCAATCACGCGCATAATGACAAAGAGCCTCCACCACACGGAAGTAGTTCCCGCCACCCAATTTAGTGATCATTTGGACCTCCTGTGGAGTCACTTGGTAGTTCTTGACAGCAAGAGATTCTATTGAGGAAAGAATTTTGGCGTTCTCTTTAAGAATGGATTCCATTGTGTTCAGTTTAGAAAGATATGGGGTCCTGTTCACTGTAAATTGTTGTTGGTTGGAGAGTTTTTTAAATAGAAGTCGCCTCCTGTTGTTCCAAGAGGCCCCATTTTTCACATAATTATGTATCTCCGCCATTGTGTTAAGCAAATCGGTTCGTTGGTGGTCCACTTGTATTTGGCCCTTGTGAATCAGTGATTTGAAGTTTTTAAACATATTCGAATTTGTCAAGATCGAAGTTGATAAAATGATTGTAAAAAAGGTTGGGATTTTCGAATTGGGAATTGCAAGAGTAAGTAATAAATGCAGTAGAATAACTATGGAAATTCTAGATATTATTAAACTCAATTCACTAAAATTGGCCATAATAACTTACACAATGAAAATTTTCTATTGCCATGGTTATGTCAAAGGTGTTATCAATTGGTACAGATTTACACAACTCTCTACGATTCAAGAGAATTTTGGAGTCTCCCTTCAAACTGAAACGATTTTCTGAGAGGGTTTTACACCCAAAGCGGGAACTTCCCAATTTCCAGCGAGCCCATGACTTGGGTGATTTCAATAGATGTAACACAATTCTTAGTATCAGTTGGTGTGTAAAAGAGGCGATTTACAAAACCCTCGATAGGGAGGATCAGTTAAAGTTCCGAATGTCCAATTGGTATAAGGAGAACAATAGGGATGGCAGGCCAGTAATTGGAGTAGATCCAATGGTTTATGATAAAATTGGTAAGGAAGAATTCATGTGCAGTTTAACCCACGAGGAGCACTTGATCAGCGCTTTTATCCTTAGACAGAGTATCAGTGTATAGTAGAGAGTTAATTATAAAGAAGAAAGTTAAGATGAATTAGTAAAATGGGCAAATCTACTCCCATTCAACAGTTGCAGGTGGCTTGGAGGTGATGTCATAAGTCACTCTGGCAACACCGTCGACTTCGTTGACAATTCTGGATGCAACCTTCTTCAAGAATGCGGCTTCAAAAACAAACCAATCGGCAGTCATGAAATCGGTGGTTTCGATGGCTCTCAAAGCAATCACTTGTTCATATGTTCTTTGATCACCCATCACACCGACAGACTTAACAGGCAACAAGGCAGCAAAGGCTTGAGAGATTTGTCTGTACAAACCGTGGGCCTTAATTTCCTCGATGAAGATATAATCGGCCTCTCTGGCAATCTTGACTTGAGCAGGGGTAACTTCACCCAAAACTCTAATACCGATACCAGGACCAGGGAATGGGTGTCTCCAGACCAAATCCTCTGGAATGCCCATCAATTGACCCAAATGTCTCACTTCATCCTTGAACAATTCTCTCAATGGTTCGATCAACTTCAACTTCATGTCGTCCAACAACCCTCCGACATTGTGGTGGGTCTTGATAGTCTGTGATGGACCCTTGAAGGAGATGGATTCAATGACATCTGGGTAAAGGGTACCTTGGAGCAAGTATTCGATACTGGAACCATCCTTTGGCTTGATTTCACCAGCAACTCTTTCGAAAACGTGGATGAAGGTGTGACCGATGATCTTTCTCTTCTTTTCAGGATCGGTGACACCCTTCAAGTTGTTCAAGAATTCTTCACCGGCATCAACAACAGTCAGGTTGATACCAAGACCTTCGTCCAAAGTCTTTTTGACGTTGATGGTTTCGTTCTTTCTCATCAACCCATTATCGACATAGATGGCGTGGAATCTGTCACCAATTGCTTCCTTCATCAACTTGGCACCAACAGTGGAGTCGACACCACCGGAAACGGCACCGATGACCTCGGCAGTTGGACCCACCAATTGTCTGATTCTCTTGATCTCACTGTCAATAAAGTTTTCCATAGTCCAGTTTTGTTCAGCCTTACAGATCTTGACTGCAAAGTTCTTTAACAAGGTCTTACCTTGCAAGGAGTGAGTCACTTCTGGGTGGAATTGCAAACCAAAGATTTTTTCAGTTTCATGAGCAATACCAGCAAATGGAGAGTTACCTGAGGTTGCAACAGTCTTGAAACCAGTTGGCAAGGAGATCAACTTATCGTGATGGGACATCCAAACTTGGGAGTTGTCAACACCTTCAAATAATTCACAGGTGGTGTCTTCAACATTCACAACGGCTGGACCGTATTCTCTCTTTTCACCTCTAGAAACACCCTTACCGTTAATCCAGGCCAGTTCTTGCATACCGTAACAGATACCAAGGATTGGAACACCCAAGTCAAAGACCTTAGGATCAACATGAGGAGCCTCTGGGTCAAAGACTGAGTATGGACCACCGGAAAGGATCACACCAACTGGCTTGAATGGCAATTCATCAATCTTTTGGGTACATGGAAGCATTTCTGCGTAAACATTGAATTCTCTCAATCTTCTAATGATCAAGTGGGAGTATTGGGAACCAAAGTCCAAAACCAAGATGGTGTTGAACACCTGATGAGCTGGGGCGACTTCCTCGGTGGACATTTTACCAAAAGAACAGTCAACTAGAAGGGGAGAAAATTTTTTTAAGGATTTTTTTTCATCCGGTAAAAAATGGTCACGTGATCTGACTTCTGTGTTTATAATATAAAAGGAATAAAGAGTATGGATGAGTAAGTAAAGGGTTTGCTCGATTGAAAATGGTGCTTTGGTGTGTAATGAAGTCATGGCCAAAAAATCGCCATTTTGAAGAACCAAAATGGGCTCTAATCTAATGTCAATTTGAAAATCCTCATTTGGTATGATACATGCCAATTGCCACCTTTGCATCGTATGGGTGAGCTAATGAGTACTCTTTGAGTTCTTTGAGTGCCAATTTGAGTGCGTCAATTGCCTCCCTCGAGTTTTGGAAAGAAAACGCGAGTCTGAATCCACCCAATTTGAGGTTGTGCTTCCCACCAACAACGGGGATCATCTTTGGATCAATCGCATTCTTGAATTGGTCCAAAAAGACAAAATTTGTCTCTGCTGGTGTTTCCAACACCAACCCAATTTCTTCACAGTAGAGACCAATTTCTTTGGCAAAGTCATGAGCCTTTGCCATTTGGGGCCAGTTTGTATCGATGGCATACGAAGCCATTCTTGCTAGGAACCCTGCTTGTCTGATCCCACCTCCATTCTGCTTCTTGAAGTGATTGGCCTTGGCAATGAACGACTTTTCTCCAACCAAGACAGAACCAATTGGCGCACCAAGACCCTTGGAAAGACAGAGAGATATCGAATCAAACAATTCGCCATAAACCTTCAAATCCACACCCGTGGCAAGACTGGCGTCCCAAATACGTGCACCATCCAAGTGGAGCTTGAAATTGTTAGCTCTACACCATTCACTGATTCTCTTCAATTCATCCAAAGGATAAATGATCCCATGGAGGGTGTTTTCCAACGAGATCACCCTGGTTGGTGCCGCGTGGATATCTCCGTCCCAGATAATGTTCTGGACAATGTCCTCCAATGTCAAGTAGAGTCCGTTACTGGGTCTGATTGGAGAAACCATTGCCTGAGATAATGTGGCCAAGCCGCCTGCTTCATGAACATAGACATGGCCTCTATAATCACAGAGGACCGTGTGTGGGGGCTGCTGCAGATGGCTTCTGAGAGCCACTTGGTTGGAAAGGGTACCGGAAACACAGTAAAGACCCGCTTCTTTGCCTGTTAATTTGGCCACCTTCATCTCCAAATCCATACAATCTTGATCCTCCTCATAGACGGAGTCCCCCAGAGTGGCCTGGGTGACCAAGGCCAACATTTCCGGGGTCGGGGTAGTGAAGGTGTCACTTCTAAACTCGTTGTGGTTCTGGGGCAGCATCTAAGAGAAGAAAGTGGATCAGAAAATCGGATTTACCGAAAACGGTTCTGTTATCTAAAAAACGGTTATTGATTGAAACCTGTACGGCTCTTGTCACGATTAGTCATCAAAAGCGGAATGCCGTAGTGGCTTAGGCGGAATGGTGAGTTGGTGTGAGGAAAGGTGATTGAACTGTTGCACGGTGAGTCGATCAGATCGTTGATCCATTCAAAGTTGATTCGTCCACCATTCGGTGAAGGTGTATTTCAGGTATCAAGTTGGTGTTTGCTTTGAAACCGTAGAGAGTTAAATGGTGTTTGTGAATTGACGTTTGAAAGCGGTCACTTTTACACGCTCAAATGTTTGTTATATAACTTGATAGCAAGCATTGAAGACCATTCATCAGGTAATCATGAGTAAGTTCAAGCTGAAGCCGCCAATGTCAAAAGTAGCTCGACGACTGACTAACCGAACGTGAGATAGTAGCTTGACTAAACCGCCGAGAGAATACATTTGTGGTACTTTGTTGATGATCGAAATAAAGATATTCTTGTCGCTTGCGTCTGCCATATCTCAATTGCATATCTTTGACCACGTATGGTGAGAGTAAGGCTATTAAAAGCTCTTAAATGGTCCCGCTTGAATCAACCCAATGAATTGCATTGTGGAATGTGAATCATGAGTACATTATGAGAACCAAATTCAACTTGGATATGATGTTAGTTATGGAGGCCTTGCATGTCTAAATGTAGTGTAACCATTTTACTCCAACATTAGGCCAGCTTTCAATTATGATTCTATGAAAACAAAGTGAAATAAACCACACCTTTCATCATCTTTAAATCATCACTGCAATGGCAGAACATCCTTCTATGCAAATACAGTGTCGTTTCTTTAGTTCTACTTCTTCGTTACCAATCACCACTTTTAAGTAGGATCCGAATTACATCGAACACAGTACCTTGTCTCTTATGCCTTCTCCTTCTCCCTTACGTAACTTTCTCTTCATGCGTGGAGCCCTCGTTGTTATTGAAGGTCTTGATCGTACGGGGAAGACAACCCAAACCGGTGAGCTCCTTGACCGGTTGGCCTCCGTTGGGGTTCAGTCCACTTTGGTTAAATTCCCTCAAAGAGAGACTGCAATTGGCCAAGTCATCAACACTTACCTGACCAACACTCAATTTCCGCTGGACGACCACGCAATCCATCTTCTCTTCAGCGCAAACCGCTGGGAAGTGAGAGGTCAAATAGAGAAGCTCTTGGAAGAAGGGCATTTGGTTGTACTCGATAGATACGTATATTCTGGTGTGGCATACTCCTCGGCCAAGGGTTTAGAATTCGACTGGTGCTTGGCAACGGATAAGGGTCTTCCAAAGCCAGACTTGGTTTTGTTCCTAAAGTTTAAGGATGGAGAGAACGCCAATAGAGAGGGCTTTGGGGAAGAACGTTACGAACTAGAGGGATTTCAGGCGAAAGTTAAAAACCAGTTTGAACTGTTCAGCGGAGAGAAGAACTGGTCTCCTATAGAAGTGGACGGAATGTCTATAAAGGAGGTCCATGCAGCAGTGTGGGAAAGATTGGCGAAGTTAATCCATGGTGTTGAAGGAGAAATCGAACGGTTTTAAAATCATGTGCAAGCTAAAGCCATGGATTGAAGGAAGACCCCAACGTGTAGAAATTGGCCAAGTGGATCTAAGTGAGAGATAATAAATGATGAATAAAAAAGCTTATTCCAGAACTCAACCTGGATAGCTTAAAAGGGTAATTTTACAACGAACATTCATTAAACATATAAAGAAACTATGGGTATGACTAAAATATCAACATATCCATATTTAGGATACAGCAACAAGTATAATGCCCCCTCCACCCTCCCAGCCTGTACAACCTACAACCTGCTCAGTAAAATAAAATTCAATTCAAATAAACAAACACATATTTAAAATACATCCCCTCCAATGGGGGGGTTGGTTAGCGACCTACACCAGGAGGATCCCCTATCACCACCTAAAGTTCTATATGGACCGCTGTAGCCTCAAATAAAAGACAAGTTGGCGTAAAATGCCAAAACGGAGGTGAAGATGGCCTCAATGATGATCCAATTGCCAAAAAGGTTCCTCAAGGTGACCAAGCCCACAAAATAGGAGTGGGTCACAGTTTGGCAGATGGTTGTTGTTGATAGCAAGTTGGCAAAGTTGTACTTGACTTCATTCAACAGGGCGAATTCAGGAATATCCACCTTAAAGACAACAGTCGCAATAAACAACTTTGTCAAGGAGTATGTGAAGGCATCCTTTTGGAAATCGTAGGTGAAGTTAAGATAGTATGACCCCAAATTTGGAATGACATACGAAACAAGGAACCAGATGGCCAAGGTCGTAATTGAGGTCAAATTAATCGACGTGCTTAAATCGGAGACCGGAATGTTCAAAATGAAGGATGGTAAGTAGCTTGCAACAGCACCAGGTGTGTAGTTAATCAATGGGGTGTAATGGATCAAATGCTGGAGCAAAATAACCGTTTCAATTGCAAATGCAACATCATTGATTGAATATGGGTCAGAAAGATAATCTCTGATTTCCAAGCTCTTATATTCGCTGTATTGAGACAACTTGCCCTCCTTAAGAGCATCCAATAACCCAATTTGGAATACATACTCAACCTCATCATCAGAAGAGTAATCATAATCAGTGGAGTCTTCTGAGCCTTCGTCTGATTCACCCTCCGATTCTTCCTCGGATTCAGCTTCGGAATCAAGGCCTTCAACCATTTCAACCTCTTCTACTTCTTCTTCCTCCTCCTCCTGCTCCTCAACCGGTTGCTTTGGTTGAGAAAGCTTGAAAACTTGCAGTGTTTCATAAAATTTGGAGTCCTCATCGAAGTCCTCAGCGTTTTCTAGCAGATGCGCCTTGATGACATTAATGATATCCTGTTTCACCTTACATTCAGCAATATCCAACGCCAACTCCTCCGCAATGTCACTCAATTGGCTCTTTGTCTTCTTATTCAACGACATTTTATCAGAAGGAGAGGGTAAACAAAGAATTAATTTCTCGCCACATTGGGATTTCAAAATAACCAAAGCCTTACGTAATTGCTTACATATTTCCCGATTAAGTAGTCGGCACCAAATCAGCCCTGTACTGCCAGTACTTGGATCTAACCGGATCCAGAGAGGTACTCAACTTCTTGATAACTTCAAGGGCTTCGGGATAGGCCTTTTTCCAAAGAAGAAGTTCAACCTGGAGGTTCAATACCGGGACGATTTTCCTGTCAATGAATGGAGATACCAAGGTCTCCAAGGTTTCTTTTGGGAAGACTGCCTCAGAGTAATTCCAAACACTGGGGTTTGTGGGCGCAATATTTGCACACTTTTCCACAAAGAGAATTTCCTTTTCCAGGTCGAAATCCATCATTTCACTAATGAATAATCGATGACACCATGCAGAGTTGTTTCTCACGTCAAGATCAATGAGATTCTCGGTATATTCAAGTTCCTGGTCCAGATTTCTCTTGAAATACCTCACTAGCCATCTCCTGTGAGTCCAGACGTGATAGTTCTTCTCATCCTTCTCCAACATGTATTCCACAATCGAGTACTCATCTGTGAGAGGGAACTTGTTCTTATCTCCTTCCAGCATTGTTTCTATAAACAGTTCGATGATCTGTTCTCTGTAGTGCCAGAGCTGATAGTTCTTTTCGTTTGCTTTTGTGATCTCGTTACACCATTCCAATTCCAATCCCAATTCTCTTCCACCGTGCTTCAATATCTGATACCTATACTGCCACGCGGTGTAATGAGATGGGACTTTGGTAATCACTTCCTCTGTGAGCTCTAGAGCCCGATGGGAGTACTCTTTCAGTGCGAGGAGGGCATTAAACCGAGAAATCATCAACTTGAAATCCTCACTGTAATTGATCTTGAGTAGACCAAAGTCCCCCTGGATTGGCCCTAACTCCAAATCCGAATAGTCCTTCATTCTGTTAGTAATCATCTCTCTACAAAGAAAGCCTCTTAATACATACCGTCATATAAAGAACCCACTAGGTTTACAAATTTTCCACTTTTACCCTTTTCGGTCTCTTAAATCAACTTTTACAATCGTCGCAGAACCATTCGCCCTTGGGCAACTCCTTCAGACCGGTGCAGGGTAAATGGAACCACTCTCTCTTGCAGTGCTCGCCGTCACAACCAACCATTTCTCCATAGGAAACCTGCTGACAGTAACAATACACCTGTTCTTCACTCTTTCTAACTTCGATCTTTGGTTCTCTCTTGACCTCTCTCTCTCGCTTTTTGGTCCTCGTACGTTTTGTACCCACCTCCCTCTCCTCCACAACCGGGGCCGGTCTCCTTTTCTTTGGCTCTCTCTTCTTCTCAACCTCCACGTTGGAATCCTCGTCATCGTAAACGAACTTGTTATCAATCGCTGTCTTCTTTGCGGCAATCGCCTCCCTTCTTAACTCACTCCTCTGTTGCTGAACCGTTTTTAGTTCACTCACCTTCATGCAGGGCTCCCACACGGGCCCCAACCGTATCAGCTCGGGGACCTCGTTATTTATGATGAGGTTAAAATTGGATTCAATCAGTTTCAGCTCCCTCATTGAATAATCGTTGGCTATCGTGGAAACATGCATTTTTTCTTCCAAAGAGGGCATCAGGTCCTTCAAATGGTTTTTAATCACCAACAACAACTTGGCCCGCTTGGGGTTATCAACCTTCATCTGCAAAAACCGTTCAATATACGCCTTGAGATGAGGGGTCGTAAAGACACACTTGGCATCGATCTCTCTCAGTAGGGTGAAGTATGGGATGATATTCCGTGGATATGCCGCTAGACTGTCCGTTAACTCGTTCAACCCGGTATAAACGTTTTCAGATGTCATTGCACGAAGGAAGAGATTGCTGGGGGGTAAAGGGAGGAGGATCGTGGCGCATGAACCAACGGGGTGTGTTGTGGGCTTAAGAAGAAGTGGCGCATCATGTTAATAGGAAGGTATTTCACAGTTAGCTCCTATGTTTTCAAGATGTGGGTTTGGCCGAGTGGTCTAAGGCGTCACGTTTAGGCCGTGATATCGAAAGATGCAAGAGTTCGAACCTCTTAGCCCACATTATTTTTTTGTTTTCAAAAAATTGATACCAAACTTTTTGGGCCCCAGAAAGAACAATCAGTATGAGTGTGTGATTTGACCAAACATTGCTCCTACTTTGTGATGCTGGATCCGATGTTTCATCCGGGCATCTGACTGAAGGTTTTCAAAAAAGGTAACTAATAAGCTAACTAATAAGCTGCAGGTTATCTTAAATAATATTATAGCTGGTTATGGAAGGCCGTTGAAGAAAAGACATATTACAGAGAGTAAGTGCAACGGAGTTGATTTGTTTCATATACCAGGATGGTGGAATTTGCATGATTATCCAACCATGGAAGGCACTATATTAAGATAAGAACAATAGATGATTTTATTCCCCGCTCGCCTTCATCATGGAATTGAACATGTCTTTTTTCATTTCCAGTTTTTACCACCAAAGACTGGTAAGATATGATTTGGATTGGGTCCTAACAATCCCCATTAGTTCTTTGCTATCTCTATTTTTAGCTGCTTGACCCTACTTGAAGCCAATTCCTGATTCATCTTTAACATCAACCATTCCAATTTGACACTAGTAAACAGCTCGTATGTTTTGAATTGGTTGTATATTCTCTCTCGGTGTCCTTGACTATAATGTGTCGTGTCATCCCAGTACTCAAGATGCCGAGCATTCACCTCTTTTTCGGCTTAATACAATCCCCCATATCGTCATTTACATTGAGGCCCCTGTTTTTCACTCCATTCCAATACAGCCTACTACTCAAGGTGAAACTCTGTTTTTTCTTGAAATGATGATATACAGTGAAATGAGACAGTTACGGAAATTGGACATGACCCAAAGTTAATCACAAGTGATTTTAGACCTCCAGCTTTTTACTCCAATCCCACTGAATCTACATCATGCAGCTATTTTGATTTTTTAGCGACGGGAATATCACCTATTTCCACTTAAATCACACGATCTTCCTAAAAAGTATCTTCCTAAAAAGTTTCCCCTTAGAGTACTGATGAAAATCATCCACGTTAGGGATTGTCCCAGCGGTCTGAGATGTGGCGGCGGACTGAGATCATTGCTGGTACGTGTACCCTTTGGAGACGAAGTGCAATCCTCACACCCTCCCGGGTTTTATTTTTATTAAAATAGGGGAATGAAATCAAAGCCATTCACTAACCCCGCTCCTCGATATTATCTTTATTGGCAAACTAATTGGCACACAATTTTTAATAAAAGATTGAATATTCCGGATATCCTGCTAAGATCGGGGCATATTCAGTCAGCCGCGCAATCCGCTTTGTTCTTATCAAAGTTGACTGACGCCATCATCAATGGAATTGGCATCTTAATGGGTCTGAGATTTACTCTTATCTTTATCTTCACCCTTACCTGGACCTCTCTCCTTACCTTCATCTTTTCCTTGTTGTGTGCCATCCCAATCGTCCTCCGGTTTGAGGAAACATTGCTGATTTGATCTTTCTGCTTTCATTGCACACGTTTCGGATTTGTTTAAAAAGAGTGATATGATCCCGTTTTATATAAACCCTAAACCGAATCCTCCCTCTCAAAGATCAATGTGAACCGATCATCACCTCGATTGACTCTTTCATGGGCATTTTTGAGCTCATTTGCTCAGCTTGTTGTTATTAGCCCGCCACCACCATAACTCTCCTTGTTTTTCTAATTAGTGATCCCAATACACACAAAATTGCCCCTTGCATTTATATCCGTCTGTTTTGATAAATGGACATCAATCCCAGCCTGCTGCATTTGAAGCCAACGAATTAATCCAACCAATCATTTAATCATTGGATTCTCGTATTTTTTTTCTAGAACAATACCTGCAATTTGTTATTTCTTCGATAGTATGCCAAGTGGAAATTTCCACCTTACGGTTCTCGGGTGTTCAGGCGGACCGTTGGAATGTATGACCAGTAGTTATTTGGTTTCTCCTGCGGGATCTCATGAGACAATTGCCCTAGAAGCAGGCTCTGGTATCACATCGTTGAGAGAATACATGATCAAGCCAAAACAAATGATTGATTACATCATGGGACTCTACCCTGAAGACCCAATTGGATGGCAAAGTCTAATCAATGTGCCCCTTGTTGACCTGGAGTTGAAGGGAGGATTGATTGAAGCTTGGGACATGATCAACGGCGTGAACGATTATCTTATTACCCACCCCCATTTAGACCACATCAGTTCACTCGTGTTAAATTCGCCGGATTTCACGAATATGAAGAGAATCTGGGGTTCCCGATTCACCCTGGACTCTATCAACAATCACGTCTTCAATGACACGATTTGGCCAGACATGCTGTCGATAGGTAAATTCCAATTGCAACCGCTAGATTTCGAGTTCACAAAAATCAACGAGTGCTGTGACGTGAAGATGTACTCAGTGTCCCACGGAAGAACAGCATCGGGGATCTACAATTCCTCTGCGTTCCTAATAAAAAATGAGGATAGACATCTCTTGTTTTTTGGGGACGTTGAATCGGATTCAATGTCCCAGACTAATCTAAACATGACCATTTGGAAGGAGATAACTCCGTTAATATTAGAGGGCAAACTAAAATCTATTGTTATTGAATGTTCCACGGTTGATAAACCTCCACCACACTTTGGTCACATGACTCCAACAACACTATTCTCGGAAATTAATCAATTGAGGAGGTGTCTAATAGATTATAGAGAGGGTTACAAAGGTCCATTTAGGAATGACCAATATTACATTGATCACGCACAGCAGCCGATAGATGGTTTCAACTTTGTAATAATCCATGTCAAGGAAACGTTCAACAGCGCATATAACCCCAGGGGGATGATTTTTCAACAACTTATCAAATTGAATAAACAATTTAATACAAAGGTTTCTATATCGATGGCTTTACCAGGATTGACATTAATCCTATAATTGGGGGATACCGTAACCTCTAATATCCTTTGCAAATTCCCATTTCATTTCTTCAACCTTAACATTATGTTCAATCGTGATAGTCTTAGTTGAATTTTCAACCGTGCATAGAGTATAATTTTTCCATGAACGCGCATCCCTATAGTATAAGACCCTCATACAATCTTTAATAATTTTAATTGCTTCTTCTTTTGTCAATTTCAAAACATCTTCCTCTGTTTCCACCTTCTTTCTCAACAATGGGATTGCCAAGTGAGTACCAAACCCTGTTGCCAATGCAGGTGATGAATAGCTAACACCCAATAAATCAACATATTTTAGGAAATTCTCTCCTTTATCATCAAATCCTGACACCAAAATTGCATTCCATAATGGATTCATCTTCGATCTTCTATTGTACATCACCCTTGTCAAATATTCATGAACGTGGTTGGCTTTGGTATGGCTCACCTCCATATCGTAAGAATCTTGTATAACTAAATCATCCAATAATCTCTTGATATATTGAAAATCACTAATATCCCCACTTATACCAACAACAACGTCATCATTAACCTTGAAAATTCTCTCCAAATCCGTCACCTTCAATAAAGATCCATAAGCACCCATTGTATCACTTGATAATATCACACCGTCCTGATATCTAACCCCCAAAACTGATGTACCTGTAATCATTGGTTGTTGCGTGTGCATTGTTGGAAATGAGTCTGCATTGTTTTCTTCTTTTCCAGCATTAGCAATTCTGTAGTCGTAAGCACCGTAAGTCTTGTCATTGGGTCTCCCCCAGTGGTATGGATCGTGGTTCATTGGTAAAAAGGTTGGTTTAAGAAATTCGCCACCTGAGAGACAAAAATGGGTTTCCCAAAAGAGAGTGGCTCTTACGTAAGATTCACGTGACCGCTCTCCAACTTTTTATTTCCTCAATATTCATTCGGAGCCGATTTTCCTCTTCTTCCACCTAACCCCCCAACTTCCGGTTGAATTGAAAATGAAAGCAACAATTAGGCTGTTAGCTTACACTCCTACCATCAAATTTGTTGGTGGTCCTCACATCCCACATGCTGTGAAGGCAGGTGTTCACCCATGTGCCCCAGAAGGGTTATTACCATCAAGTAGTACATTCTCACCTGTTATGGAATTCCAATCAAGAAACAACTTATCCAAGAGATTTAGATACAGGGCACCGGATGCAATTGAAATGGATAATGTTTTAACCGGTGGAGCAGAGATTATTTTTAAACAAATCTAAATGATTCAATGGGTAGGGGGGGCACTATAAATACTTTATTAACCTCTTATAGGATAAATTTCTCTTTATGTCGTCATTCTGCTTGATGGATTGCATCAATTTCTCAAAATTTTCTATGTAATTTTCAACCTGTAACATATTTGGTGAGAACCTGATGTCGAATTTCTTAATGATCGTGAATTTATGTAGACAATACATTGCAATCATTAAGATTTCATAAATTGAGCCATCTGTGACTGTTATAACACTTGATCTTATTCTAGTGACTAGTCTATTATATCTCCACACATACATCTCAACCAACCTCTTAAACGCGTAATTTTTCATAATTTCACGTTCGCTTCTAGACCTTGAGCTAATTACAATGATGTTGACAACCGTTTTAAAACCATCTTGAGTATGAAAGTTGATCAAAAATATTGTTCCATTTTCAAAGAATAATGGGAAAATTTCATTAAAATGATCGAGTTTTAATAACTCTGTGAGTTCCTCTTCATTGAATTCTCTTTTTGTACCTCTTGTAAATTCTACTATTAAATTCTCCCGTATTAATATTGCCCATTTCTTCAAATCTAATTCATCACTACTGAGTTGAGAGTTTGTTATTTTAAAATGACACCAATTTTCAATGCATTCGAATAGATCATCGATCTCATTTTTTGCTGATTTGAAACTCGTCATTTTCGCCAATTTGGAAAATGAGGTGGAAAGATTCCTCTTAAATAGGGATTTTAAATCCATTGGTTTTAATGGTGATAATTCTTCACCTTCACTGTCTGAGGATGAGGAGGGGGTATTTTCAGGTGTGAGCTCTGGCGCCTCAACTGCCTTTTTAGGAAGGTTTTCCGACATACCCGAGACCTTATGGGGTTCATGTTTTGTCGGCCTTGTAGGCTGTGGTGGTGGTGGTGGTGGTGGTGGAGGAGGAGGCTGCAATGGTGGCAATGTCTCACTTTCGCTCTCACTTTCCAATTCGTCCAATTCAATCGGTTGCTCAAAAGATCCGTTTAAACTTCTCAATCGCTTTGCTGGAGTTTCCGTTTCGATGTATTGAGGACGTTTTTTAGGCAGGTGAGATTGAGGTTTTGTTAAAAGACCACTCAACTTCTTTGGTGGCAATGGCTTCGCCTGTTTTTCTTCCTGCACTGCAATTTCTTCTTCCTCATCATCTTCTAAATCAGACAACGACTTCACGTCCAAGGTCTTTCTGAAGTTTTCATCCGCATTGGTAACATACGGTATTAAGTCGGTGACATCGAACTGTCTAGGAGTAGTTGAAGGATCACAGAAAATCTTGATCAAAGTTGATGGTCTCAAACAAAAGGTCAAAACCATTGTTAATAAATTGATCCCGTTATCATCGCTCAATTCATCAAACAAATCGTTACAAAATTTCGGGTATTGAAGTGCCTCCTTTGTGACCTTTGATTGAAAATGAGCAATGAATTCTTCAAACACAATACACGTCTCCACGGGAAAGCCAGCCTTCGATTCCTTCGAACAATTAATTAGAATGATCTTGCTGTAAGATCGTATACCAACCACTAAATGCCACTGGTCTTGCCATTGGAATGGGTGGATCCAAGTGTCCACCTTACCCACTGGTCCATACGACTTCAATGAGCGGAACACCCCAATTCTCGGTCCTTGTGGTTGGATCCATCTGTTCAGTATAATGTTAATGTTATGATAAACTGTGTCTGGTGTCCATCGCCTGGTTTCCGGATTCGCATCCACCTTGTCGATTTCTATTGACATTCCCGTTATCTCATACTTTATTAGTGGCCTGAGGGGAGGTTAGTATGCTACTGTGGAATTCGCGTCTTTTCACAACAATATTGACTTAAGAGCATTCACGTAGTCAGTTGCCGACTTCTAGAGTCATTATGATCTCTATGCTGGGATACAATTATCTTCTTACTTGATTTCTCTCCTGGTTTGTTGTAAAGATCAAATCCGTCTTAAACGTACATTTCAATCCAGTTGTGTACAAAAATAAGCTAGTTGTTGTGGGGTTTTTTTTCCCAGTAAATTTCACTTTCCCACTAATATTAATCTTAGCGAGGACCAGCCTTCTTCCAGTGGGGGTTTTTCTTTACTTCGGTCTTACTTTTTTTAAAAAAACCCTGGAGAAAAAAAAATAACTTTGGTGATATAATGCATTTTTTTAAAAAACACTTTTTTGCAAAGGTGGCCAACTGGAAAAATTTACCCCTCGTTATCGGGTTCGAGTTCCGCCAGAATCTTTTTTCCGTTCCGCACACTATTTTCCAAATTTGAATCCCCCTTTCATTTCCGGTGGCAAAGAAATTTCAATTGTACGGTTGACACCCTTTTTCGCCAATAATATCACTTTTAAAGTGAATTGAACGTGTTTGAGAACGCCGCATATTCCCAATCAACTACCTAACGATATGAGCTTACAGGGTAATATACGGGGAAATTTGCAGGGAAATCCCGGACCCTCAGGGATCTCAGGGACCCCAGAAGACTTGAACAATGACGACATGATTAAAACAAGCGGCAAGCAACCAAAGACCCTCCATGTTGCCCACAGAAGATCTCCAAGTGAATTGACAACGTTGATGCAAGAACAGCTCAACATTCAGCGTCAATTGGAGTTGGTTCAACAACAACAACAACATTTAATTAATCAACAACATCAATTGAATCAAAAGGTCCAAAATGCAACGAACGGAGGATTTATAACCTACCAATCCAAGTCCCATTCCAGAAAGTCATCCAATTATTCCGATTTTGAATCATCGAGATCGTTACATAGGAGATCCCAATCATCAATTTCTTCAGTTAATGGTAGTCAAGGTCTTGGTCATAATAGAAGACATTCATTGGGGTTGCAGGAGGCCAAAAAAGCGGCAGCAGAAGTCCAAGCTCAAAGAAATAGCTCTCATTCTCCTTCAAAATTGTCGATTTCTCACCAAAAGGATGACGACTTATTGCCAACACCTCCCGTGCCAGCATTCAAATTTCCAAATAATCCTCCTTCACATTCAAGAAATAAATCATTAAGCTACGATAAATCCCCTCAAAAGAGTTTCCAGTTCCCTCCAAAGGATAATTCCGAATTTTTAGCACCACCTCAACCATCATTTGCGGAAAAAAGAAGTGATAATTGGAAAAGACTGTCAACTTCATCAATTTCATCAAATTCTTCCAGTTCCCCACAAGTTCTGACACCACCACAATCAACTGAAGGGTTTATTCCTGGTCACAGGGCAAAAAGCTCGTATGGTTCAATCTCTTCCATTAGTCAATTTAATTCTCAAGGCAGAAAATCTTTATTTGCTCCTTATTTGCCTCAAAGTTCAATTCCCGATCTAGTTAATGAAGGTAGATTGGTTGTTGGAACCTTAAGAGTTAACAAAAAGAATAGGTCTGATGCCTACGTTTCAACAGATGGTTTGTTGGATGCAGATATATTCATCTGTGGCTCAAAGGATCGTAACAGGGCCTTGGAAGGGGATTTAGTTGCAGTGGAATTATTACACGTCGATGATGTTTGGTCCTCAAAAAGGGAAAAGGAGGAGAAGAAGAGAAGAAAAGACTCCAAGTTTTCAAATGACGTGATTAATGACGATTTGCACAACGATGCAACCTCCACTTCAACCCACTTGAATAGAAAGGGATCATTAAAACAGAGGCCAACTCAAAAAAAGAATGACGATTTGGAAGTCGAGGGTCAATCATTATTATTGGTTGAAGAAGAGGAAATTAATGATGACATAAAACCATTGTATGCAGGGCATGTTGTTGCCGTCATCGACAGAATCCCTGGTCAGCTATTTTCAGGTACGTTGGGTCTTTATAGACCATCACAAGCCAATAAAAATATGGACGATGATAGTAAATCGAATCCAAAGCCAAAGCCAAAACCGAAGATTGTCTGGTTCAAACCAATCGATAAAAAGGTGCCTTTGATTGCAATTCCAACTGAACAAGCACCAAAAGATTTTATTGAAAATCATGAAAAGTATTCAAATCAAACATTTATCGCGTCAATCAAAAGATGGCCAATCACTTCTTTGCATCCATTTGGTACATTGATTTCAAGATTGGGTGATCAAGATGATCCAGATGTTGAAGTGGAATCAATTTTAAGAAACAATAACTTTATTTGTGATGAATATGATGATGGGATAGGATTCGCAGATTTGAAGACGACCGAGGAAGTTTTGCAATTGAAACATAGAAAATCATTTGATGAGTACATCTTTTCATGTATTTCGGACGGTTCCTTTTCTGACCATGCATTTCATGTCAAAGATCTTAACAATGGCAAAATTGAATTGGGTGTTCATATTTCCGATGTTGGGGAGTATTTCTTGAATGATAGTGATTTGGATAAGAGAGCAAGAAAGAGATCCCATGGAGTGTTTTTGCCACAAAAAATTGTCAATTTGTTTCCCGATTTGATCAATAAAGAGATTTCTTTTGAAAAGGGCAAGAAATCACCCGCATTGTCAGTTGTTTTTGAAATTGATTTAGATAATTTTGAGATTGAGAATGTGTGGATGGCGGAAACAGTCGTTGAACCATCAATAAGTGTTCATTATGATGAGATTGATTCAATTCTAAAAAATAATGAGGGTGAAAATGAGACTGCAATTTCTAAGTATATTGAAACACTTGCCCATATTTCAACAAAACTCAAACAGAAAAGATTATCTAATTCAAATTTGAAATATTCATCTATTTTACCATTGTTGGATCAATTGGATGATGAAATGGTCAAATTATCGCTCAATATTTATGACGAAATCTTATCCAAGGCAATGATTGATGAAATTTTCAAAAATGTCAATTCTGCTGTGGCCCAAAAAATTCATTCCTCTCTGGGTGATTGCGCCCTATTGAGGAAATTTTCTATACCAACGCTAACAAAATTTGAATATTATGAAAAGAAAATTCATCAATTGGGGGTTGATTTGGATACAACTGATTCAAAGACATTCCAAAATTCAATTTTGAACATTAAAGATCCGATTACTAGACAAAGCGTTGAGACCATCTTGTTAAAGTGTATGGGTAGAGGTAAGTATATCATCTCTGGTAAAACAGATCCGGATTCATTGAATCATTATTTGTTCAATTTTCCAGTATTTACCCATTTTACATCTCCTTTGAGACGTTATGCGGATATAATTGTCCACAGACAATTGAAGAAGGTTATTGACAAAGAGAAGTATGTGGATGATATAGAATCGTTGAAAATCATCGCAGATTATTGTAATTTCAAGAAGGATTGTGCAGAGTCAGCTCAAAAACAGGCAATCCACTTACTTTTATGCCAGACCATCAATGATATGAGTTCTACCTACGGACAAGTTCCATGTACTGGTATCATTATTCAAGTTTATGAATCCTCTTTTGATGTTTATCTCCCAGAATTTGGAATTGAAAAGAGGGTTCATTGTGATCAATTACCATTGAATAAGGCAGAGTTTATTAAATCCGAGGGTAAACTGGAGTTGTATTGGAAACCTAATGTTGATTCGGCAACCTTCATACCAAAAGATGAAACTGAACCACTATCCTACAGAAATTCTATTAAGAACAAACATAGATGTTCAACAGTTGAAGCTTCTCAACATCCTGTCATTTTATCCGATGAATTTCAGAAAAAATTGGAAAACATAGGGTTACACAGTCCAAGGATTGATGAGATTCACATGGATGATTATTTAGCGCACTGTCAAACGAGGGTTGATCAGGGCCAGTACATCCAAGACATCAATTTATTGGAGAAGGTGCCAATTTTGTTGAGGTCAGAGATTGGAATGGCTTTGCCATGTTTGACAGTTAAGATTGTCAATCCATTCAATGAAGGAAAACTCAAGGATGTTGAGTAAAAAATACAGGTGGAGAGAAGAAGGAGATAGAGAGGGAGAGAGAAAGAAGAAAGAAAGAAAGAAAGAAAGAAAGAAAGAAAGAAAGAAAGAAGAGGAAGAGGTGGTGAATAAGAAGTCATCATTTATATATTATATCCCAACTATTATGTCATTCATTTATATCCTACTTGAATTTAAAAACGTTTATTAAAAGACTATGTTTATTATCATTTATATAAAATTCTATATCGTTTAAGGAACGTAATCTTGTCCTACTTCCTCAAAGAATTTCTCATTGATGGAACGGATGAAATTCTTCTACTTTCCATCGTTTTAAAGCTCACATTTCTAGGTTGGCTATGTCTAAACGTCATAGATTGGGCCCTATCCAATTCAATCCTCTTATCCATTCTAAAATCTTGAGAATATTGGTCCTCAACTTTATCATCTTCAATCCAATTTTCGGTACTCTTTTCAATCAAATATTTCAACGAGTTAAACCAAATGTTATGTCTTTGTCTAGTTGGGCATGTCACTTTGATAGATCTATCATGGGATTTAATGATGATTGATTTATGATAAATGCCCGGCGGCAGTGGGTTGTTATCGTCCACGGATTCAACTGATACAATGGACATTGCCTTAATTTGGGTTTGTGTTGCCAAGACTGGGTTATGATTTGACCAGTATATCGTTAAACTGTATGGATGAATCCAGAAATACCTTTCATGTCTCGAATCTGCAATCGATGTCAATGGTCCCAATTTTCTGTAATATTTATTCAAATATTCCCCAATGATTGTTTGAGCAACACATGCGATGACCTCCTGTTTATTGGAAACAATAGTGTTGACAGTATTCAACGATGTGGCATCGATATTAGAAATGGACATAGCATTTGGTGAAGCTGGTTGATCAAATGTTGTGTCTTCTGGAATTGTGGGTGGTGGTGTGATTGTGTCTAAAGTAGTCCTATTCTTCTTGAAGAATTCATGACTCTTGAGCAATTTCTTATAATAGGTATTTGACAAAACAACAGCTGTTTTAACATCACATTCCCTGGCAATTGTAGTGGCAATATATTGGGCTTTTGGAATGCATAGCATACCCAATTCAATAGCCCTATCGTTGATGTTATCAGAAGTGATTGGTTGTCTGGATTCCAAATCTTTAGCCTCATTTTCACTCATCATGACCAAATTTAATTCAGATGCCTTAATGGCAAGATCCCTGCTCGTGACCGGACGCTTCTTTAAAGTAGAAATATCCTCATCTGATAATAACTTCAAATTTAACTTATTGGCAAACATTTGTAAATCAACAATATTCAAACTTTCTGGTAACTCACCAATTTGACTATTCAATTTATCGAGATCCTCCTTCTTGATCAATTCATAACCGAGTTCATGTGATCTCATTTGTAAATCAGTAAATTTATCAAGATCACCAACGCTTTTAGCCACTTCAGATTTATGCTTACTAACATCTGCAACCGGAACTAACGCCAATCCCAAATCGGCCGCTCTGGATCTCAATTCAGGTTCAATCAGAGCACCAGATTCGGTGATATAAGACTCTGCATCAAAATATTCAGTTGCATTTGTTGTTGCAACAGAAAGTTGAGATCTGGTTGGTTCAAGATCAACACCCCCTCTATTAATAATAAAACCTAACGACGTCAATTTCATGATCATATCGTCTGTGGAAAGAGACTTATTCGCATTTTCTTGTAAAATGGCTAGCTCGTCAACCTTGGAGTCATATTTGGCTTCTAAATCTAAGACTTCCATCCTCAATTCCTCCACTTGATCATTTATATTAATGGTGTGATCGGAGATATTATCGCTAGCAACGATATCCGAGCTTCTAGTTTGAACAGGTGCTAATTTCATACCCCTTGCAGATGCAATATACGCCTTAACAGCGTCCAGGGCACTTTCTTGGGAGTTCAACTCAATATTGGCCAGCTCGATTTGATCATTAATTTTGGCCAACTTTTTATCCAGTCTGCCATTAAGACCAGTATTAGCTTCAGAGTCAAATGATGCAATGGAGACTCTGTTGATTTGCTTTTGAATATCACGTTTCTTCTTCTCCAACGTTTCGAGTTTTGCTATAATCTCATCTTTCTTCTTTTGAATGATCATCTCCTTACTGTGTAAAAGATCATTAACAGACACCGTGGAATCATTTGACGAAATCGAAATGAAACTAGAACGTCTTGATTTCAACTTGTCCAACTCGTTCTTCTTAGATTCCAGCTGGAATTTGATGGCATCAGCCTCGAAAGTAGCATTTGCCAAATCTTGTTCATCAATAGTAATATTACCAGCATCTGAAGTTGAAACCAATTCCTCGTATTCAGTGACAGGAATACACTTGTATCCGTTGTTGCTCATGGTGTTAATGATAGCATTCAATGAGAGTTCAGGAATTCTCGATTCACCATTATCAATTGTAATAGTCTTAACAGAAGAAGATTTCTCCATACTATTACTCTCTACTGTCTGAGGTACTGGCAACAAAACAAAACCTCTTTGCAGAGCCTGTTTTTCCAATTGATCATCATCAAGCATTTCATCACTGGACTCTTCACCATTCTTCAAATCTTCTAATTCATTGGCAACAGCTGCATGTTTTTCTTGCATATCGGCCAATTTTTCGATTTGTTGTTCGCATTTGGCTTGAAGATCAACTATTTGGGATTTATGATTCGCAAGATCAACAGTTGGGACTGCAATAAGACCATGAATTGCAGACATGGATTTAACATACTCAGCTGAAGGTTCATCAAGCTGTTTCTTCAATTCTCCAACGGTATTGGAATAACACTCAATTTCACCTTTGAGTGATTCAATAGTTGCAGTTTTATCACCACACTCCCTCTTTAATGATTCAATTGTAGTGGTGGATGCCACAGCATTAGAATCTAACTTATCTTTTAATTCAGATAATTCCTTTTCTAGTAGATCAACTTTCTTTATAAAATCACTCTTGCTAATCTCGAAGCCTTCAATCTCTTTATCTTTATCATCAATTTGTACTTTAAGGGCGTTTAAAGTGGAAACATGGTCATCAATCAGTTTATTATTCATTTCTAATTCATTTTTAACTTGATTCAGTTGAATAATATAATCATCAACTTCTTTATTTTTAACATCAAGTTGATTCTTGGTAGTAGCCAATTCAATAACATGACGCCCAAGCTCCTCTTTAACACCAATTAGGGCCACCAATTCATTCTTGGAGTTTTCAAGCTCAGAGAGCAGCCTTTCATGCTCAATAGGTGATGGAAGTAAGTTTGCCTGTTCATCTATGTCCTTTTGCAATCTAGTGATCACAGAAATCTTTTCTGAAAGATCTTCTTGCAACAATGAAATACTCTTTTGGGACTCCGTGAGATCCTTCGCAAGCTTTTCGTTCAAAATGGCCAATTCTGCCTCCAATTGCTTAATTTTAAGGAAGGAATCATCACGTTCAGCAGCCAAACAATCAACCTCTTTGTTCTTTGTATCAAGCTGTTCCCTGACAGAAGCCACATCGGATTCCAAATTGGAAATAGTCAGGAGTGATTCATTGTTCGCCATTTCAATATTTTTAATTATCTCACCGTTGGATTCAAGTTCAGATTTATGAGATTCAACTTCCATATGCTTACTTTCAAGTTGAGACTTATGGTCATTAAGTTCCTTGTTTTTGGCTTCAATTTGGATCTTACAATCTTTAAGTTCCTCCACCAATAAATAGTGATTTTCGGAAGACATAGGAATCAAGCCATGAATGGAAGATTTCGACTTAATGTAATCAATGGATGGTTCATCAATTTGCTTTTGGAGGTCATTAGCAACAAGATGAAGAGATGATAAATCAGATTGATGAATTTTTTTAATTTCCTCCAACTCCGCGGAGATCTTCTTGTTCGATGCTTCTAAATCTGCAATAGTTTCCTTCTGAGATTCCACAGTGGTGGTTATTGATTTATGTTCAAAAATTGGAATTGGGATGAATCCCATAGCAGTGGATCTTGTATGAATGTATTCCTTAGAGGGGGTTTCAAGTGTATTGACCTTCGCCTGTAAATTTTCAAGAGCTTGTGATTTTTGATCTAAATCATTGGTCATATTGGCCAACTTTGTCATCAATTGCTGGTATTCTGCAATAGCCAAAAGGGTCAATCCAATTTGAGAAGACTTTAATTTCAGGTAATCAATGGATGGATCCTCGTAGAGACTCTCGATTGCCTTCAATTTCTTAGAATTTTCCTCCAATTCTTGAAGGGAACTTGCCTTTAGTCCTTCTAATTGGGCCAAAAGGCCATTTCTTTCACTCCGAACATTCTCTAATTCAGCAAGCTTACTCTTTACCATGGTCAAATCACTCTCTTTTTCATCGATCAAAGCAGATAAGGATTCCAGTTCAGATTTAGTGCCATTAAACTCATCTGTTGGAACAGCAATCATACCGTATGTTGCGGATTTGGATTTAATATACTCGATAGTCGGATTATCTATCTGTGATTTATGATCCAATAACTCCTTTTCCTTCAAACTCAAGTCAGCCATAAGCATGCAATTATTTTTTTCCAAGCCGTCAACTTGGGAAATCAAGTGACTCTTGTCAAGATCCAATTGGTCCTTGGCTAATTTCAAAGAGGTCAATTCATCAGTTTTCGATTCTAATCTGTCCTTCAGAGTTTTCAGATCATTGATAGAGCTAGTATGCTCAACCATTGGAAGGGTTACTAATCCATGCAATTCAGACTTGGCCTTTATGTAGTCCATTGAAGGTTCAGAAATGCATTTATTAGCCTGAGCAAGCTCTTTCTCCTTCTTTTCGAGTTCTAAATTGATCTCAGATAACTGAAGCCGAAGTGGTTCCAAATTGTGAATCTTCTGTTGTAATTCTTCGTTAGAAGTCTTTAAAGAAGCCAACTCACATTGATGGGCTACCAACTCGGTCCTAACACATTGGAGACCTTCAATTTCTTTCAATTTTGATGTCAAATCATCTTTTAATGCCTGATGTTCTGAGTCCGGAATCATAGTGAAACCTAAAACCTTCGACTTTTCCTTTACGTATTCTTCATCAGGGGAGCCTAATTTATCCTGAAGTTGATCCAGCTCAATTTCTTTGGATTGAAGGTCAGATTTGACAAATTCCAACTCTAATTCAATATCCTTCAGTTGGTTCATCCTCTTCGACAGATCTAAATGATCAGTTTTTAATTTGAGGTATTCATCATGTTTGGATTCCAAGTCAGATTTGGCAAGCTTTAATTCTTCTAACTCAAGCTCAATTTCTTCCAATTTCGCAGCCTTGAGGGATAATTCCACGGATTGTTCCTTGAGTTCATCTATGCAAGCATTCCTCAATTCTAGCTCTACATTAACTATATCTAACTTCTTGGAAATTTCATTCGATTTTTCCTTCACTTCTGCCAACTCAGATTGAACGCTATCATGCAATTCCATAGAGACGGATTTGACACCTTGCAACTCCAAATCCTCCTTGATTTTGCGCAAAGAAACAATTTCGGACTCCTTCTTTTGTAATTCACCACTAACAGCATTGAGTTGTGTGTTCAGTGATTCATGTTGAGTCATTGGAATAGCAATCAGACCATGCCCTGAGGATTTGGAATGAATGTATTCCTCTGATGGATTTTGGTACTTCAAATTCAAGTCATGGAATTCCTTTTGTTTGGCTTCAAGTTTAGTTTGAATAGAAACCAAAATGATTTCCTTTTCTTCCAACTCTGTCACTTTCAAATTCAAACTCTCTTGCTCCTTCATCAATAAAGAAACCTCATCGTGTTTAGATTTGAGATTTTTAGCGGTATGTTCCAATTCGGCAGTTTTGGCGGCCAATTCTGATCTCATTGATTCATGTTCTTCCGTTGGAATTGGAACGAGTCCATGAGTGGTAGCTTTTATCAAGATATAATCCTTATCTGGCTTCTCAATGGCTTGCTTCAATCGAGACAGTTCACTTTGGATAGACTTATGATAGGTTGAAGGCAAAGGAACCAAGCCATTCGTTTCACAATGAGTTTTGATGTAATCCACATCAGGAGCAGCAATAATTTGTTTCAAAGATTGAATCTCCCTCGCTCTCTCCTCTACATTATTTTGAATTCTTTGATGCTCATCGGCAGGAAGAATAACGTGATTGTGTTTATCTGAATGGACCTTGACATAATCCAAAGTTGGACTATTTAATTGTTTCTCCAATGACGCCACATACTCTTGATGAGATTCCAATTCCTTTTTCAAAGATTCAAGTTCAAGTATTGGAACAGCCACTAGGCGATGCAAGGATGCTTTGGATGTAATAAAGTTGGAAGATGGAGTTTCAATTTGAGCCTTCAATTCATTCAAATGGGAGGTCTGGAGTTCTAATTGGGATTGAATGGATTTAATTTGGATGTCCTTCTCGGAGTTTTTGGTATCCAAGGAGGTTTTAATATCAGACAGCTCATCCAATTGATTATTCAAAGATTGAATTCGAGAGTTCGTATCTTCAATCTCTTGTTTCATCAAATCATGTTCCTTTACTGGAATAGATACCAACCCATGTAGGTTGGACTTGGACTTTATGTACTCCACATCAGGAGTCTCCAATTGTGTCTGTAATTCATCAAATTCTTTGATCTTTAGGTCCAGTAATTGATTAACTTTGTCCAACTTCACTTGATCTTGCTCTAAATCAATGATCCTTTGGTCCACACTCTCCTTCTCCCTTTGAAGAGCCAAGAATTCTGAATTCCTGAGTTCTAAATCAGATTTTACAGTCTTCAAATTGGCCAATTCAAGTTCCATTTGTACAATATATTGTCTCTTTTGGTTCAGCTCTTGGTCAGTGGCAAATTTAGAATCCTTTATTTCAGACAACTGAGTGTTTTTGGTCTTAAGATCTTGCTTGAAGGATTCATGTTCCTCCATTGCAATCGCAATTAAGCCATGGCTCGAGGTCTTAGAGTGAATATATTCCGCAGAAGGAGAATCTAACTGGTGTTGTAATCCCGTAACCTCGTTGTGTTTTTCATTTATTTCTTGTTTTAAAGATTCGTATTCAGCAATTGGAATGGCAACTAAACCATAACCTGGTATTTTAGAGTGAAGATACTCCACAGATGGAGTATCCAATTGATTTTGCAGCTCCTCAACCTTGACTTGCTTGTCAGATAATTCCCTTTTAAGGAAACCATGTTCGGTTATTGGAACAGCAATCAACCCATGAGTTGAGGCCTTAGAGTGAAGATAATCTACCGTCGGAGTATTCAGTTGGTCCTGCAGCTCCTCAACCTTGGTGTTTTTGTTAGCCAATTCCTGTTTCAAAGAATCATGCTCCTTCATTGGAATAACAATCAACCCATGAGCTGATGTCTTAGAGTGAAGATACTCCACAGACGGAGCATCCAATTTATTTTGCAGCTCCTCAACCTTGGCCTGCTTGCCAGATAGTGCATCCTTAAGGGATTCATGTTCGGTTACCGGAACAGCAATCAACCCATGAGCTGATGTCTTAGAGTGAAGATACTCCACAGACGGAGCATCCAATTTATTTTGCAGCTCCTCAACCTTGGCCTGCTTGCCAGATAGTGCATCCTTAAGGGATTCATGTTCGGTTACCGGAACAGCAATCAACCCATGAACTGATGTCTTAGAGTGAAGATACTCCACAGACGGAGCATCCAATTTATTTTGCAGCTCCTCAACCCTGACTTGCTTGGCGTTTAGTTCCTTCTTGAGAGAATCATGATCAACTATCGGAATGGCAATCAAGCCATGTCCCGAGGTCTTACAATGAATATAGTCCACTGTTGGTGAATCCAATTGGTCTTGTAACTCTTGCAGCTGAGTCAACTGCTTATCCAATACGGAATTTTGGGTTTCCAACTGCACCTCCAGGTTATAGATCTGTCTACTTAGGATCTCATTTTCTTCACCAATGGCAATTGATTGACTAGCCAATTCGTCATTCTTCTTATTTAATGCGTCAAACTCCATTTTAGAGACAGCAATCAAGTTTAAAAGAGAGCATTTCTCTGTAAGGTATTCCGCGTTTGGATTTAAGTGTTGACCCTTGAGAGTGTCCAACTCTTGTTGCAACCGGGAATTTTCTTCGATTATTCTATCAAGATTAACTTTGGCATCATTTAACTGAGTTTCCAAATTCTCACTGGTTTCATGTGGTGAATTGCCCTCATCTTTGGAACGTAATCGCAAGCAAAATTCTGAAATTTGGGTTTTCAATTGTTGGATCTCGAAATCCTTCTCTTTAACTGTATCATTGACTTGATTCAGTTCATCCAGAGTGACCAATTTGACGTTGTTATTATCAAGATATTTTGAGTCCTGAAGGGCCTTTGGATCGAATTTCAATTGTTTTGGAGTGATTGTGTTACTTGTTATTGTCAAAAGATGGTTGAAGTCTGATTTATTGAGAGGGACACTGTGGAATGATTCCAAATCCTTCAATAAGGCATCTTTTGTGGTAGTTTTGGGTATCACCATGATATACTCTGGAGACTTGTTTGGACTGCTTTGAATCATTTCATCGATGTTGAATTCGTCATTGGAATCGGAATCTGAGCCCTCCAAGGCCAGATCTGGGATCCCCCCCTGAGCAAATGAATCATCTTTGAAGTCACCCCAAGATTTATCACCCAGGAATGATTTTGCTGGTGATTTAGAGACCTTAGAGGGTGATTTCAATCTCAAATTTTGAGTTCTCAGCTTCTTTATGACTGTGTATGCATGGTTTAAATTCCTTTGTAAGGTTTCTTTATCAAAGGACTTAATTTCCTTCATTTCGGGCAATGCTTGGGGTTCTTGAATGATGGAATCATCAAAAAGTATTGAATCTTCGGCGTTTGTTTCTTGGACCTCAATCAAGTCATCTCTTTCTTGCTTGACTGCGTCAAAATCGGACTTCATTGCAATGTAATTTGCATGGAGTATGTCGTTTTCATCGTTCAAATTTTCGTTTGATTCCTTAACCTCTTGCAACTCATTTTTCAACGAGCTGAGCTGCAGATTATAGGTATCCTTCAACTCCTGGTTTTCCTTCTTCAGTTGGTCCAACAAAGACTTCAAATTATCTGCTGAAACCGCACTATTGGATTGTGCTGACTTGAAGCTCTGCAAATCAACCTTTGTCCTTTCTAGTGTTTTTTCTAATTGTTGGATCTTGATCTGAAGTTCCCAATTTTCATCATTTAGTTCTTCTTCTTTCGCGTTTGAGCTCTCAAAAACCCGTGTCAAATTTGCCACCTGTTTTTTCAACGAGGAATTATCAAGATCTAGCTTATTCACCTTTTCTTTGTATTGTTTATTTTCATAAGCCAATCTTCTAGATTCCATGAGCAATCCATCCGATAGATCACCTAGAAAATCTACTGTCTTGCTAGTTGTGTTTGTTGCTGCCACAGAGCCGGGTTTTGATCTTGAAAGAGGCATTGTTGGAGCAGGGGGCAGATGGATTTCATGTTGCCCCTCGTTTTTTGATCTGGGTCCACGCACCTGTGATGGTGCGAATTTGCGTTGCAACTCTCCCAATTGCAACTTGAGGTCACTGGAGGTGGATCTGGGTAGCTTTCCCCCACTTTCTGAGTGACTTGACATTCACCTGTGTTGAGCAATTGGTGAGCTTTAGAAGAAGCAAGTATAAACAAGCAGAGAAAAAATGTTTCGCGTTGCAATGGGATTCTCATTATGCTCAAGTTAAGGAAGCTTCAGAAGGAGAGGCAAGAGGGGGGCAGCGGCCCCGGGGGAGGCACTGTACCGGCCTCTCTCATGAGGGTGAAGCGGGATCTTCAGGAATATCAGGAGATGCCGAACGTCAGGATTGAATACGATGCGGCTGCACCAATGACGATTGAAGTGACAATTGAACCTACTGAGGGCTATTACGCCAACGGTGTGTTCCATTTTGAATGCAAGGTTCCTCAGGATTATCCCAATTCACCGCCGGTGTTTAAGTGCAAGGAAAGAATTTACCATCCCAACATTGATTTGGAGGGTCACGTGTGCTTGAACATCTTGAGGTCGGACTGGAAGCCGACATTGACGTTGCAATTGGTGTTTGCGGGTATATTGCATTTGTTTCTTCACCCTAACCCCAACGATCCTCTTAACAAGACTGCGGCCAACATGTTGGCCAAACATCCCGAGGATTTCAAGCGATACGTGCGGAACGCAATGGCTGGAGGGGTTATTGGTGGCGACAGGTTTGACAGGGTGAGTAATAAGCCCAATGGATATTACTAGGGTCTGATAAGGTGCGAAAGTGGTGGAGTGGATTACCATGGCATGGAAATCATGAGGTGAGTGATTTGAGTAAACCGAAAGGTTCTTGTTAAAGCGGTATAAAATGTAATACGAAAACTCAAGTAGATGAAATGATATATAAATAAGTTTAGAAACTAGCTAAACTTTGTCTCATGGCCGTCTTAGGTCTTGCGTTAGTTGTGATTGTGGCCTCTGACGGAAACGTCACCGTCGGATGCCACCCTTGGAACAAACGTATGGTCGTCATCAATCTCCATGTGGCTGCTGTTGTGGCTAGCGTTCTCCACAAACGCCATATCCGAGGATTCCGAGCACGCGGTTCCTGAAGAGGTCGACACCTTGTTTGGGATCTGATTGTAGAGTCTGTAGGCATGTGGTGTGCTGGAGAGGGATCTGGCCATGTTTCTTGAGCCTAGGCTTCTTAAAGTCGTGATTCTAATTGGGGTAATCATTTTTGGTTTGTTACCGTTGTTATCTTCAACATCAATATTGGGGGTTGGGGGGTCCTTTTATAGTTAGCGATAAGAAAAGGTCATCCGATGAGTCCCGGAGGAAGGGAGTGTTCGGGCTTAGGAATTTCCCGGAGATCCGCGATGGAAGTCCGAAGTGGACCGTTCCCGTCCGTAGAAGCGATCCAATGGCCAGGGGCAAATAGTAAGTCTGGATTCTCACGGCCATCCCTTAACAAGGTGGATCGATCCATGACTAAGATACAGACGTGATATAGAGGTATACCATACACCTTTAGTCAAAGGATAAGGCTGTGGGTTGGGATGGATGAGGTTGGGTTCGTATGGGTATCTGAGCCTTGATTTTTCTCTGCAAGATTACATCATCAGTATCTATAGGCGATAGGCGAATTGATGGGCAAAAGGAGAAAAAAAGGGTGGATCAGCCTCTCAGGGCGCAGCCCAGGCGCGAGAGTCATGGTGAGTCACGCAGGTAAACCCGACAAGATTTGTCAATAACTGTGGCAATACGTGACTTGTCAGACGGCTGGAGTAGAGTGCTCCAGATGAGATGAGTCATCGAAGCAGGTGACAGCATTTTGACTCCAGTGTCAGTCTAAAGAGGAAATTGTGCCAAGCGCGCAATGGCAGGAATCACGGTGGTAACGGTGGTAAGGAAAAGAATGGGGCCATTCACCAGCAGATAGGACGCAGCAGAAGGGAAATTGATGTGTTTGATAGGCATGGGCCGCCTGTGTGGGCATGACAGAAGGCAAATGGACTAACACCGAGGGGGGTGTCAAGGGGGTGCGAGATTTTGATGCAATCTCTAACCCGAACCCGAGTTAACCATGCCGCAGGGACTTCAAACTGTAAGAGGCTAATTAGGGATGTTTTTAAAACGTGTTTCCATGAATTGGTAGAATATACCGTTAACATCCCTTTTCTTTGACCCACTGACTGTAAATTTTCCATCATATAATCAAGTAATTGATACAGTCATCCTTTTGATTTTGGTAATTACAGAATATCACATCCACGTGGCGCATGATTAGACGCGCTCCACACACACACACACACACACACACACACACACACACACACACACACACACACACATATATATATATATATATATATACCTTATCCACATCAGTTCAATCCCCAGGATTCGTTATCGTCAATATCTTTTAATAATATTACCCAAAATTCAAGAGCCCCCATGGGATTTCTCCCATAATTGCATCCTTCATACGTTTCTTTAATTTAGCAGGAAACTGTGTAGACGTCAATTATAGCATCCTCTAATCCCTGGAGCCACACATCTGCTAAATCAAATTTTACTGCTAACGAAAACTCCCCATAGGGAAAGAAAAAATTAGTATGAAAGTTACTTGGAAAATCACTTCGAAAGTTCTCAAATCAACTTGAAAGTCACTGTGAAAATCACTGCGAAAATCACTGCGAAAATCACCTATCCATCACCGCTTACTAAACTACAATGTCAGATTCGGAGGATCCCCTGGGGGAATTTGATGTGAAAGTAGGTGATGCCGTCAAAGAAGATATATTTGAAGATTCACTCACCTTAGAACAACGCCTCTATGATTCAGGTTATCAGGAAGGAATTAATAAACCCGACTTGGATGCCCAACACGACGGAAATTTATTAGGTATTCAAACAGGGTTTCAAAAGTTCCTTTACTTGGGAGCAGTCATGCCATTTATAAAGGATCTGATAGAAGAATCCCAAAAATATGTCAACTCCGGTAAAAGTTGTGATTCAAAGGGTAAAGAGAGAAACTTCACGAAGATTAATAGTTCTTTGAAATCATTATATGAGAATTTAGAGAAAGTATTCGTCAAAGACGGCGAATTGAATGTAACAAACGAACCAGATTCAATAGAATTGTACGATAAAACATTGAAATCAGCTAGGGGAAAAATAATAACATTATCCACTCAGATGAATAAATTGGACTTCTATAATAAACTTGATAAGGCGTGTCAAGAGGCAATCGGTAAAACGCCAGATGTTCCAATCATGGGAGATGATATGGACCTTTGGTAAACAATATTTATACATTTTATGATTAAACTCTATAAATTCATTCCTGTAAATGATTCTCAATATTGAAATTGATGTCCTTTGAAAACTTTTCAACAACGTTCCAATGAACGTTACATTTCCACTTTGTTTGACCCCCAATTGTATCCCCCTGTGATAGTTTAACAATTAATTTCAATGCCGACAAAGATGCCAATTCATTCATTAATCCAACATCATTGATTAAACCCGAATCATCACCTTCATTCTCCAACCAGATCGATCTCAAAATCGCTAAGAACCGCTCTAGTTTAAAAGGTTGCGCAACCGCCATCTCCCTACGAAACACCCCCTCAGATTTCGATAATTTGGCCCTCTTCAAATTCCTTCTCTTTTTAATTGTTGATCCACCGGAATTCTTTGTAAAATACACGGTATCATATTTAGCCTCATTGAATGAGGCTAAAAAAGAGGCAATCACCAGGTATTTTGTCCTTTTGGATAAATCAAAATTTCCCTTTGCATCATTATCCTTGTCTAAATTATCCAACAATTTTGTCAATAAAGGATCCTGATCGTATCTATCATCAACCAACTGTTTATGGGTATTTTTGAAATCTCTGAAAACCACACTTTCATCATTAAAGATATCCTTATTTTTAATAAATGTAGTCAATACGTCATTTTGGCCCATTTGACATCTACCAAGCCTAATTATTGGGTCCAAAAAAATCGGCCAAATCCTCCTTAAAACTGGCTCAATTATTTCAACACTTGATCCAAAATAATCCCTATATGTATCCATCATCAAATCAATAAATTGCCCAAATATGAGTAGCCTTTTATCCAAATCAATATTCTCACTCATATGTTCCTTAACCAGGGATAAGGGCCACATTTTATCAACCAATGAATCCCTCAATATCATCTTCAATTCATCACTACTATATGGTTTGAATTTTATTATAGGTGGGGAACCAGTTTGTAAATTCAACCAATCTGATCTTAAACATAATAGAACAAAACTTAGCCCATCGCTTCTATTGAACTGTTCGTGTAATTTACTCAAGCAAAATGTTAGCTGTTCCACTTCCTCCAGATTTGTTAATGAATCAAGATGATTTAAAACGAAGACCAGTGGCAAAACATTCTTAACCTTCTCCATCACTTGCTTAACACATCCGGGGAAATTATGAACGCCATCACAAGCTGAAACCTCATGCACAACTGACGTGTATGTCAATTTATAATACTTGATCAACTCCTTCAAAATCTTCTTGAGTACATCTCTAATAGAGAAACAGTACTGACAATCAATCTCTACAGATCCCACACCCCTTTCCTTCAAAACTTCCATATACTTTCTAATGGTGAACGTTTTGCCACTTGATCTGGGTCCCTCAAGTATCACTAATGGTGCCATCAGAGAAATTTCCGACTGTAAAAAGCATGTCAATAACCCCACTTCGTTAGATTTTATCGGATTCTGCTTCTTTAACTCCTCAACTTCTTCATACGTCAACATATTCAATAGAAACCAGAAACAATAAAGGCCGATCTAGAAGGAAAAAATATCTTGCTCAGCAAGTTTCTTAACTCTATGTAAACTATATATAGCAACCTGCCCTTTATTACAAATGAAGTCAGAGAAATACTGATCCCTACCAAATTATACACCGGCAATCTTGGACAAAATTTGACGGATTCTCTACCTCAACTGCCGCGTAATGCGCGGAGAGAGTCATTTTAGGAGGAGGGCATCGAGATGACTATGCCGCGTGTTTTCTAACCATAACATTTCCGCCCTCTCTATCAATCAACTTATAAGGGAAAATCATAAAAATCAATACCATTAATCTGAATACCTTATCTGATAAACTCTCTACTCATAAATATATTTTTGCCGTTGAAAGATCCCATCTTAGTCATAATCAGGATAAAATCACCAGACTCCTCATATCCACTACACACAACCGCTTTGTAGCAGATGGGCGTTGAATAAAATTGGATTACCATTACCATTCCCAATTCCTTCAAAATAAAAAATGGACAGCTGTACCTTCTATTTTCATTGTGAAAAAAACCGTTCTGAAGGACAATCCCACGTAGGTACAATATTTCAACCAAACAAGGTTTCCAAGACATCTCAATATTTACCACATTAAAAGATGCCCGAAAAATGATCATCCTCTTGTCCTACTCAGAGGGGAAAAGCATCAATATCATCTTGAGTAATCACTGGTAAATGTGACAAAACTTGGAACGGCTTCTCCAGCCTGTTGGCAATTGTGCCGTACTTCATGATGGTGTTTTGACACTTTTTGAGCTCAGCATGCGTCACTTTGGCCAGCTTACCTGCGAGTAACCCGGTGGAAATTTGTATACCGGTCTTCTTAATACCATAGATGATACCAATGCAACAGACAACTTCAGCAGAGTATAGCAAAAGAAGAGGCAATCTCACCAACAATTCATCAGCATTGATGGCTTGACCAAACAAGGCTGACATTTGTCTTTTTAATTCAGGGTCTTCTGGAACTAAAGAAGTCCGGTTGGGCTCTAATGATACCCCTAACCATTCTGCAGTCAATGCGTAGGGGTTTGTAGGGGAAACATCGAATTCAAACATTTGTAATAACTTCTCTTCCAATTTAACAATGAGATCCTTCCATTGCCAATAAATCTTCGATTCCTCATCAATGATCTCTCTTCCACCAACTGCAATTCTCGCGCACACCTTAATGATATCGCTCAATTTCCTTCGGCACTCCTCAGATTTGCATGCAATGAATATACAAGTTGTGCCGATCTCATAATAGTGATGCGAAATCATGTTATATTTCATATAGCATCTATGAAATAAGGTCGAGGCAGTCAAAGCAACAGACCTGGATAACTTCAAGTACCGACAACTGTTGAATATAAAAAACACACCCTTGACCCTCTTGAGAATCTCATCAGGAAAAGGAATGGTCTTTTTAGAGTCCGGGTTGGTTCTCGAGGGTGATTTAAACTCCAAATCCTCCGCAGTGAACCTCCAATCTAAGTGGGGAACGTCAATTATACCATTCCAATAAAGTGAAGAGTCGATACCGCCAGATGTCATTGTATGTACCAAGCTGAAGAGACGTTAAAAAATTTCGGTAAACGGTTATGAAGCTCCTCAATGTAAATTCAATCCTTTCAAGTCAACACTGAACTCGGGGGGGGGGGGGGGGCAA
>JAJMJM010000013.1:0-216962 GCA_030563565.1 Saturnispora sekii
TCCAAGATGGGAGTTAGCATCTTTTCGGACTTAGGCGGGCGAAGATGTAAAAAAACTTCAAGTCCGGTGCCAAGCTCGGGGTTTGTTATTTCCGGATAGACATTAGCAATCCAATATGGTGATCCGTAGAAATGATCCCCTCTATCTTCTAACTGGGATGAACATACATTAAAAGTATCTTTTATACGTCACTGAAGTAAATGTATATTAGGATTATTGGAAGTGGATGGGTGAATACATGTCTAGATCGCTGAAATTACTTAAAATCAGGGGCTGATGCTATTTAAGATGCTCATATTGTTGTGATGTTTCAGAATAGGTTTTAAAAGCCATATGGAATTTCTATGTAGGTTTTAATGTTAATTTTATATTCTATTTCCAAATATTTCAAATTACAAAGAGGATAAATAATGACTATCTTAAGTGATAAAAATTCAGTGAATTGGATGTGGATACAAACTTGCACAATACTTACAAATAACCCTGCATTTTTTCATTTAAAAAGGAATTTCAGCTTTTCTTTGTGAAAATTAAATGAATACATCCCTATTCCATTGCCATCCGGTTCTGCATTCAAAGGCTCCATTTAGCCATTAACACTATTAGTAAATATTTTTTATTCTCTTTTTCTTCAACCAACATTATCGATGAATAAAAAATCGAATATGAAAGTATCATCACCATTCCTAATAGATCAGTTCTTCTTTCTATAGAATTGTTCCTTAGCTGTATAAAATTTATATATAATCAAAGAGCTCAATGTAAAAGTAAAGATCATCAAAGCTAATGAGAAATAGATTTAGCAAATGTGGCAACTTCTGCCAGTTCGGTTTCTGCAAGTTTTCTTGCATCCTCTCTTTCGGCTTCCTCTCTGGCCATAATCTTATCCAAGTTCCAGTAGTGACCCAAGAAGATGAATGCACAGGCAGCACTGGCAATACAGATACCACCAAACACCCAGGTTAAATGTGGGTCATTAAGAGAACCAGAGATACCTTCGTTAATAGCTGATGATAAGGCACTCATGAAAAGGAAGAGAGCCATGACTAAGGAACGTGCATTTGGTGGAGCTCTAGTGTAAGCAATCTCATAACCGGTGGTCATGCAGAAACATTCACCAAGGGCGGCCAAGGCATAGACAATAACTTCATACCAAGCACTCACAGTGGATGGCTCAGCACAGTCAGTTGCCATATCACCACAAGGAGAGGTAGCGTAAATTCTGTTTTGCAAGATGGCAGCAACCATGGAAGAAAAAGCTCCAAACATAAACCCAATGAAACACTTATGAACAGGCTTAAACATGAGGTTGCACTTTCTCAACAACGGGTAAATAATGTAATCCAAGACTGGAATGGCCACAATAATAGTGATTTGATTGAAGTTAGTGAACAAATCGTTAGGAACACCATTAAGAACCATTGCACCAGCTTGGGCGTTTTCTGAAGAACCCAAACCAGAATCGTTTAAATAGAATGGAATCCAGTAGGCAAACATGATACATTGAATCAATGTAGATTTGTAATCTTTAACCTCTTGGGCACTCCAGGTGATTGGTGATTCCTTCTTCTTATTGTAGTAAATGTCACCTCTTTCAATCATGTTTTCAGGATAAGCGTAGGACCAGAATTCACCCTTTCTCAATCTCTTAACAGGAGAACCTCTGAAACAAACATTGACAATTTTAAGAAGCTTTTCCAAAACAGAACCATTGAGTTCCTCTTTCTTCAACTTAGGACCAATGAAAAGCATAGCAATGACAACAATCATGTACATGATACCTGGAACCAAGAAGGCAAGCCAAAATCCAACTCTTCTTGCAGAATAAGAGGTAGCAATTTGCAAGAACCCACCAATGTTGATGGCACAGTAGAAAATCATGGCAAGAGATTCCATTGATTGATCTCTGTCAATATAAACAACTTCACCCGTTTCTATACGCTTAAGAACATTAGTTCTGTATGGGACTTGATCAAGTAAAAGTGGAAGCAAGTTTGGCTTGATCATACCGGTACAAACAGCCAATGATAGAATACCCAAAATAACAGGTGCCATAGCAGGTTGGCCCTTAGCAATAACAGGTGGTAAAGCGGCGATGATGAACAAAAGATGGGATAAGATACCAACCCAAACACCAATCATAATGGTCTTGAATCTACCGAGCTTGGCATCGGCTAACCAACCACCATACAACGGCATAACATAGGCCAAAAATTGCAAAAGGGTGACAATGGCATTGGCGTCTCTAAGACCCAAATCCAAGGCACCAGCAGAAGCATTTGGATCGCTAGTGGAACCAGTTGTTGAACCAGCTGGTAATGGTCTCATGATAAAGTTAGTCAAGACACCTTGAACACCATAGTAAGAACCTCTGTTTAATTCATGTTAGTAAATGAGAGCCAAAGTGAAGAAAAAATGTTCAACGTTGTGTGTGGACGATGTACAACAAAATTTAGAAGTAAATCAAGCCATAGTAAACAAGTTGAAGTCATTGGTTAATAGACATACCTCTCAGCAAATTCAACAATTAGAATAAGCATACAGATCATACTTGGACGCACGTTCACAGTTCTGTAATGTTCTTTATCCTCTGGGGTGGCAATGGCCAAACCCATAGGGTTGTATTCATCGGCATATTCGGCAATGTACTCTCTATCGGTCATAATTTCAGCGTCAAAATCTTTGGAGAAGCCGTCAACCTTTTCATCTGTGTTATTGGAGGAGGTTTCCACAATTTGAGTCTCAGGTGAAGACTTTTCAGATTTCCTGAAAATATTTGTGAACTTCATAATTGATTAGAAAAGAGGGGGGGGAAAAGGGATGAAGGAAACAACGTCTTTTTGCCAACTTTTATTTAACAACCGTCACGTTTCTTTTTCTTCGGCCCGATAAAATACGGCTTTAGGTACAAATACCAATGAGAATTACCTGATGCTTAAGAAAGCCGTCAAAAAAGAGGACGGAATAGATAGGGAATACAAATTAATGCCGAAATGCACCAAAAAAGAGAAACTCTATTCAAATTGTGATTCAAAATAATAGGTGATGAGTTCAAAATTGACAGAAAACCGTTTTTTTCCGGAACAATCGTTTCTTCTTTCAGATGTTCCATGACAACACTGCCATAGTTGATGAATATTGAGTCCATTGGGGGACCGATGTGGAGATTAGAAGAGTTTTCCCCATCAATAGTATTTTGAATCACACCATTTGAAGTTCGTGCCTAATGGCCATGAGGCTTCCGGTCGTGAGCGCCACTCGTAATGCCAACAATAACAGTGGCATTTCTTTACTGCGATGTTTACTGAATCTTGGCAGCAGGATCCAAAGAGAATGCGTTTTATGCTCTGTTACATAGGTTTCCAATTCAAACTGTGTTATGATGGGTTCTTTGCATGAAAAATTGTTACAAGTGACGTAATTTGTGACCCGATTTTTGTTCCCGGTAAACCGAGAAAAAGTATGGCGTCATTTTTTGCCACAGCGTCGATTCCTTATTGTTCAACACCGAACACCGGGATCATCTTCTCTTCTACATGAAGCCCCGCTTTGTTACGTAATCACATTTAGGTTTGTATACTGCCTAGTACTACCAATAGATCTTTGTGGATCATCTGTAAAATGTTGATGAATATTGACTTTAAATTTAACAACCATCAATGACCTTCGAACAAAGAGACTAATAGGGAGTTGAACACCAAAATACACTATCATCTGCGTTATTGCGTTAAAGGAAGTTCACAACGGAAGATAACCATACTATAACACGATAGCCTAACCGCTTGAAGCAGATGCCCTGTGAAATGGGTTTTGATTGATCTTTGTAATTATTAAGCACGTGATTTTTTTTACGTTGTAAATTTTTGTTGCTCATGATCAAAAAAGCAATCCTTGCTCTAATTATGGGAGTGATTAATGGGCTATCTTATCTTTAGGATTTATCTCGACATTTTTAAAATAGATATCAGAATAGATATTAGGGACATGGACATGGGAACGGTTGTTGGAGTTTTGGCTGCTACGAGAACCTCCAAGAGTAATACCAAAGTATACCCGTCATAAAAGAAGTCGTAAGGCGTGAGGAGGAACACTATGTGACAATGTATGACTTAAAGTTCACTTGCATAATTAATTCCCCGACCTTAATTTGAAAAAGTTAAAATGAGTCACCAGATATTATTTATGTGACTTGACCCCCTTATCTTTTATCTAATCATTTTTTCCCGCTCAGATCCGATGATTGAGGGCCGGGGATCTCCATTGATACCGAAAAGGAGCCGGTATCTAGTGATGTCACAATAAGACAGCAACACTTCCCATGATATGTGTGACGCAATCATGTTTAATCTCTGAAGTAATATCCATTCGGGTTTTACTATTGTGTACTTGACAAGAAATAAAGAAATAAATAAACATAGAGATTCAGTCCCACCTGTGGATTGGTAGCCCCAAGGATTCTCTTTGGGACTTAGATTTTGGATCAAAATATGGCTTTTCAGCTAAAGAAGTGACTCTAGTCCCATGTCTTGGAAACTTACCTTCATGATCCCAAACATTTCTATGCTGAGTAGTTCTGTTATCCCAGATAGCAGAAGTACCATAACCAGGTTCAGTTTTCCAATTGAATCTCACTTGGATATCTGCGTTCTTTTCGTACACGTCAAACAAGTAATTCAAAAGAATGTCAGATTCCACTGGCGACAAACCCACAATTCTCTTTGTTTGACTTCTATTGACAAACAAGTACTTCCAACCCGTTGCAGGATGCGTTCTAACCAATGGGTGAGTCCTTTCAACCCTAGCCAAATTACCAAAGGGGTCATCTCTGTCGATGTAACTATGTGCAGATAGATAGACAGCCTCTTTACCATCCAAAAACTTCTTCACTGGATCACTCAGCTTATCGTACGCAGCCATACCTGAGGACCACAAAGTATCCCCACCAACACCAGGAACTTCATCTAAATGCAAATGAGTGTATCCAGCAGGCTGATTTTCATGAACCAAATCAGAGTGCCAAGATTGGTTACCGACAGCTGCGAATTTGGTTGAGTCCCAGTTGGCCAAGTTCGAATTTTCGAATCTAAGCTTTAACCCCTTTGTAACCAAGTAATCGTTCCAAATGACTGTAGCACCCGGTAAACCTGGAACATGTGGAGTCTGAGGATGCTTTTCAATATTGCCATAATAGTCACCTAATTCCCACTGTTTCTTTGGAGAGAGCTTTTGGTTTCTGAAAAATACAACACCACGTTCAGCAATGAGCAGAGCCAATTCATCCTTTTGTTGGTTGGTCAAATCGGCCAATTGAAGGCCAACAATTTCGGTACCAATCTTGTCTGTTAAATTGATGACTTCGGTTGCGGCGCCAAACAAGGCCTTCTTTTCGGGATCGGCACCCTTTCCTCTCTCGATATAGGGAACGTCTTCAGCACGAACGGCGTAGGCTTGATCAAGAAAAACAGGCAACTCGGATCTGTCAGGGACTTCGGGGTACCCTTGACTCAAATCGATGCCACCTTCTTCGAGTCTTTTTCTACTGTGTTTTGGTAACAATTTAGCACCCAATGGATCTCTGCCAGTAGAAAGACGGGCATTAACATCCTTTGCCCTGGTGATATTCAGAGAAGCGGTATTCCTAAGAAGATCTTCAATTTGTTGATCAATTGGGATGTTCTTGACACTAAAACCTTTGCTTGGAACTGTTTCTGTAACTGTTGCCGTCATATCTGGTGAGGATGAAGCGCTAGTTCATCTTGAGGGGCTAATCTCTTTCAATATTTATAGTAGGAGGGTGTGGCTTCAGAACATGGTTCCACTGTGGCGTAATTGAATTATTTAAAGGCAATTTTGTTGACCTGATTAATAATCAATTGTTATTAATTTTCAAAGTTAATGTGGCTCACCAGAGAGTGGTGTTTTGCTCTGTCAATAAAGGTGATCATCACGATATCGGTGTGGATACCGATTACATAATATTATTTAATTACGTGAGACTTACGTAAATAGGGTTGATTTATTTTAAGTCAGTTTCTGCTCATGATGGTTAGGAACAGCCAAACGAAATTATAATGGATAATTCAAGCTTGGATTGTAAATTAACTGGAATCTTAATTTTAATTTCAACTCTAAACAATTAAATAACAAAACTTATTTTGATTCTTTGGATTCAACGTCATAAACCACTTGCTTGACGTTTTCTTTTGGCAACTCGGCATCAAAAGAGACGTCACTTAAAGACTCACTCTCATCAAAGTCTGCCCTATGACCAGCAATTCTTGGACAGTATTTCCAATCGTATCTTTCCAAAAACCAAATAAGGAAAAACACTACATGAGAGCAAATAATAATGATTAAGTTTGCAATGTACCCGTTTTTGAATCTTGGAGAATCTGCCACATTATATTGCAGAGGAATCGAAAAGGCGTTAACAGCATATGACGCCGACTGAGCAAAGGATAAGACCAAGGCTTTCTTTTCAACATCGTCACGACATAGCACTGAAAACCAAGAAAAGAACATTTGCGCCAATCCCGATTCGTAAATCCCATAGATAAAAAACGTACTCAAATAGACGTTATGTGGAACATCCCAAATCATGTAAATAATGGCGCAATAATAAGCACCCAAGAAGCAAATGTTCGTTGGAATGATCTTTCCGTAATAGACACACAATGGTGGAACAACCAGAGTGAAAAAAATCCCATCAACCTTGACATAGGAGGCCCATGTATTGACAGCCGTTCCAGGGTAAAGATCAGGCATAGAATCAAACCAAAGAGTGGCTGCAGAGTCATACCACACCTTATGATGTAAAACCCATAATAATGAGCAGAGATATAATTGCCAAGTGGTAATGGTTTCTTTGAACGCCTTCCAAGTCCATCTGGTTGGAATGTTGACATGATTTTCCAATCTCTTTCTTGCGAAGATCATATCGTCCTCTGTAAAAACACCAAATTTTCTTGATGATGAAGGTGTTCCTGGAAATAAGAAAAACCCATAGAGGAAGATGCCGAATGTGAGGACGGAATCAATAATATATTGCCACCTCCAACCTGCTAAGCCATTGACTCCATTCAAACCGTTCATTGTAGCAGCCTGCAATGCACCGGCGCTTGCAGTCCCAGCTGTGGCCCAGGCACCATAAAATCCAGCTCTTTTGTATAATTCATCCGGAGTGTAGTAACTACTCAAAATAATGTATGTGACAGGGAATGAGCAGGCCTCAAAAACACCAACAAAGAATCTAACCACGTACATCTCCTGAGCATTTCTCACATATGCATTGGCTAAAGTCATAAATCCCCAAGCCAACTCACTGAATAAGAGCAAATGACGGGAAAGCGATGGTCTGGTAATTAACATGGTGGTTGGGATTTGGAAGGCAGCATACCCCACGGTGTAGCATGTGCTGAAAAAATTCAATTCATTCCCTTTGAGGTTGAGGTCTTGCTTCATACCTTGAACATAAGCAGTGGAAACGTTGGAATTATCCAAATACTTTGTGTAAAAACTGAAACATAAAAAGAGAAGGATGGTGGCGTCTAACTTCATTACAAACCTTCTTTCATATGCACTGTAATGAGAAGGATACCAGTTGAAAGCATTCAAGACGTTATATCTGTCCCATCTGCCCACTTTTGGCGTTGTTCTCTCTCTGTTGATTGTCTTATCGATATAGTCGGTCCGAAAAGTGGACGGGTCTTCGGTAATGAACCATGATCTGACAAGTTCCTTGGTACTTTCGAAAGTCATTGAAGTGAGTGTTTCTTTATTTTATGTTAATGGGTGACTGAACAGGGAAATAGATCCTTACTTATAGTAGAAATAACCACACTTTTTAGTCAATCTTATCCAAAACCACAATCATCACAACACTGATATTTTAGCCACTGTGGGTTTGAAATGCTGAGCCACGTCATCCACAATTTTATTGTGGTGGTTTTCAAACTTGGCAAAAGTGTGGAACTTCACTACTGCACTATTCCCTTGAAAAAGCCAGCCAATGGATGATCATCTAATTGTTGGAAGTCATCGTTACATAAGGAGGTTGTCCTTAAAAATATTTTAAAAAAGGTTTTTGATTCGTTAAGCCACAGTTTGATAACCGTTATGGGTCTAGAGCATGTATCACGTCCCTGTGATCTTCAGAAAGCGCCATTGTAAAAATAAATTTGGGAATTTGACAATGAATTGGTTAATTAAAGATAATAAATAATTAGATAGATAAGTTATTCATCTAATCCCACTTGTGGATTTGCAACCCAAGGGATTCTCTTTGAGACTTAGAGTTTGGATCAAAGTATGGCTTCTCAGCTAAAGAGGTGACTCTGGTGCCGTGCCTTGGCTCCTTACTTTCATGATCCCAAATAGCCTTATGTTGGGTAATTCTGTTATCCCAGATAGCAGAAGTACCATAACCGGGCTGAGTCTTCCAGTTAAATCTCACTTGGATGTCAGCGTTCTTTTCGTACACGTCAAACAAGTAATTCAAAAGGATGTCAGATTCCACAGGAGAAAGACCAACAATGCGTTTAGTCATTCCACGGTTAACAAACAAAGACTTCCAACCCGTTGCAGGGTGAGTTCTCACCAATGGATGAACCCTTTCAACCCTTTTTCTGTTTCCAAATGGATCAGACCTATCAATGTAACTATGAGCGGATTCATAAACTGCAAACTTACCATCCAAGAAGTCCTTTATATGTTGACTCAATTTGTCATAAGCACCATAACCAGATGACCATAGGGTGTCTCCACCCACATTGGGTATCTGATCTAAATGCAAGTGTGTGTAACCGGCTGGTTGATTTTCATGAACCAAATCAGAATGCCAAGATTGGTTACCAGAGTAAGGATACTTGTGAGAGTCCCAATCAGAAAGACTCACGTTGGCAAAATTCAACTGCATTCCCTTTTTAACCCGGTAATCATTCCAAATGAGACTGGAACCTCGCAACCCTGGAACGTGGGGGTGTTGAGGATGCTTTTCAATATTACCTAAGTAGTCACCTAATTCCCACTGTTTCTTTGGAGAGAGCTTTTGATTTCTGAAAAATACAACACCACGTTCAGCAATGAGCAGAGCCAATTCATCCTTTTGTTGGTTGGTCAAATCGGCCAATTGAAGGCCAACAATTTCGGTACCAATCTTGTCTGTTAAATTGATGACTTCGGTTGCGGCGCCAAACAAGGCCTTCTTTTCGGGATCGGCACCCTTTCCTCTCTCGATATAGGGAACGTCTTCAGCACGAACGGCGTAGGCTTGATCAAGAAAAATAGGCAACTCAGATTTATCAGGGATTTCGGGGTACCCTTGACTCAAATCGATGCCACCTTCCTCGAGCCTTTTTCTACTATGTTCTGGCAACATTTTCAATCCCTCTGGATCTCTGCCAGCAGTGAATTGCCCCTTGACACCGGCTAATCTAGTGATGTTTAAGCCATTTGCATTTCTGATGAGTTGCTCCACCTGCTGATCAAGCGTTTCATCGACTGTGTTAATAATTGAGGGCATTTTTATCTTTCTGGGGTCTCTAGCATCCGATAAAAGAGTCCATTTCTACTATTTATAGTGGTGTACGATGAATGATGTGGCTCATGGTGCAATCCACAGTAGGGTTTACTGTGGCTACAACACCCGTGCACCGCGATACCACAATTTTTGCAATCAGAGGGGGCTCGTGAAAAGTGGAATTGATGTGCGTTGTGATAGCTTTCTATTTTGAGGCACAATTTCCATTTATAGGAAGGCCTGCGTAATCGAATATTATTATATCGTTGACGAACCTTGGCAATAGCCTTCAGTAACCATCTTTGCAAGACCACCTTTCAAAGAATCGGATGGCCACCTTCGTTGAGACATGCGGAAACTAATGGAAACATAATCGTAGCACAACATTATCGAATCTAGAGCCAACAGTATGTGGCCAAGGGCATCTATAATCGCTCCATTACATTGTGTAAATTACACAAATTACACATCAAGCGTTCATCTGGTGATATTTACACATTTTTACTACTGGGTTATTCCAATTGACAAAGTTTGAATTTAATCAAGATACAATCCTTTAAAGGTCAATTAGATCTTAATTTAACAAAAACAACGTCTACATAATACGCGGCCAATGTTTACGCCCGAGCCAAATCTCGGACTCACCGAATTTTCTCGCATTGGCCCACATTTACTGATCGGCCCAAAGCGGAAGATGATTGGCCAATATTTTGAAAAAGTTTATCATAGATAACGGGCCTGAAATATATTATACATTGACACATTACTTACCTCTTTCTTCCGCTCAACACTTTTCCGACAATGCTAAACAAATACTTAATTTACGTGATAACCTTCTTCTTCCCACCCGTTGGTGTGGCATTGGTCAAGGGTGTCACGTGCAAAGAATTCTGGATCAACATCTGTTTCACATGCGCCATTTACTTCCCGGGTATCTTGCACGGTTTGTACGTCAACTCATCCGTTTTGGAGAACGAAGAAGAGGAAAAGGGTGATATTGTTGTTTAATTGATGATCAATGTATAATTATTTTTAACCTAATTTGAACTCGAGTTTAAACGAATATTCAATGGTTACTCTACTGAAAAGTTGATTACAGGCTTTACCTGAAGATTTCCTAAGTGATGGTTTTTCTTAAACGTTATTGACTTTATACAAGGTTATTCCAATTGGGGAACCAACATGTCCATAAGAGGAGATTGAATGAAAACAACACCTGCGGTGAAGAGAGCAACGTTGAGGGCAATCTTAGCCACTGGAGAGCTCCAGAAGGAACCGCCATGAGCCTTTTCGTCACCTTGTGGTTGAAATTGGAAACCAGACATTTTAATAAGAAGTCGTTGTGTCGATTGAGATGAAATACTGGAAAAATTTTCAACCCTCATCGTTAAAACCACCGCCATTTTGGTAATGATTGGTAGATTGAACGTGTTTGGGAGGAGAACCCTTGCTACAACAAGGCCACTCGCTGCACCTAAGAACAAGAAAGAGATTGAGGCCAAGAAGATCTCCGATAGAAGAATTGAGCGTCGTCTTGCTCAACGTAAATTGGACGCCAAGAAGCCTGCACAATCAGATCCTTTATTCATGACTATTCCTGATGCTTTGAAATACTTGAGAGCTGCAGAAGTGGGTAGAGCCTGTGAAGAGGCCGCAATCACAATTCAAACAAGAGTTCTTTCAGAAAGAGGTGTTGCTCCTTTACAAGGTGCAGTCAGATTACCAAGGGCTCTTAAGGAGACCCGTATTCTTTGCATCTCCAACGATGAAGTGAAACGTTTGGCGGCACAAGAAGCCGGTGCCTCACTTGTTGGTGATTCCTCAATCATCGATGAAATTTCTTCAGGTAAGTTTGATTTGAATTTTGATAGAGTTTTGGCCACCCCAGATGTTGAGCCAATGTTGAAAAAGGTGGCCAGAGTGTTGGGTCCAAGAGGGTTGATGCCAAACGCAAAGAAGGGTACAGTCACTGAAGATATCGCCGGTGTTGTCTCTTCAACCCTTGGTACTCAACCATTTAAGGAAAAGAACTCAACCGTGGCCCTTACAGTTGCACGTTGTGACTTTTCAGATGCTGAAGTTGTCCAGAACATCAACGCAACCTCTAAAGCCATCCATGAATCCGTTAAGAACACAAAATCGAAAAAACCAATTCTTCTCGCTCACACTGTGCTCTCGTCAACACACGGTCCTGGTATCATCATCAATTTTTGAATCACCCTTTGTATATAGTGAATAAATAACCGTCAATAGAATAGGTTTGATTGTTGTTAACCGTGCCAGTGTCACGTGACGCTTACGTAACACATAATCCCCATATATTGTACTCTTTGTCACGAAAAACAAGTTAAATCAACTTTTATTGAGTGAGAACATATGGGGAAAGTAGAAGAGACGCCGCTGAGAAAAAGATTTACATCTCTCTTGGCAGTCCTATTGATTGCTTTACTTGTGGGATTTCCATTATGGGTGAAGACAACCTCAATTCATAGATCCAATTTGCCAACAATACAATTGGAATCTTTGAATATACCGTACAATATCGATGTATACCTAATTGATGTTCCAGAACCATTAAGTGGGCTTGTAAATGATGTTCAGAAGGAATTGGATCACCGAAAGCCGGTTGTCAATCATATAGATTTGAATTTGAATCTTCATTTGGATTGCAAAACAACAGAGTTAGACATTAATGACGGAGATGAGAGATACAAAGTCCAATTAGTTTTAAGCGATTTTGAAGATGAGTCATATGCTCCAAGTACAGGCCCTGACAGGTTGATTAAAGTTTTTATCACGGAAACACTCATAAAAAATGGCAAGGTTCCAGAGTTCATTGCTCGAGTTCTTGTGGATCATGTGTTTAAAGAGGAACTGGATCAACTGAAGAATCCAAAACAGGATGTTATTAAAATCCACTACAATCCGACAATTATCATCAGTTTGGATTTGTTACGGGCCGGTGGTTCTAACATAAGGTGGGATCTTAGAAACTCTCCAGCTTTTGACAAGTTTATCAGCTTTGTTAAATTGCTTGAATTGAATGGGTTTGCCAACTTTCAAATTGAAACTCAGGAAGATTGGTATGAAGAAAGAGTGATCATACCTGCAAATGAGTACAGATTGGATAACAAGATAATTATTAAAGACACATCTACATTCATCGATTATTCAGGTTGGGGGTTGGATCAGAACGTTGGTATGGCACCAGTGATCAATTTTGCAATTTACATTCCAGATAATGAAGTAGTTGAAATTGAAGGGTCACAATCGAACTCATTCATAGTGCCTCAATGGGGTGGTCTTGTGATAGAAAACTGCGAAGATGAAGTGATCAGTGAGAAAAGAATGGAAGAATTAATGAATATATTTGCTAGTCAATTGTTTCAATTATTAGGCGGATCACAGGAAAACCGACCAATTTTTTTCAGAATTGACCAGTTGGTGAGACTACAATTTGTTTCAAACATTCTCAATTCCATTGACAATGTCCAGAGTTTACTCAAGTTGACCCAGCAGTTGGAAACAATCCCAATTCCTGAAGAAACTGTTCTTGAAATTAATGAAGGGATCAATCATATCCACAAGGCCCTTCATGTTAAGGGTGATCAATGGTGGGTCCAATCAAATCTGTTGTCCTCCTCGGCTTTGAAATTGACCGATAAAGCATTTTTTCAAAAGGACATGTTGCAACAGGCTTATTTCCCTGATGAGCATAAAACTGCGGTCTATTCCCCTCTTCTAGGGCCTTTTGCCACAATTCTCTTCATGGGATTTGTTAGGTTAATCAAGGAGCTTAGATCATGACCGCTTTTCTTATTATACACGTGGCAAGGTCTGACTTTAGCTTAAAAAAATAATCCCATCTTAAATGATTCTGGTAATATCTCTTGTAATGTTTATACCTACATTTTTTTGAAAACCTTTGCTTACCTTATCCCTTGATAATCTTTTACCAAAAGGAATCCTTGACTGGTTTCAATCAGGTAATTTATACCCTCCGGAATGCTTTTCCTGATTTGGAAATCTTATCGCTCACTTACGTAACTGGTAAATGAGTCGATTTTAGGATTGATCCCAATACGTGGCAAAATAAAATATTTAAAAAAGCATAAAATATCTCAAAAATAGAATTGGTTGTATTTACTTTCATTCTTTGTTATGGCTTTGAGACCGCGAGTCACACCGTTGAGGCTGGTTGCCTTAGTGATGGTATTTTGCATTACCTACACAATTTTCTCAAGCCATGAGACCTTCACAGGGCCTGGTGTTGTGGATGGAAAGGTGGCTGAGGATACTCCGGATTCATTTATGGGGGGACTAAGAACTCTTTTGAATAAGAAACCAACATCAGAATTGGCCAAGGAGGAGGAACAATTTCAAGAGGCGTTGTCGTCTCTTGAGAAGGAACAAAAAGAACATCATAAGGGGGACAAATCACCAGCCACAGCGTTGGCGTTTAATCCCAAACTCAACGGTTATGAGGCCAGTTTCCAATTAGCAGAAAACTACCCAAGACAGAATGCAACAATCCTGACATTATGCAGAAATGAGGACTTAAGCGAGGCTTTGGAAACGGTTAGAAAGCTAGAGGATAGATTTAACAGAAATTATCATTATGATTGGGTCTTTTTAAACAATGAACCTTTCACACCAGAATTTGAAAGGAGAATCGGTAAATTGGTTTCAGGTAAGGCTCAATTTGGAGTCATTCCAAAGGAGCATTGGTCATATCCAGATTTCATTGACCAAGAATATGCGGCTAAGGAAAGATCCAGAATGGCAGCTGACGGTGTCATTTATGCCGATTCAGAATCCTACAGACACATGTGCAGATTCAATTCCGGGTTTTTCTTTGATCACCCATTGTTACAGAAATACAAATATTACTGGAGAGTGGAACCTCATGTGGAATTCTGGTGTGATATCAAGGAGGATCCATTCAAGACATTGGCGGATGAAGGTAAACTTTATGGGTTCACGATCTCCATTCATGAATTTGAAAGAACAATTGAGACCCTTTGGGAGAGAACTCGTAAATTCATCAAAGAAAATCCCCAATATGTTGCAAAGGACAACCTGCTCGACGGGTTCCTATCCTATGATGGTGGAGAGACCTACAGTTTATGCCATTTTTGGTCTAATTTTGAGGTTGCTGACATGGATTTCTGGAGATCTCCTGCCTATAGAGACTACTTTAACTATTTGGACAAAACCGGTGGGTTCTTTTATGAAAGATGGGGTGATGCACCAGTTCATTCGATTGCCATTGGTTTGTTTGCTCATAAGGATAAGATCCATTACTTTAAGAATATTGGTTATTCTCACAGTGTTTACACCATGTGTCCCATCGAGGACGAGATTTATGATGAATACAACTGTATCTGTGACAAGAAGAAGGATTTCACTTTTGAGGGTTATTCATGCGGTAATCAGTACTATGATGCCATGGGGCTTAAAAAACCTGATAACTGGAAAGATTTTGCCTGACCGAGCCGGTTCTTTTTATAAAACAGTGGTAGTTAATCCATCTTGGTTCCTTTTAATGAAGGCCCAATATTCCTGAATGGATATTTTACTAAAAAAAAAGATTCTCAATTGATTTTGTAAATACCCTCCTGACTGGCTTGCACTTAACTATTCTAGCTGCTAGAGCAGGAACCAAACGCACCGTTGTGACCACACCCTTACGTAAATACAAAATCTCTTTGTGGCTGGAAGCACACAGTTTACATAATTGTGGCTGGTGAATGATTGATTGATTTCTTTTTTTAACCAAACTGCTGAGCGTAATCACTCACACCTATTTTTAGTAGGATTTGATCCAGGTTTTCCAACTACTCTCTCTTTTCCTTATACGTTCCGATCTTTACACAATGCAATTCTCTTTGGTTTCAGCTTCAATCATTTTATCATCACTTGTTGGTAATGCAGTCGCCACCCCACCAGCATGTCTTCTTCTCTGTGCAGAAATGATTGCCAAATCATCCTCCACCTGTAACGCATTGAAGGATATTCCATGTATATGTGAGAACGAATCAACAACAATGCAACAATGCTTAGAAGAGAGATGTCCAAATGGCTCTGCCTCCACTGCAGAATCAAGTTTCCAACAAGTTTGCAAGGATGCCGGGTCCAATGTCAGCTCCGGTTCAATCGGATCATCCTCTACTTTCGCAGCTACTTCAAGCAGCTCATCTTCAACTACCACATCTCTTGAATCATTCTCCTCTTCTGCCGATCCAACTACCATCATCACTTCATCTGTTGATCCAACCACCACATCGTCCCTGGAACCAACCACTTCAATCGCTTCCGAGGAATCAAGCAGTACTGAGCCAACTTCAACAGTGATCGAAACTACCCCAACCAGTACCCCAACCAGTACAACTTCATCTTCTGAAACATCTGTCAGTATCTTCACAAACGCTGCCAATATGCCTGCAGGCATGGATAACGCTTTAGGAGCCGCATTTGCCGGTGCCATTGCGCTCTTGATTTAGATTGGACCATCTTTTCCCAATACAGACTATTCTCCGTTCATTTTCACTATTTTCATTTATAAAAACCATATATCCAGCTCCATTTAACAAGTTTTATTTAAGAAGCACCTTCGGCTTGACGTTGTCTTTGTCTCTCCTTTCTTTCGGCATTTTTCTTTTTTTGGGCCTTTTTCCTCTCCTGGGCCCTTTCTTTACGCGCAGCGGCCTGCCTACGCGCAGTCTCCATCCTCAGCTGTCTCTGTTTGACCCGTAACTCCTCTTCCTCTATCAATCTATCTTGAATTGCCCTGTAATACTTGTCAAAATCCGCATTCTTTTCTTGCTGACTGGCATCCAAAAATTTGAGGTTACAACTGGACGGTGATCTCATTGTCCAATCATCACTTGGATCACATGTACATCTTGCCTTCTTTAAATAGAAATCGTTGAGGGGACACGTGTGTCCCACTGTATGGGAATAACTGATATTCTGGAATAGGTAAATTTGCTCCTTAGGTAGCATCAGGGAGGCGGCAATAGAATGAATTGGAGCATCCCCCCAACGTTCATAAAAAAAACCACCTGCCCTATCCAAGTGATCCACATAGCCTTCATACACTGGCGATCGATAAAGATCTAAATCGACAACTTCAAAATTCGACCAAAAATGACACAAATTGTAGTTTTCCCCACCATCATCTGAAACAAACTTCAAAAGGTTATCCACTGGTAACTGGGCCTGAACTTCTGGGGAATCAAAGTATTGCTTAGAAGTCGACCATAAGGTTTCAATTGTATTTGGTAATTCTTGCATCGAGATTGTGAACCCGTACATCGAATTTGTATTCTTTAACGTTTTAAAAGGATCCTCCAAGATGTCACAGGAATAGGAAACATGTGGTTCTACACGCCAAAAATATTGATATTGTTCCATTATTGGATGTTTATGAAAAAATAGTGAATTATAACGACACATATGTCTATAGGATTCACTTGATCCATATGTGATCATCGACCATTTTTTCGATTCCCTCACCCATCTAGCCCTTTCTTGATCAACATAATCCGGATAGGACCAGTGGTCGTATGGGATTACACCATACCTGGCTCTACCACTGACCATGTTTGATGTTAATTCAATGAATTCCGCGGTAAATGGTTCATCATTCACAAAGACCCAGTCGTAGTTATGTTTATGGTTGAATCTGTTTTCCATCTGTTGAATTGAGTCTAATATTTCGTAAAGTTCCTTATTACGACATAGAGTGAACAGAGTCGCATTTTCTCTCTCATATGAGTTGATATTGGAGGGCACAACTCTATCCAATTCGTATTGAACCCAAGGTTGTTCGTCCGGTGGAGAATCCGCTCTGATCCGGTTAGGATTATCCAAAGGTGTATTTTCCACTGAATCTTCCACTCGAGAGTTGGCCTTAGCTAGGCTGGCTTTCTTTTTTGCATCGTTGGTTTGCTTCAACTTGATTTGCTTTAATTGTTCTCTAATTTCTTCATCGGTTAAACCGGCGATATCATCGATTCTTTCGCTGTCATCCGAATTCAAGTATTGCCCCATTTCAAATTCCGTATCGTGTGGATCAGTCACTTCATCCTTCGGCACGGGAGGCTTGATATCATTTATTAACTGATTGCTGATGGAATCATCCACATAGACCTCTGTATTAGCCACATTATTCATTCGGATCAACCCTAATATCAGGATCAATCCCAATAAGGCTGTAACTATGTAGAAGTACAAATGCTTTGGTTTGAATCGCAGCATTTTAATGATGAAAGAAGCCCGTTGATGGGGGCTCAGAGAGAAAAAAAATTAAACACTATTGCTATATAAGAGGGAGAAGATGGTTACTATAATTCTTGTGGTTATAATAACGCAAAAAAGCTCAATACCTACTCACTGGATCGTTTTAGTTGGAAACCATACTGTAAACGGGTGACTTACTTTATTACCAAGTAAATTTAAATTTGAATTTTCATTGAAAGTTCTTGAATAAAAGCCAAATAAACCCAATATCATCACAGCAAAAAATATAAAATGACCTTACACATGTCTTTATTTTGTAGGCTTCATTTTACTCGAACATACCTGCGATACATCAGACGAACATCAGATGAACTGTAAATTGCTCATGATAAATTTATTTTACAGTAAGCCTCCTTCTGAAATAGGGACTTTTGTTATAGAATTGCCTGATGTATGCTTCAAGATGTATTGGTTTGTAGTAGAGTCTGTATGCGTTTAGAATAAATTGACGCTGTATTCAGGAAAAAAAACACGTCAAGAATGACACATATTATCACCAATTCTGATCACTTCCATCTAAAATTAAATTTGTTATTGCCATTACCTTGAGTATGTATTCTCATTTTCTATTTCTTTAATCCATTACCCTATTATTTACACAGATTGCATCAATTCGGATGAAAATATCAATTAGTCTCTATTCCAAGTGTATCAAAAAAAACCCATTAATTTACAATTTATCCGCTATAGTTGCCCCTCATATATGTCTTTGGACTTTTCTTGTAAAACAATATTACCACTCACATCAATCTTATAACATATCAAACATGCTCATGATCGAAATATTAAAAGTAGGCTTGAGTTTCGGTAAAAGCCTTTTAAACTCCCCTAACTTTAAGCCCCAGTTCCAATTTCATCAATGCTACGATTCAAACTCTTTTTTCTTTGAATCATCCTCTTTCAATTGACACCTTCCATTTAATTATTTTCATTATCACACACACTTCCTTTCCAAGATGTACAATAGACCCGCAGGATATCCAGGACAGAACCAGAATTACCAGCCTCCACCGGGCCCCCCACCGGGCCAGTATGGCTACCAAAGAGTTGCATACCCACCGCCACCCCAAGGGGAACAACAACAACAACAAGGCCAGGGCCAATATGCAATGCATTCAGTTCCAATCAATGGTTCCCCACAGGCCCACCAGTTTGCTCTATCGAATTGTAATGGGCGAAAGAAGGCTCTACTGATTGGCGTTAATTACATTGGATCAAACAATGCTCTCAGAGGATGTATCAACGATGTTATGGCCATGAACAGATTCTTGACCACTGCGGGAGGATATTCATCAAGTGACATTGTTATTCTTACCGATGACCAACAGAACCCAATGGCAATCCCTACGAGACAGAACATGATCAGGGCAATGCAGTGGTTGGTGGCAGGGGCCCAACCTGGAGATTCCCTTTTCTTTCATTATTCAGGCCACGGGGGACAAGAGAAGGATTTGGATGGTGATGAGGTGAGTGGATATGATGAATGCATCTATCCGGTGGATTTTCAGAACGCCGGATCTATCATCGATGATATTGTTCATGATATTATGGTTAAGCCTCTACCAGCTGGATGCAGATTGACCGCCATTTTTGATTCCTGTCATTCAGGTACGGCAATGGATCTGCCCTTCACTTACAGGGCAACTGACGGTGGTCTTAAAGAGTACAATATATGGAAGGATAGTGCCGGTGATGGGTTATCGATTTTGAAGGGTTACATGACGAGTAATACATCAATGATGTTATCAGGTGCTAAGGGGCTCTTTAGCAGGGTGTCGAATTATCAAAGCGGAGACAAGTTTGAGCAAATCAAGCAGCAAAAGATGTCCCCTGCTGATGTCATCATGTTTTCAGGTTGCAGAGATGACCAGACTTCTGCTGACGCCAATGAGGCCGGAACGTTTACGGGTGCATTAAGTTGGGCCTTTCTCAATGTCATGGGTCAGACTGGTGGCCAGGGATTAACTTACTTGTCGTTGCTACAAGCCATCAGGGCCCAAATGGCCACCAAGTATTCTCAGAAACCTCAATTGAGTAGTAGTCACCAGATCGATCCAAACATGACCTTCTTTTTCTAATTGTGTCCCGTGGAAGGTGTTAATAAGGTGAATTTTCTCACTCTGGGCGATACGGATCTGTCACTAGTGTCTTTCAATACTAGTGATGCAATTACCTCCATGATTACTTTTGTGGAATCATTTAATTCACAGAAATTGTTACTATCCGTACATAAATAACTTCTATATCCACTGTATCAATTCACTTCCATTCATCTTTTTCGAGCAAAGACAGATCAATCACACACCTACAATAAATCATTGAAAATTCAACTGTTTTCTTCAAAAAAAAAAAACTCAATCAATTAAAACATCATATACCAACACTTACTCTTTATCCTGCCTTAATTCATCTTCTTTTTGCATCTAAACCCAACTTAATTCTTCACATCTCAACAACAACCGGCCGGCCGCTTACGTAACAAAGTTATACAAATTTTTTTTGTTCGCGAATTTTCCTCGTTTTCATTCCCGCCCTTCTTTCATCCCCGTTGGTTGTTGTTTTTTTAAGTGGACGAAACGCCAAATTCCGTTGACTGAGCTTTAGTGATGGAAGGTATAACTTTACCCCAAACAGGAGAGGAAGCACACGCGTTGCTCTTCAAGTATGCCGAATTAGCGACAAGGAAAAGGTCAATAGTCAATGGAACTGCAGATGACACCCTTTTGGAGAAGGAAAAGTCGATAAATCAAGAAATGGACCAGCTCAAAGAGGCATTTCATAAAATACAGGTGATTAACACAAATGGACAGAAGCTTAACAGAAAGTTAACCTCATCGTGGTCAAAAAACACAGAAAGCGTCGACACCCAGTTGTTACAGAAGCAAATGGTGGCTTTCCAATTACTATCGCATGATATTGATCTACCTTTGGAACTTTCTGTTGAGTTAAAGAAATCAGTCGATGGCAATGTTGATACCCTATTGAATGGGAAGTTGGCACCAGAAATTAAGGACGCCACCACTACTCTTGAACCAATCGAGTTACCTTTGGATGATTATAACACAAAAGCAGAAATGTTTGGCTTGACTCCAAACAAACCTCAAACGGACTCAAAATTTGTTTCTGTAGGTGAGGAAGAAAAAGAGGATTTGATAAAACTCAAAGTGGAGACAAGAATAAACGAGTTGAATAATTTTCCCGCTTCATTAGGTTCTTACAACGCAGGCAATCTAGATATCGATTTGAAGTTTTCGAATGAAGATATTATTGACGGAGTGGACGAGCTAAAGACAGAAGCCCTGGTGGAGTTGATGGGATTGAAACTTTTACCATTTCAAAGACAGATGAAAAACACGCTTATGAATAAAATTGCATCCTCATTGTTCGATAACGATCTAAGATTGAACGATAACACCACAGTCAAGGCATGGAAGAGAACATTCCGTGTTCATCCAAAACAAAAGGTGGTCCAAACCGCCAGATTAGCCGAAAAGTTATTGGAACAACAACGTAGAGAACAGGAAATGTTGGAAGAATCCCTTCAACAAGATAAAATCAAGCAAATGATTGATTATTCAAACGAAAGACAGGCGGAGGTTGTCGATAGACAACAAAAGAGATTCCAAATGGGTAGACAGATCAACTCTTACCACCAACAAGCAGAAAAAGATGAATCTAAGAAATTGGAAAAGACTGCCAAACAGAGATTGCAAGCCTTGAAGGCCAATGATGAGGAAGCTTATATTAAGTTGTTGGATCAAACTAAAGATAAGAGAATTACCCATCTTCTCAAACAAACAAACACTTTCTTGGATTCTCTTGCCAATGCTGTGAAAGTGCAACAGCACGAAAGTAAAATTATCTCTCAATACGAAAAGGGTGAACAAGTCATTGAAGAGACAATTGAGGAAGGTGCGGAAAGAAGGGAAAAAATCGATTATTATGAAGTGGCTCATCAAGTTAAGGAAGCCGTCACCGAACAACCATCAATCCTTGTGGGTGGGAAATTGAAGGAATACCAGTTGAAAGGTCTTGAATGGATGGTCTCCTTATACAATAATCACTTGAATGGTATTCTTGCAGACGAAATGGGTTTGGGTAAAACCATTCAATCCATATCTTTGATCACGTATTTGATAGAAAAGAAGAAAGAAACAGGGAAATTCTTAGTTTTGGTTCCTCTTTCAACAATCACCAATTGGACATTGGAATTTGAAAAATGGGCACCAAGTGTTAAAACAGTAGTTTACAAGGGTTCTCCACAGCAAAGAAGAGATCTTCAGAACCAAATTAGAGTGGGTGATTTCACAGTCTTATTGACAACATTTGAATACATCATTAGAGATCGTCCATTGTTGGCCAAGTTCAAATGGGCCCATATGCTGATCGATGAAGGTCATAGATTGAAAAATACCGGATCTAAGTTGTTCCAAACTCTTATCACATACTATCATACCAGAAATAGATTGATTTTGACAGGTACTCCATTACAGAATAATTTACCCGAGTTGTGGGCACTTTTGAATTTCATCTTGCCAAAGGTTTTCAACTCTGTCAAGAGTTTCGATGAATGGTTCAATACACCTTTTGCTAATACAGGTCATCAAGAGAAGTTGGAGTTAAGCGAGGAAGAATCGCTTTTGGTTATTAGAAGATTGCATAAGGTGCTAAGACCTTTCCTTTTGAGAAGATTGAAAAAGGATGTGGAGAAGGATTTACCTGATAAGGTTGAAAATGTTATCAAGTGTAAATTCTCCGCCCTTCAGAGTAGGATTTACAAACAATTGTTAGATCATAATGCTCTCTTTATTGGATCAGGCGCAATGGGTGCCACTAAATCCGGTCTTAAGGGGTTGAATAATAAAGTGATGCAATTGCGTAAGGCCTGCAATCATCCATTCGTCTTTGAAGAGGTGGAAACAGCTGTCAACCCAACAAAATCTACCACTGATATGATTTGGAGATGTTCAGGTAAGTTCGAATTGTTGGATAGGGTTTTACCAAAATTCAAAGCAACTGGTCACAGAGTGCTTATCTTTTTCCAAATGACTCAAGTTATGGATATAATGGAAGATTATCTGAGATTGAAGGGATTGAAATATATGAGATTAGATGGTTCCACTAAGGCCGACGACAGACAAACTATGTTGAAGGCCTTTAATGCCCCAGACAGTGAATACTTCTGTTTCCTTCTTTCCACTAGAGCAGGTGGTTTGGGTTTGAATCTTCAAACCGCCGACACTGTGGTTATCTTTGACACGGATTGGAATCCTCATCAAGATCTTCAAGCCCAAGATCGTGCCCATCGTATTGGTCAAAAGAACGCGGTTCAAATTCTGAGATTGATCACCGACGACTCTGTTGAAGAAGTCATCTTGGAGAGAGCTCACCAAAAGTTGGATATCGATGGTAAGGTCATCCAAGCCGGTAAATTTGATAATAAATCTAGTGCTGAGGAGCAGGAAGAGTTGTTGAAAAGATTAATAGAGGCTGAAAAAGATAGAGGGAAGGATGACGAACCTGATGAGTTTGATGACGATGATTTGAATGAGCTGTTGGCACGTAGTGAGGATGAAAAGGTTGTGTTTAGACAGATTGACGAAGAGAGGAAGAAGGCTGATAAACTGTTGGAGGGTAAACCAAGACTGATGGGGGACGATGAAGTCCCACAGATTTTTAAGGAGGATATGTCCCAGCATTTGGAACAGGAATCATTTGAGAACAATGGTAGGAGAATCAAGAAGAAGGTGTATTACGACGATGGATTAACGGAAGAGCAGTGGCTTGATGCTGTGGACGCCGATGATGACACGGTTGAGGCTGCCATTGCTCGTAAGAGATCCAGAGAAAGGAAGAGGACACCAAATGACGATCTTGAAGTTGGTGATGATGAGGATGGCGACTTTGGTGAAGAATTCGTGGATGATGAAGCACCAAGAAAGAAGAACAAGAAAGACCCAATGCCTGAATGGATAGCTAAGGCTTATGAGTTAATGAACACTATTGAAGGGTTGAAGGATGAGGATGGGAATCTGATTGGTACCGTCTTTTCGAAGTTGCCACCAAGAAAAGATTACCCGGATTATTACAAGATCATCACACATCCTGTTTCAATCAGTCAAATGAGGAGGAATTTGATTCCATCCAACAGAAAGATGGCGTCTTTTGAAGAATTCGAGGGCCAGCTGCGTCAAATGTTCTTGAATGCCCGTATTTACAACCAAGAGGATAGTGTGATTGTTAAATATGCGGATATTGTCGAAAGTAAGGTTGAGGAAACTCTCAAAGAATGGGGGCTCTTGACCACAGAGAGATTACCTGTTCCTCTGATTGAAGAGCCATTGAAGGATGACGAATTAGCCAAGATGGATTTACAATTGGAGGGGATTTTGAATGATAATTGAAGAGGTTGTAATTTTCTGTATTGATTTTTTATTGTATTATGAGACTGGTATACTACAGAGTTAGCTTTAAATAACAAAAGTAATAAAGGAAACTTCCAATCGACGTCCCTATAAGTCGTTCCATAAACGTGTGATAAAACAGTGACGTTATGATGAATAATATTAACCAAATGGTTAATACTACCCCGACCATGGCGCTCAATAGTTTTTCTTTTAATCTACCACCATCGGGACACCATTGAAACCACTGAATCCATTCCCAAAGAAGAAACGAACTGAACGTTGTTGTCACTAAACAATGACCAGAAATTTTGAACCCACCAAGATATTTCGACCCATCAACCAAACAGGAGCTGTACTTGTGATTAAAGTTTGGGTTCGAGCAAGATCCTCCTGTCCAAAACTGAATCAATTCCAGTATCGAAGAGCTAGTGATGAAAGTTGTGATAAGAAGCAAAGTCATTGGTGTATAAAGTACTATCATCTTACCCGCTTGAATTCCCCAGAGATTCTTGTTAATCTCTTTAGAAGATGCTGGTAAAGAAGATGGTGTAACAAGCTTCCGCAATTCAGAATCTGTCCTAGAGATAGGCCTCAATGGTGGTGGTATTGAAGAGGCCCTATCCTGTACATTCAAGTCTAATTGGATTTGATTGATGTGGCTAAATTTGAAATAACAGATCAAGAGAAATAATATCGCATAGATCTCAAAACAATGACCTGCAAACACTCTATTTAGCCAACTGGAGCTCTGGATCAAATATATTGATTGAGGGTCCAAATCTGGCCAGATGTGATCCTTCATTAACCTTAAAGGTGCTAAAAAGCACACCAACGTCATATATACGGGGATAATATGCCAGCCGTCGCCACAGATATAATCAAACAGCGTCACCTTAGGCACAATTAGCATCTCATTGGATACAAGAGAAGGGAGGTGGTGCAGGCAGAAAGACGCTTACGTAATGTTCACTACAATTCATATAATGTAGTTGACACCAGTTTGACCGGCGTGCGTGAGTTTGTTGCTTTGAGAATGCTAATTAAGTTGTTGAAATTGCCGATCTCATCAAATGACAGCAGACAAGGTAAGAATTTGAATTTGCAATTATGATCAGCATAATGTGATGCATTACTGGAATACATACACTTGACTCATTATTGAATTATTCAAACAGGTTGGGTTTGAAGTGGTTTAAATATATGCGGAAAAGCGGATTCATTATGAAAAGATATCGCACCCGGGGTATATTGGATGGTCTGCTTACACAGTTAGCCGATCAAGTTTATCAATCACAGTTTGACCAATATGGGAGAGTTCATTGATGTGGCAGTGAAGAAGAATTTGCTCCAAACCTTTACGTTCTGGTTTTGGGAGTTCACCAAACTCGTCAATGACAACAGCCGAGACAATGGTTTCCAGGTCTGTAATTATTATGATTTCTAGGTGATCCCCAAAATTGATGGTGATTTTATAAGCATCCAAGTCGTATCTAATACGGATCTGTTTTGAGTACTTACCCTCACATCTGGCTCGTAATTCTTGAATTTGGGATCTTTTAATTTCAATCTTATTCAACTGATCAAATACCTCGTGGGTGAAGAACCGTAAATGTGGATCTTTTAACTGTTTCACGTCACATTGAGAAAGATATTTCTCTGATAATTCCTTGCACTTGATGTATTTAGGTAGTGTTGATTTAAAGATCTTCCAATGGGGTTGTGTAGTTTGACCTGTTTTCACGTCTTGAGACTCATTTTTTCGTAGAATCAGATAATGAGGAGTAGTGAACTTTCGTGTGAACGTGCTAAACACGTCAAATCTTAACCCGAGCATGGTAAATTGGGGATCATTTGTTATTGTAAAGTAGGTGTAACCAAACATTCTATCCACATTTTCGGCTTGAATTTCTGTGAGAAGATTACTTCTGTGTTTGGACATTCCTTTAGTAGGTTGGGTCTGCTGTGATTGCTCTAATAAGAAGACGATCGTTGGATCAATTTCTAACATCTGTGATCCCTCATTGGAGATCCCAACTGTTAGGGAATTTCTCTGCTTCAACTCCTCAATTTGAAGTTCCATCTCAGTGATCTCTTCGAGCAACTTCTGTTTCTCCTCTTCCTCCGTATGAGACATTTAATTGCACAATTAAGAAGAATAAACATCTCTACATATGATTTTTTCAGTGTAGTCTTTCTCTTTGTAGAATGAATCACTTTGATTTGATGCGAGTGGCGCTAGATCATGCTGATTTGGCATTGGATCTTAATGAAGTGCCCATTGCAGCCATTCTTTATCACGAACCAACTCAAAGAGTTATCTCAAAAGCTCACAATCTAACAAATCTCACTTTGAATGGCACTGCACACGCAGAGTTTCACTTGTATAAAGATATGATGGAGCAATTCCCCGAAACACATTTGCAAATGTGGAAAGAGTGTTCTTTGTATGTGACAGTGGAACCATGTATTATGTGCGCGTCATTGCTGGATCAACTGGGTGTGTCGAAGGTGGTATTTGGTTGTGCGAATGACAGATTCGGGGGGAATGGATCAGTCTTTAGAATTCAAAGGAGATACAAGTGTATTCCCGGTGTTAGAGATCATGAAGCTATTACGTTATTGCGGAAATTCTATATCAGAGAAAACGAATTGAGTCCTACCAGTATTGGCAAGAAGAAAAGATCGTTAAATATGCAAGACTTTCCACCATTAGTGTATTCAAAGTATATTGATTTAGAAGAATTTCAAAAGGTATGGGGTGAGGATTTTGGTTGGGTTTGGCGAGATAATATTGCACTGGAATTCAATGAAGAAGGTCAACTAACCAATAAGAATAGAAAACACCCCTACGATGAATCACAAGCAGTCACTGTTCCAATAAAAAAGCAACAAAAACCTATATAGAGTCTCATTTCATTCAATACCCAATTTCTTCAATCCATCTTTAATACCCTGTTGGGTTTTAAGTATATCATCTTCTTGGTCTTCATCGAGATTTTGCTCATTTGGTAACGTGGTTCTCCCGGAATAGTTCAAAGTTGTCTCAGATTCGAACTTGGACCATCCCTCCTGGATATTCTCGTAAAATTCTCTATGTTTCTCTGTCAATTGAGATATTGAGTTGGTGATTTCGAAATCCTTCTCCTTTTGGAAGTGCTTCCACTCATTCAAGACATCCCTTTCAAACCTTTCATACACCTTCTTAGTCTTGTTTCTCTCCGATTTCAACAGCTGGATCCTCTCCCGCAACTTTATCATCCTCTTTGCAACCACCTCCTGGGAATTGGCCTCGCTGGCCAACCCAGTGAAGGATTCCAACTTTTTTGTCCAATAAGAAAAAGCACCTTCGGTAGAATCCGTTATAGAGCCACCGTTCTCTAGATGTGTCAATTCGTTCTGTGATCTCTCTAAGTAGGAGTTGAGTACCTCGTAATCAATTATCTTGTTGTCCTTCACTTTGACCAACTGATTAAAAGACAGAATGTAATGTTCAAGATCCTTCAAATCATTCAAATATTCGAATTCGATGTGATGGTTCAACCTCCGGAATTGCTCCCCAGTATTCTTCAAGTTAGACGAAAATGTTTTGAATTTAGCTATCTGTTGTTTTGTCTCATCGTCCAATTCCTCCTCTTCCCTGTGCTTACCTTTGAAATCGTTCTTTAATAGAAGGGACAACTTGTCAAATTCTTCCCCAAAAACACCGAGATCTTGAGCTATCTGGTTCTGTTTACTTACTACCTTGGAATAAATCCTATCTATCTTATTGACATTTTCCTCCAATTTCTGAGATTGGTTGAAGATGTCCTTGAAATTGGGGGAATATTTCGATTCTAGATGTGGTTTTTTGAACGAATTCATTATGAAGTCTGTGAAACCCTCAATATTTGAAGTTGTTTGATTGGTTGAATTCAAGTTTAAGTTTAAATTCGATCGATATGTTCTCCATTGTTGATCATCCACTTTCAAAAATAAAACAAGTATTTCACTCTTAACAAGAATTGGGTGATTAATCAATCGGTGCAGAAACAAATTAAGAGAGTGTAATCTTTTCGACACGAATTCCTCGGTGAATCTTCCCCCCTTGATATATTCCAACCTCTTTTTGTTCGGTAATGGCGGTACAAGTAACGTTGGGAAATCCAATGTCAAACATTGATAGAGGAAATCAAAATCGCTGTATCTTCTCCAAATGGTTCCGGATATGAGTTGAGGATGATCCGTCTCCATTATTAGTTCATAAAGGATATAAACATCACCACCTTCGTGGTGTGTTTTTGTGTTTCCCACTTGTAGCTTTAGATGGAAATCCGGCTTAGAAGCGGTCAATTCCACGGTGGCATTGACCAAAGTTGGTTCTTCTTCTGACTCAGGGAGGTCTTGTGTTACCTCCGACACTTGGTCGTGTCCTTGATCTTCCTCTGGTTGCTCTGATTCTGATATTTCCATGGCTTTTATGCTTGTTCCATCTTGGCCCAATTGTCCATTTATAACGGGGCCTAAGAGCTGGGATTCCTCTTGGTCCATATCCATTGTATGTTCATTGTGAAATTCTGTATCCCAAGGGGTCGTGTCGTCCCATTGGACAGATGTAAACTGATCTGACATGGGTTATTTTGATAAAGATATATTGCTTGGATGAGGGAATTGCATAATCATCACTACCTGGTGAGACAAGAAAAAGTTCGACGGTCAAACCTTTTCCGTAGTGAATTTCCCAGTGAATTTAATGCTGGGAAGGAAATCCCGTTCACCTACCTGATCGCGAAGTGTTTCTGTCACCACTGGGGATGAAATTTCCCATTACAATCCAAAGAAAATCCACACATTCGCTCATCTGCTCATCTGTCATCTGTCATCTGTCATCTGTCTATTCAATTCTATTTTTTAAATCTTTATTAAGGTTCAATCAAAAAAAACTTTATAAATAATCGATTTTTTATATGAAATGGTGATTATGGTCATGAAGTCATAATACGTTTTTTTTCAAATTTCATTAATCAACTCAAAAGAAACTTAGTTTTCAGCAGTGGAAACTTCCTCTCTTGCTTCCTTTTCTTCCTCTTTTTCTTCCTCATTTTCATCATCTTCCCTTTGATCTTCAACCGTTGGATTAGTCTCTTCCTCACCGGAATTCAATCTTTGACCCAATGGTAAAACCCAATTCAATGGTGTAGTCGTTGTTCTCAACTTGACAACTTCAAAGTTCTTGATATCCTTAGTGTAACCCCATTCAATACCAGGAACCTTTTTGACGGCCTCCATAATGACCTCAACATCACCTCCTGTAATGGCCTTAATTCTGGTGAATTGGGAAATATCGGCCAACTGGATCCAACCTTGAGAGTTCATGTGTTTACGAAGATACATATCCTTCAATAAGTTATTAATACCCATGTAATATTCCAATTGTTGTGCACACGCCTCAATAGATTGTTCCTTTGCTTCTGCACTTGGCCAGTTGACTGTGGTGCCAATGACAATATCTTGGACATTATAATACATTTGTTGCTGTTGGTGGATATGACGGGATGATCTTCTGTTGATTGTCTTACCCTGTGGTTGGCCTGTCACATTACCATTTCTTGATCTGGTACGTTTACCGTTATCATTGGATACACTTGACTCTTCTTCTTTCTTTGTTTGTTTTTTTGTCATCGTTAAATTTGTCCCGTCCTTCTTCTTCATAGACTTTCTCTTTGATCTCCTTTGGGAGGATGGTGGACTAATTGTGATATCCGCATTTTCGTACGGAATCCACTTGCCATTAATATTTGGAGTTGAATTTTTTGGTTTTTCAGATTTTCTTATTATTGAGTTGAAATTAATAGATGGGATTACATCCGTCTTTTTAACACTCCAAGGTGTAGTTGTTGGGATTGGTGCAGGAGTTAAGACTTTTTTTGAAATTTTTGTCTCTTCCTTTGATTCTTTTTGATCTTTTGAATTTCCAATTTCAACACTAGTTTCTTGCTTCATCTCTAATGCATTATCTCTTGGTTTGGAATCAATAACACTTTCAACTGCGGATTCTGACATTTATTAACGATCGATGAAGAGAGAGAGAAAGATTTTTTTGATGAAATTTTTCACCTAAAGAGGAAAAAAAATTCCCCCATTCGGAATTATTTGTGGGTCACGTGACAACGGTGGGATGAGCACTTCTTTGCTCAGCTGGTGCGGCTTTCCTTTTCTGCTCAGCGTTTATGTCACCCGTTATGTTGTGATGGAAGGCGCGTCTTTTTTTTTCAAGCCCCCCCCCCCCTTAAAAATTTTGTAAACAAAACTCGATAATACGGCCACCGTTCTTTTTGTCAAAGCGATGAAGTTCAACAAAGAAGCAGGTAAGATTCTGCTCTGGGCACATGTTGTACTGTTCTTCTATTTAGTTTGGTTCCTATTTGATCTTATCACAGTTCTTTACGATAACTCGATCGATTACGCCTTCTCCCATACAGAATTAAACGATAAGCAATACATCGAGAATCAGAAGCAGATTATACCAAAAATCATCCATCAAACATATAAGACAGAGGAGATTCCTGAGGTGTGGAAGGAGGGTCAACGCAAATGCAAGGAGTTGAACCCAGATTATCAATACATCCTATGGACAGATGAAATGGCAAGAGATTTCATTGAAAACCAATATCCATGGTTCCTGGAAACATTTGACAAGTACAAATATCCAATCCAGCGTGCCGATACAATCAGATACTTTATTCTATCCCACTTTGGAGGGATTTATATTGATTTGGATGATGGTTGTGCTAGAAATTTGGACCCTCTCCTCTCGGTTCCTGCATTTGTTAGAAACACAAGTCCAACAGGGATTTCAAATGATGTTATGGGATCGGTTCCTGGTCACCCCTTCTTTCGCAAGGCGATTTCGGAGTTGAACAAGTTTAATATCAACTGGTTGGTTCCTTATATCACAATCATGTATTCCACAGGTCCACTCTTCCTGTCTCAGGTGTGGAAACGGTACATTCGTTGGGGAAACCATCCTGATGAAGTGGTGAGAGTCATCATGCCAGAAGATTACAAAAAAGGTCCAAATGCCTTCTTTAAGATTGCACCAGGTTCATCGTGGCATAAAGATGACGCTTCGTTGATGTTTTTCATGATCAATCACCTGATTCCAACAATCATTTTCTGTGTCTTGTTGGCAATCTTTTTGGTTTTTTGTGAATACTTGATTGTTTGCTTATTGATTAGACTTTTCGGTGCCCGTTGCTCCAAATTGTGGGCTTCATGCAAAGAATTGTACCAAAGCGCTTGTGCGACCATCACAGGCAATAAACAGGTGAAATGGCAGAAGTTGCCTCACGATGGTGCCCAAAAACAAATCAGAAAACCAAGAAAGGATTCCAACCTACCAAGGGCCCTATTGGTGGATTTGGAAAAGAATGTCAACATTCTAGACGAGAACCAATCAACAGGGGAATTTTGATTCCTTTTTTTAGTTCTCCTCTCATTTGATACCCTTTTTCATTTCTACATTATCTTCATTTACATTTCACATTTCACATCTCACATCTCACATCTCAAACTTAAATCTACCATTTAAGCTGTCCACATTATTATAGATAATGGTTGTTACTTTATCGATCAAAAAACTATGTACTTTAATTATCACTCAACTCCAACCCCATCCTCAAACTTGGTGGAATGTGTCAAGTCATACTTCTTCAACCTCAGTTTCCTGCGTCTATTGATGAAACTCAAGCTGCTGGCAGTCTGTGACATCGCACTCAAACTTTCATTATCAGGCTCCCCTTCTTCAATTAGACTTCCATTCCCTAAATAGAAGATCTTCATAATATTCCCAAATGGTACAATGATAGATTTGTGGCCGAACTTCTGCACTGGCCCCAACTTTTTAATCAAGAGACCACTGTCGGACCCATCAGGTATTTCATAAAATCTAACCTGTCCATCACTCGACATTGTCCACCCTTCCCAAATGTCACTCAACTTTGGATGTGTGTCAATGCTTATTTCATTTTTATTTCCCTTTCTCCTCCTAAGAACACCATTTCGTGCAAATTTATTAACATAAGTGCCCTCAATCGAATTGTCGCTGTCATAACCATCCTGTTTTCTTCTAACACCCATCAACATGTTCAAATCGGTAGCACACCACCCTTCCACATTACTCAGCCAATGCTGATGCTCGGTGACCGAAGCAAACCCTAAGCATCTCGTTTCTCTCGAATCTCTCTCCACACGTAAGCAAATGCTGTTCTTTGCCCTATTGTCAATCGAAAACGTATGCATGATCAAAGTATTCGTTTCCAATTCCGTATATGCAATAGAAAACGTCCCCACACTGGCACATCCACAAAATCTACAATGCGACGGTTCGGGATGGAAAACTTTGAATGTGTTTGGTACAAATTGGCCAATAGCCCATTCTTTTAAAATGATACCTGTTTGCACGTCCACCAATTGGGCCTTTAATGAGAATGCCCTAACAATCATCCCAACAAACGGAACGGTTTCCATAACGACACCCTTCAATTCTTCATTGTCATCAAATTCCACTCTCTTTTGGGTAATATGATCAGGGGTATGTTGGACTTCCTGATATCGAGATAAGTCAGCAGGTGTTATTAGGGATTTCCCCATGTTGTAACTAGTGCTGTCAAATTTCACGGGTCTAGAAATCCATTTGTTGTTGATTGCAGTAGAAACAACTAGTGTGCCGTCCTCTCTAATACCCACAATTCTATCATTAACTCTTGGTGATCTCAACCTGCGAGCACTCAGCAGAGGTTTATCGCTCAAAATCGCCCTGACATATTCCCCGCTTTGACAATCAACTGCAATGATGAATCCGTTTTTTAAAACAATGATGAATTCCATCTTGGTATTTAAATCCAATTGCGTCAAATCGGAGCTATGATCAAAATCTGAATCAATCGACATCGATCTATGCAATGGAAGTACTGCTCCATTCCTGGTTCTGAGTCTCAACTTTTTTGTTTTGACAGAAGGAGAATCTGATGTTGCCATTGCAGGTGTTGCAGAGTCGGTTTTCAATTCTTGATTTTCATTGATTGTCCTACTCCTGCTTTTATTTGAAGATCTGCTCACCAGTTTTCTTCTATTACCTGTAAGGGGTCTATTTTTTTTCCTAAAGAATGTTTCCAATGGTATGGAACCATCCAATTCTTTTATTGTTATATTCCATGCCCATGACATCGATAGTCTTGACCAACATTTCACCGTTCCGGACTTGGCAAAAACTGCAATCAAAGACCCTGAATTTGACATTGATACATGTGAAATCGGTAGGAACTGACTTGGAATAGGTAATTGGGTCGGTGAAGGTATTGGGGTACTCATTGGAGACCAGACTAAGACTTTGTGATCAATCCCCACCGAGATAATAAAGGGACATGAAGAGGTGCAAATTTTGAGTATATCTAAGATGTGACCCTTGACCAACTCTTTGTAATTGAAAGATGGAGTGGATACAACCAATTCATTATCTGAGTTCAAGACCATTTGATCGCTGTTGATCGGGCTCATCATGCATCCATCCTCTGTTAGAGATGATTTTTTGTAAAATTTATTTGTTTTTGAAAAGACAATTCTGAAGATGAGGATCGTTGAACAAATGAAAAAGATTGAAAAAGAAGCCAATTCTAAAACATACATGCCATCCCATCTATTGTAGTTTCCCGTATTATCGGTTGAAGACAAGATTATTGGGTTGAAAACTTTCATATTGATGACGTCCATATTCAGGCCATTTAATAATCTCTCCAGGTCGATGACAAACCCACGTTTGTTCAAGAAGAGATCCAAATGGTTGAAATCAAATTTTCTATCGCCTGCAGTCCATCTAATAATTATGATCAAGAAGAGAGTGATAGTGGTCAATGCTTGGATGATATTTTGAAATAAGGGCAACTTGATTTTCAATAACAATTGAACTAATAATTGTTTGAATGAATGTTTTGTGTAGGACAAGAAAACGCTAAGAATTGGATATGGTTTCTTTTCTGTACCCAAAACTGATCTGTGTCCTGCATCTTCAGTGTCGACTCTTTTGAAGTCGATAGCCAAGACCATTGTAAAGAATGAAAAATTCATCAAAAAGTTGATGATAAGGCAAACAGTCGTGAAGATGCAATATTGACTGGTCAATTGAGAGTCTGTAAATGTGTAGATTGATGATAGGATCAATATTGTTGAAAACATCATATCCAATGACATGACAAATGCGTTAATGATTGATCTCCTCAATCTCAATGAAAAGTTTTTTGTATCATTAAATTTGGTATAATTTGTGACGATTAATCCTGTTGATTCCCATGTGATTATGAAGGGTAACCCTAGTGCTGGAAATAAGGGCAATTGATGGAATAGAGTGAATGATTTCAGCAAAGATTTTGTCACCGAAGCACTTGCCAAGATCGATAAACCGAATTGTAACATCAAGGCCAATGTGACTCCCATTTGTGATTTCAAGGATTGGATGTTGAGGGCTGTAATAAAAATAAATAATCCAATCACCCATGGAAAAGAAATCAACATCACAATTTCCACTATTCCGCATCTTGTCGGCCTTAGCGTGTAGTTGTAGAACGTTTCGTCATTAGCCAATGGAGAGAGATTCGCCACATTGGAAGAGAATTGTTGATCCACCCTTTCATTAGATTCGTAAATCGCTATTATTCGAAGAGTGTTTATTTTATTGATTATTCCATTCACCATTTCAACATCATCATATAATGATAAATCTGACAATCGCTGACTGCCCACCATTTTATTTGCGTTCAATTGGATTGTTCGTAGTGAATGTTCGTCATTGGTCCATGCGGTTTGATTTCGGTCCCAAAAGTCGAGTATGGAGTACAATTCCACTGTAACGTTCGTTTTCCCCAACAATTCACGCTCCAACAATAGGACCCGATCCAATTCCATCCATTGGAATTCCACCGTCCTCAGTGTAACGTCTGGTTTTTCCAAAAATTCAGCCCTATCCACAAGAACTGTACGGATTGGATCATACTCTGTGAACTTTTCCTTAAATGGTGTTAAAGGACCCAACTCGTCGATCGATGGATAAGCCAGTAGAAATAGTGTCCAAATCGGAAGAATTATCCCCCATAGAGGCTTTTCTAACATACTTAAAAGTAAATTGTTCATCGCAAGCGACAGCCTCCCGTTCCAGGGATTGTACCGGGACCGTGGCATGCTCCAGTTGAATTGAGAGCACAAATTGGTGATGAATTTTTCTCACGCACATCAGATTTTTACAATAGGAAGGAAGAATGCTCATGAATTGAATTATAAAAGGATACGCAAGAAAGAAAGCATCTTGATAGTTTCATTTGTTGATATGATTAATTGTTTTCTTGAGTGATGTGGTTGTATTTGGTGGATTTTGTATTATTCTATTTTAACTTTTTACGTGGTATACCGGGTGCGATTTGTCCGTTAGACAAAGGGTTCATTGTTGATCCGTGACTTAAAAAGATCCCAAAAAGTTTGTTCATTGGCCTGGTATTTCCATGAGTTTATATCATCTGTTTTATTTAATTAACCATAGGAGTTGTCAGATATTCATAGAGAGAGAAGCTCGCATGAGTATAACGAGACAGATAAATTTCGTATGGCCGCACGTTCTCCGGATGTGGAGTATTTTCGCAAGGCTGGCTTTTCTTGCTTGCTCAATCTCATCCAGGTAACGCTGAGTTCTTCTTCAACTTATGACTCAGGCTCCTGTAGTAACCATGAAATATCGAATGACGGCATCTCACCGTTCGTTTACCCTATCACTTTGGCAGATCTTTACAACAATTAAGTTCCCGAACCCATTCAGACTTTAGGATTTGCAATGCGGTAATTCTTCTCTCGGGAAGAGGATCCAAGATGGAATAAATCACGTTTCTACATCTTGCCCGCTTCAGTTGCTCAATAGGGTCATATCCCTTCGCAGCACGTCTCTTCTTCAAATATTCATCAAAAAAAACGTCATCTCTTTTCGCAGTCTGCCACAATTGACGACCAGTTCTCATGGCCATGTAAATAACACCACATGCCCAAACATCGACACATCTAGGATCAAACTCTTCCTGTGTGTATTCCTCGGGAGCTATATAGGGGGAAGAGCCGCTTATTCCATGACTAAATTGAATATCTTCCTCCCACGCCATTTTGAAGCATTCAGCATTACCAAAATCGGTAATTTTCAGTGTGCCGTCATGGGTCAAAAGAATATTCTCCGGTTTCAAGTCCCTGTGAGAAACACCCATTGAATGCATGTAAAAGACGGCCCTCAATAACTGCTTAAAGAAGCAATCCGCTTCTGCATATTCCAATTTACCCGCCGTGATAATGAGAGAATACAAATCCCCACCTTGACAATATTCCATCACCTCGCAGTAATCTCCCTTGGAATCTTTAAATAAATCGAATGCATCAATGATGTTGCTATGTTTCAACGAGGAGGAAATGCAGAACTCATTAGTCAATCTATTTGAATACTTTTTATCACTCTCATTCTGTTTTCTTGTGAATTCCTTGACTGCATAAAGTACCTCCTTATCCTGACTTTTTTTGTGGGCCACACGGACTATACCAAAGGTTCCCTTACCAATGATCTCTTGACATTTTCCATACTTTTCTTCGAAATTCTCAACATGAGATTCTGAGCCATCCTTTCTCTTTATTGAAGTGACATGGGTTAGTGATTTCAAATCATCCACTCGCTGGACTTTCTCGTCTCTTTCCTTCATGTAAGTTGCAAAAAGAGTTGGTGGCAGCACCGAGGCCGCCTTTGCTTGATTATTCATTTCGTCAATGTCATTAGTAGAAAAGATGTTGGGAACTGCCGAGATTGCCTCTGATCTCTTTTTTGTCGATCCCACTAGCCAATCTTTCACCATTTGGCCCAACTTCTCCTGTCGCTTCACCACCTTCAAGTGGTGTTCATGATGGCCTCCTTCCCCGATGATCTTGAATCTTGGTTGGATCGGTTTCGGGATTTTCCTAATTGATGAGTTTCTCGAGAAGGCGATCGAACTAGCCACCGTTGTATTTGTGTTTGTATTTGTATTTGTATTTGTATTCGTATTCGTATTTGAAACAGGTGTCATTGTTGTTTGGGTATTTGTTGGCGTCATCATAGGTGCCTCGACTGAGGGAAGACGTCGTTGCTCTTGTGTGCTCTGTTGAAGCTGTAATTGTTGTAATTGATTCAATTTAGCATTCACCTGTTTCAAACCTTCCTTATTACTAATCGAAGATTCATGTGATGTGATAGAAATATGTGACCTCACTGGATGCAACTCCCTCTTTCGCACGGAATTAGATCTCGAAGACTCTGTTGAAGACTCATTTGATGGCTTTTCTGGTGGTGAATTACCTGAGCCGCCCGTAAAAAACCGACCAATTTTCGACAAAGTTGATGATCTAGACCTTCCCGCCTCGCTTGTGCCGGTCATGCTTTTTAACCTTTCAAAATTATCAATTTAGAGCCCCTAAGGCTTGATTTATACGAGAGAGTGAAAAATTTCCATCGAAAATTTCGTGGCCAATAAGAAGAGCTCCATATTGGTCCAATTATGACGTCAGGTGGGTGTGAGAGTTTATAAAGAGGTGTAGATGGTCCTAATCCATCAAAAGATATCATTGAAAGAATTTTAAAGGAGGTATTTGTACCACTTAGGCCAAAATCAGCCTTTTGGCGAATTTCCCATCACGAAACGGGGCTGAAACGAGTTAAGAGATTAATGACGTATCACTGATTAGTAATCAACATTAGTAAAAATGATGGTTTAAATTATGTCATATGTGCCAATACTAGGATCCATTTGAAGTTGTATTGGTTCCTTTAATAGTATGTGTCAAAAATAATACAAAGACTTTTTCACCGGGGGTGTTACAATTAGAAAAGGATGATTGTAGTTTTTTTTGGCAATAGAGGCGATATGTGGTAGCTGGGAATGTGTGGTGGATGTATGGCCTTATGGAGATAAGTGTAAATATGGAGATTGCCATTTTGGGAAAGTGTAGCCGTTGACGATGTGACGAACTCCTCTCAAATGAGTGGGTCAAAGTTGATGAGTTTGTGAGTTAATAAAAATGGGCTGAGGAGTTAATGATGTTTGCACCTAATTTTGTTGGTTCATAAGCCCAGGTTCCTATGTTCATAAGTTAATCAGCGACTTACACGTAATCGCCTGATTGCTAAAGGAGTGATTAACTCGTTTAGAAATGGGGTGGAGAGAATTTTGTGACCGTAAGATGACCTCCAATGAAGTTGGTGATTAATTTGTTCTTCAGCTGTTGTCAAGTAAAGCTTTATAACAACCAACTTCCGTAATTTAAGGTTTGTATTTGGCCTGATGTTCAGGCGGATTCCAACAATTCCCAGGTTCCATAACTTATCTCTCTGTGATGCACAGTTCTCAAATTCATCTTTTCTAAAATATTTCACACTAGAATATCATAACAAACCATATCTCTTGAAACTCTTGATTGAATTAAACAATGAGTTCCTTTTTCAATAGTGAAACCAATTGGTACTACATTTTAGTTTCATCACCTAATCATTATAATTCCGTAGAAATTGTTTTTAGGCTCAATAAAATGGAACAATTTAGATACTTCTCTCCCTCTTCTGTTTTCACCGTAATCCAATTAGATTCTTGCCACTTTCACAGTGTTCTTCAAGACCCTTATCAAGATACGGCAAAAAACTCCAAATTTTTATTCTCACCCTCAATTTGCCACCTTCTTATCTTGAAAATGGGTCAACGCGCATCTAAACCCGTTACTACTTATGAATACGTTTCCAGTTCTAGTCAATGTGACGAAGAATTGGTTTACAAACTTCAATCGATCTTGAATGACACTAAAATCTTTGAAGATGCCTCTCCATTGGCTACCACCCCAATTATCAACGATAACTTGGTGGATTGGAGCAATGAGATTTTGAGCGACCCAACAAAGAAATTGGCAATGAATTGCTTCACTGGGAATGATATTACGCAAATTATTGCCAATACAGGTAACTTGAATGCAAACAATAAGGATTTGTTTAACTATACAGTTAAATTCGAGGGTGGACCAATCACCAATCAAAAATCAAGTGGTAGATGTTGGCTATTTGCATCCACAAACGTCTTTAAGGAGATAATCAAATCTCAGTACAATCTAGACTCTTTCGAATTTTCCCAAAATTACCTCTTCTTTTATGATAAGTTGGAGAAATGTAATTGGTTCTTGAACAGAATCTTGGAATCTTTCGAAGAGGACATTGAATCCCGTTTGATCCAATTCTTATTCCAATTACCAGAAAACGATGGTGGTCAATGGGATATGGTGGTCAACTTGGTTAACAAGTACGGTCTAGTTCCAAAAACGATATACCCGGATTCTGCTTCATCGATTAACTCCGGTAGATTGAATTATTTCATCAACAACAAACTGAGGGAATTTGCCCTCGTTTTAAGATCAATGAAGTCAAAGGAAAAGGATTTAGAAGAAAAGGGTGTGGAACCTATCAGCGACATTGTTCAAGTTAAAGAACAGATGATTAAGGAGATTCACACAATTTTATCCCTCACTCTCGGGATCCCACCAAAGGCTCAAGATTCCTTTGTTTGGGAATACAAGGATAAGTTTGGGACCTTCCACCAATTGGAGAGTACTCCATTGAAGTTTTACAACGAGGTCTTAAATTTCAACGCAGATGACCACTTCTCACTTATCCATGATCCTAGAAATGATGAGGGGTTATACACCGTTGATAAGTTGGGTAATATTGAAAACGGTAAGGTCATTGAGTACGTTAACACCTCCATTGATGAACTGAAGCAGGCTGCAATTAACATGATCAAATCCAACACTCCGGTCTTTTTTGGCTCCGATGTCGGCAAATTTGAGGACACAAATTTGGGTTTGTTGGATGTTGATGGCTGGGATTACAAGTTAGGATTCGGCGTGGAAATGAATTTAAATAAGAGACAGAGGCTTCAAACCGGATCCTCTCAAATGACCCATGCCATGGTACTCACTGGAGTTCATCTCATTGATGGTAAACCTATGAGATGGAAGGTAGAAAACTCATGGGGGGAATATGGTGATCACAAGGGTTACTTTGTCATGACCGATAAATGGTTTGATGAATACGTCTTACAAATTGTCACAAACGCTGGTTACGTTCCAAAGAGACTCACAAACATTTGGAAGGCTAAACAATTCAAAGTCTTACCATATTACGATCCAATGGGTGCTCTTGCCTGAGCAGATGAGCGCGTTGCTCGGCAATATTCTCTCTTTCCACTTTTTGTATCGTCATAATAAGCAGAATCATACCATTGTAATGGTGTACTTATTTTTTTTAAGAAGAATCGACCTCCCGTCTTATTTGTCTAATACGAGGTGGAAAAACAATGACTGATTTTATAATTTTTTCCGGGTGCTCGTGCAAAAGTAATTATGACACATTTTTACACTTTTTTTTTTAAGAAGATTTATACCAAGATGACAGTAAGTAGTGACTTTAGAGTAGCCAAAGCCCCAGTAGATACTAACACAACAACAGCAACAAAATCAATCAAAAATGTTCCTTCAAAACCCCAACGTTGGAGACAGAACTAAGGCCGAAGATTGGAGAATTTCCGGTTACAACCCATTGACTCCACCAGATCTCCTCCAATCAGAATTCCCGCTTAAGAAAGAGAATGAGGATGTCATTTTGAAGGGTAGAGAAGATGCTGTGAATATTCTTAAAGGTAAGGACGATCGTTTGTTGGTGGTGATTGGTCCATGTTCAATCCATGATCCAAAGGCAGCTTTGGATTACTGTGATAGATTAGCCAAGATCAACGAAGAAGTGAAGGGTGAACTTCATATTGTGATGAGAGCGTATTTGGAAAAGCCAAGAACAACTGTTGGTTGGAAGGGTCTCATTAATGATCCAGATATTGATGGTTCCTTCAACATTAACAAGGGTCTCAGAATCTCTCGTGAATTGTTTGTGAAATTGACTGAAAAGCTGCCAATTGCGGGTGAAATGTTGGACACAATTTCTCCACAATTTCTTTCCGATTTGTTCTCTGTGGGTGCCATTGGTGCCAGAACCACCGAATCCCAATTGCACAGAGAGTTGGCTTCAGGTTTGTCTTTCCCTGTTGGTTTCAAGAATGGTACCGATGGTACATTGGGTGTTGCCATCGATGCCATGGGTTCTGCCAAGCACCCACATCACTTCCTTTCCGTCACTAAGCCTGGTGTTGTGGCCATCGTTGGAACTGAGGGTAACGAAGACACCTTCGTGATTTTGAGAGGTGGTAAGAGTGGTACCAATTTCGATGCTGAATCCGTCAAACAAGCACAAGCCGCTTTGGAAAAGGCCAATATGTCCAAACCAGGTGAAGCCAGAATCATGGTGGATTGTTCCCATGGTAACTCCCAAAAGAACCACAAGAACCAACCCATTGTTGCTGCAACTGTTGCTAAACAAGTTGCTGAGGGTATCACCAGTATTTGTGGTTTGATGATCGAATCTAACATTGAAGAGGGTAGACAAAACGTCCCACCTTTAGAAGAAGGTGGTAAGGATGCCTTGAAGTATGGTTGTTCCATCACTGATGCTTGTATCAATTGGACCGATACCGAAAAGGTGTTGTTCGAGTTGGCTCAAGCCGTCAAGTCAAAGAGAGAAGTTCTTTCCAAGGCCTGAATTCCTAATCCCCTTTTTTCCCTCTTGTGATTAGAAAATTTTTTATATGTTAGCCATTGCTTTATTGAGTTGGATAAGCTAACTCGTTATATATCAAAAAGAATATATTTGGTTTTAAAAAAAGAAATTTAGGTTGGGTACATCCTTTATGTTAGAAAGAAGTAATTGTCATGGGCAACGACACTTCAATTCATGCTAATGCAAAGTAGGTAAAGTTCAACCCAAAGAAGAATATGATGATTGTGGTGATAATTTTGAAGACAACTGTACATCTGGATGATGCAGAGAAAATATGATGTAGAAATCTACTGAGCAGACATTTGCTCAGTGAAAACCATTACAATCATTTCGGTAATTGTGATGGTATGATGGAATTTGTTCATGAGAGTTGTAAAGAGTAAAAGTGTTTATCGGTTTTATGAGAATTCTATTTACCCTGTAATTTTCAATATCCTCATACTAGGGATAAAGAATTTATTAAATTTGGGATGAGATATTAGGGGCAGATTTGGCATGATTCTTGAATATAATCGAGATTTAATATTGTTAAAATAATCCAGCAAAAATCATCTCTTATATTCAAAATAAGATGATTTATTCAATTCCCTATTGTTATAACAGGTCCAATATGATTTACCGTTAATTTGGCTATTAACTTTGTCCGTACCAACCCTTTAAATTAAAGATACAAAATATATATCCATTAACCAAAAAAATAGTTTATACTAATTGACTTCTAACTAATATCCCTAACTGATGACCTTAAAAGGATGAAGTTGAACTTCGTTTTTGCTTTAAACTCAAGGTAGTATAAACACGTTGCTCAAAAAAGACTTAACCCGTTTAACATATCTACCATCTCATGCGGGTCTATACTACATCTATATAACCGGTTCTTCCTCCATATTTATCCAATTTTTCATTCTAAAATATGCTCATATTAATAAAAATCCAGAAAACAATATTTAGTTAACTTTATGTATATTAATTAACGAATTCGGATAGGATTTTACAAAAAGAGATTAAAATACCCACATTAAATCCATGATACAACCCTAGTTAAGCCACACAAATGAATGGGGTTCCCTAATTGTCCCCTTTTTACACCATCAAACTTTCCAACTTGAGTTATTTGAAAACAACAGATATCCGGTCGCACATAATCAGGTTCCCATTGGTTTATAGTTCTTTATCTTTTAAAATGGAAATAAATTCTTTACTATTTCTACAGTATTTAACTACCACAATGGGCCTTTACTGCAGATATTAAAGTAACATTCCAATAACCACTTGAACCTTCCACTGAACACGTATATGATTAATCAGATTTTTGTAAAAATACAGCAATGCGTTCAGGAACTCACAGAAACCGATTTTGTGTAGCTGTGCCACACTAATGGCAATCATACATACACAACCCTCATCCCCTAGCTTTTGGTAACACCATCTTGAATGAAACTTCTTTCGCTCAGCACCACATTTACCAGTTTCAAAATTTAACATAATATTATTATATTCATAAACAGTTTTTATCATAACAGATGGGTATTTAACATTTCCAGATGCCTTTCTTTTCGGCTATGGCAAAAGCATATGGCCATGCAGCAAAAACAGTTAAAGCAACAGCCCACTTACCAACAATTGGAGCGTGTTGAGCGTATGCCTTAATCCATGGGTTTGGTCCAATTCTAGCAGCTGACATTTTTTTGTATTGTAATTTGATAATATTCAAGCAATAAGTCATGTACAATTTGGGGACGTCGTTGGGGGTTTTTATAGATTTTCAAAATGGCACGATAATCACCAGAAAATCACCTTACAATTTTTTAAATGGTAATATTTGACCCAATTTGTGGTCTTATTATTTAAATCGCACGATGTGAATAATCAACCAATGAGAAAGAGTGTAAACAGAAGGATGAAACGGGGGTGTGATTTCTTAAAAATGATAAACAGAGTATAAGTTACGCGGTCTTTGGGCCGGAGTCGGCCTTTGATTCAGATTCAATCTCCTGAGCGGGATTAGCCTCGGAGTCCCCATTGGAATCCACGCGATCAGCCTCACCCTCACCGGTCTCTTTAGCGGCGGTAGAGATTGTGCCCTCTCTTTTTGAAATACCGTTGGCGGTCAAGAAATCAAAAATTGGAGTACCACTGGCATTATCCACACCATTGAAACCATCGATGAAGGTGAAAAAATTATGGAAAGTTCTCTCCTCCTTCTCCTCCTTAAAGATTCTGTCATAGATGAACTTCTGCTTGAATTCCAACATCTCCTTTTCAAACTTATCGAAAGAGAGGGGATCAAAACCAAACCCTTGCAATCTTGGGTTATAACCCGTGTAAACGGGTTGTTCCAACAACAACCCCAAAGCTGGGGCCTTAGGGATGTTAATCTTATCCGGTCTGAAGGCTTCCCCAATTCTTTCCAATGGACAACCTGTTCTGATGACAAGAGCAACCATACCAATCATCTTTCTGATTTGATGGAGCATGAATGATTGACCGTGCAATTTAATAGATATCCACTCAGTTCCATCAATCAAGAATGGGTCACTCACAGATAACGAGAGCAAGTGACGCTTGGCACTTGCATCCTTTGGTGATTTACCAAGAGTGAAATTGTGGAAGTTGTGAGGACCCTGATAAATATTCATAGCGTCTCTGATCAACTGTAATCTCTCAGAATCAATTCTGTAAGCCTTTTGTGCATCTGACAGGATCTTCTTGAATTTCCCCTCAGCTTGTTGTAATGGAATGGCTACATCCAACCCCAATCTGTGGGCCTCAAAAATTTGATCCAGGTCGTCTTGAGAAACACCCTCCTTTTCTAAAAAGGCTTTAACATTGGCCCAGAATGCCTTACCCTCTGGGTCCTCTCTTGTTGTACCAGGGAATTCCAATTCCGCCTTTTCCACCATGTTTGCCAAGACTGTATTTGGTCTTGGTGGCAGAAACGAATAAGTTGGAATTAGATACTCATAGATTCTCGATGAGCACATCTTTCTACAATCGAACGCCTTATTGGTTCTTTGATACCCCCAAACTCTGATTTGATCCGGTAAATGCTCATTGATCCTTTCAATAATATCTTCATCTTCAACAATCATCTTGAGTGAAACCATGTTACCTGATGCATGGACACCCTTATCAGTTCTGGCGGCTCTCATAAACCCATTCTTCTTCAAATCGTTTGAATTGTTCTTCGAGATGGCCCCAGCTTTAATCAATGCGTTGAATAATTCTCCCTCAATAGTCTTGGCAGGGGGATTCAATTGCATACCGTGGTATCCGTTACCGGAATAACCCATCATAAGTGCAACCTTTCTCTTTGGCTTACGTTCCTCGTCTCCATATAGAGGCTTACCTTCCTCATCTAAGATTCTCCTACAATGATGTTAGTACTCGATCATCGCCATAAAAGCTTCTAAACATACCCACGTGTCCGGGTCTTTTTTGAGAATACGTCTTCTTTTCGCGTTATCTCCAACTGTGTCACCACCGCGTGTTCTGAGAAAGTTGTTAGCCTTCTCAGGGCTCTCACTATGATCATTCTCCTCAGCCATTAGAAGAGTATAGTGAGCAAAAAAATTTTTCACCTTCCCTTTACGGAAGTCATCTATACACTTTCTTCTTTTATTGATAAATGAGATCCCTAACGGAGGAGGAGACCAAGGTTGTTTTTGAAAAGTTGGCCAACTATATTGGGAGAAACATTTCACTTTTGGTTGACAATCCACAATCACCGCATGTTTTTAGAGTTCAAAAGGATAGGGTGTATTACATCCCATTAGAGGTTGCAAAATACGCCACAAGTGTTGCTAGAGGTAACCTCATGTCTGTGGGTGTGTGTTTTGGTAAATTTACAAAGACAGGGAAGTTCAGGTTGCATATCACCTCCCTTAGGTATTTGGCACAGTATGCAAAGTACAAGATGTGGATCAAGCCAAATGGCGAAATGCCTTTCCTTTACGGTAACAACGTCTTGAAGGCTCACATTGGTAAGATGTCGGAGGATATTCCAGAACATGCGGGTGTAATTGTGTTTTCAATGAAGGACGCACCTTTGGGTTTTGGTATTTCATCAAAATCAACAATAGAAGCAAGAAATATCCAACCAACAGGGATTGTCTTATACAGACAGGGGGATATTGGGGAGTACTTGAGAGACGAAGATACTTTGTTTACTTAGTGAAGGTTTTTTCTATATACAGTTAAGATTAATTTGAAAACATAGGAGGGGCTGTTGGAGGGTTTACGTCCACTACATGGGGTGTACATATCGCATACGTCATTACTCCTTAACTCTATCTTGATGTGGTCATAACACTCAGAATTATCGTTTCTCTACTAATTTAATTTATTACTTATACAAGTTTCGTTTGTCGCTCAACCCTGCGTATCTCTCTTCCCCTTTTTAGATCTATAGCCGGATCTGTCCTTTAATGGTAGCCACCTTTCAGGATCAATCTCCTTATCCAATCTCTTTGGTAATTTTTTAACACTAAGTCTCTTTCTCTTGCTGATTCTCTTTGTCACCTTGTGAGCGGATTCCTTGAGTAATGGTTGCATGCCATCCATAACAAGCTTTTCCAAATCAACACCTTCAATCAAATTTTCAATATCATCTTGGGTGAAATCCTTTTGTAAAAGATCGGAATTGCCCACCTTATTCAAAAGATCCTGAGATTTCAATTCATCAATTGAGACCACCTTCAATGCAACATATGTGGCATAGTCCTTTAATGGACCCTCCAAACTATCCTGTTTCTGAAGGGACTCATATAGGCACAAGAGCAACCTTGAAGCCTTCTTCTTTTGATCCAAGGTTTCATACAAGCCAAGAAGAGTTCTACCAAATGATGGCAATGCCAAGACCTCCGATTCACCATCCATGAGTGACTCTAAAATGTAAATAGCGTAATGAAGGTTGCCATTTGAGATAGCACCTTGGGTGGCCAATAAACTGAGTCCCAAATTTGCTTCCTTAATGGCCAATTTGCCAAGGGATTTACCGGAAAAACCCGTGGATTTGGATAAAGCCACAGGAAAACCTGAGTTTGGGAACTTGTGCTCGAATTTTTCCACCTTTGGCGTCTTTTGGATGCCATGCGCTAACACCAGTTCATTTCTCTTCAAGATGGATTCTTGAAGATAGGACATCCTAGGCGTAAATTTTGAAAGGGAATCCGGATATCCCAACTCCCTATAGAGCAACCTAGGATCATATTCATCCAGGTTTATCATGGAAAGTAGATTATTGGAAATGATCAACTTTAAATAATCATCATCCAAGCTTGGTGAGTTAAGCAATTGTAATAGTAATTCCTTAGACTCCTCAGTTTTCCCTTGAAGAGAATAAACATACGCCGTTTGAATTTCAATAGGTAGTAGCTCACTGCTTTTCTCCTCCGATGTTAAAACGGTATCATCGTTTAATATGTTCTTGGCGCAATTCAATTTATTTAATGCATCGTTATATTGTCCACTCACAATAGAAATAAGGGCATCATTAAAGACTCCATCGTAGGAGCCATTTGATTGTGTGTTCACGTTCTCGCTATAACCCTTCAATTTCAATTGTGAAACAACCGCACGTTCATTGACAGACAAATCGTCCAAATATGGGCTTTCACCAACGGCCAAAAGTTGTCTATAAAGTTCCATTGATTTAAGCTCTTGTCCTGATTTGTAGTAATGTTGGGCTAAGACATGAAGAAGACCTTGATCCAATTGAACTTTGTCTGCCAATTTTTCGATATCTGATCCCTTTTCTAATTTATAATAGACGTATGCCAATTCTAATTTCATCGCTTCTTGACCTTCTTCAACTAACTTTGGATATCTGTGAATCAATTCGTAACCTTGAGTGTAATTATCCAAATGGATGAGTGAGATCAACGCTCTTTTAAGCACGTCAACGCTTGGTTTTTCTTTCAAAATTGCCAGACACAATCTTTTCACCTCAAAGTGGTCTTCCTGTTGGGATTTGACATCCAACTTCGATAGCAATGTCGTCAAATCGGACATTTTCAGCGTATGAATGGTGTTCAATTTCGTGGAATGGAAAATTCACTCGAGAAGACAAAGATCACGAGAGAAGCCGGGTAACCCTTTGTGTAAGTTTAGCTGGAATGAATGGCTAAAAGATAGGCTTCTAGAAATACAAGCGGATGGTTCACTGGTAATAGCGGAGCACAAAAATTATACTTGAAACTGTTATTAACTTACTACTTTTAGTAACTTCCACAATTGGAACAGAACAAGCAATAAGCAGAAAAGCCGAGTTGAATGGTTTAAAAACCCGGGAATGTCTCTCCTTGGCTTCATTAACCTTAGCCTCACTTTAATTCCAATTTTCCCTTTGGTATGGGAAGTGGATGGGGTTTTTTAAGGAGGGTGTTCAAACTAGACGGAGTAACAGATATACCACAGGTACCAAATGTAGCCGCAATTTCTATGGCTCCAGTGGTCCCAATACTAGCAGTTGTTTCAAATGTTTCACTTGCTTTTGCTATGGAAGCTCAAATTCATAATATAGTTACAGAGTCTGCATCCACCATATCGATACCTTCCAAATTGTCCACCAATACGAATCCATCTGCTCATAACGAAACATATGGTCTGGAAATTATTAATGGAAACCATCAGGAGCTCGGGGATACTTGGAGCATGGTTAGTTCGGTAGAGATCTTTGATGAAAGAATATTGTATAATTTGGTTAATGGTCCAATTTGATTTTATTGGTGATTTCATTCAAGAAAGCATTTTTGGTCAATCCTAATATATCTGTTCAACTGAAGTGGTTAGTGTTAGTTTAATCTTGTTGCAACCACCTCTCCTTCATACTTCATTTTATTACTACATTCATTTCGTTCTTAAATTAACCTTTTTCCTTTTACTCTATCATTTCAGATAATAATGCCATTACCACCATAGTTTTGGTAAATAGTAAAACAAAAGAAATCCCACAACGTATGCAACCTTTTCTTTCTCTTCCATATGGCCTTATTTACTCCCCTCATACTTGTCTCCTTGTTTTCACTCTAATAGTTCTGTTTCCTAAAGTATGCGCCTCTTTTAATTTTGAGAGACAGCCATTCCAAAACATATTTGACACCTCTTCCATCTACCAAAAGCTCGGCGCTAACTTATGATGAATAGAGATTCAATTTATTCGATTCTCAAATTGGTGAGTATTTCAATATTTCAACATTAATCATACCCAAAGGCCCTTAAATCTTTTTGATAATGATATTTCCTTTGCCACTCTACTCAATGTGAGAAAATATTGCCTTTGTTTTCCAAATTTTTAAGGATGTTACTTGCTGAGCATACTGTCATTCTTAGCTTCGGGTCTCGAAACTTTAAAACTTTTCACCTTGATGAACACCGCTTTGTCACAAATTGGCATGCTGAAATCCCTGTTCAATCAGTCGAACCTCTTGAGACCCTTGATCCAATCAAGAGGAGCACATAAGAAGGTTGTCTCATCCAAAACTCACATGCAGGACTCCCCTGGTAAGAGGTTGGGGCCAAAGAAGTACGAAAACCATCTTGTCAAGATTGGTCAAATTATCTACAGACAAAGAGGTACAAAGTGGTACCCAGGTTTTGGATGTGGGATTGGTAAAGACCACACCATTTATGCATTGGAGCCAGGTTATGTCAAATACTACTTAGATCCATTCCATCCAAAGAGAAAATTCATTGGTGTTGCCAAGAATCTCGAGGATACATTGCCATACAACCATTTTGAACCAAGCGTGAGACGTTTGGGCAGAACTGTGTTGAAGGGTAAGTGGGCCACCCAAGAATTCAACCAATTACCAAGAAAGGTTGAATTGGCCAAGGAGGATATTTTTTCAGAATTGGAATCAAGAAATCAAAAGAGAGCATCAAAGGCTCAATCATTCAAGGAAAAGATCCCAGAGTATCTTGCAAATTTGAGCGAATCAGAATTGGACATTGCAGCTCAAAGATTGGTGGCAATTGATGGTCACCTCAGAGGTGGTAAGTCTTTGGAAGATGCCAGATTTTACACGACTTACAACTTCAAATACGACCAGAAATTGGCCAATTTGGACAGCTCCCCGGAAAAATTGGAGCAATACACAACCTTAGCTCAAAAGGTGGATTCTGCCATCATGTTCGATTCCCATTTCCAATTGACCAAGAATCTGTCGAAGGAAGAAGTGGAAGCTATGAAGATTTCGACTTTAGATCAAATCAAGAGTCTTGTTCCTGATTTGACTAAGCCTGTGGCAAAGAAGATTAAGGACCAAGTGATGCAACTCATCTGCTCTCCATGTTGGTCACTAAAGGACCAACTGTGGTTAAGAAGACAATACTTGAAGCCTGTGTTGCCAGAAAGTGAGGCAACTGTTGCCACAAAGGGTGATAAGAAGACAATCATGATCCAAAAGATGAACTTGGTTACCAGACAAGTGGAAACGATTTATAGAACTAAGGGCGCTTTCCTGCCTTGAGATGTTTGTAGTATTTTGTACATAGTGAATTAAATGGTTCGTAAGAATATGACTAACTCGGACGTATAATTTTTCAGGTTGTTTTTTTTCTGCACCAATTTCCATCACTGGGAAAAACACTGGGGAGCTATTCTCTGGTGGAAAAAATCTCTCCGAAGAAAACTCATTTTCTTCGGAGGGAGGAATATTTTTCCCACTTTTCTCCACTATATCCGATAATGCTGAATAATCCAATTCAAGTGGCAGAAAGATGCAACGAATTGGTTCATCTCTTTCTTAACGCTTCAACAGAGGCTTATCCACCCGATTTCATAAATGAATTACCTCCAGTTTGGACTCCGAATTTGCATCATATTGTTCAATCAAAATTGGAAGGGTCCTTCTATGGGCTGATTAAATCGATATCCACATACGGCTTGGATCATTTAGCCCTCAGCTATAACGGTGGAAAGGATTGCCTTGTTCTTTTGGTGATATATATGGCTGCTATTTGGGAGTGTCGCTGTGGAGGAGTCTTTAAATCAGTTTATGTGCATACAGAACCTGAGTTTGCTGAACAGTTGCATTTTTTAAAGGAAAGCGTTGATTTATTTGGCCTGGATTTTACCAGTGTGGTTTCATATGAGAAGGAGTTTGATGATGATGAAGAGAATATTCTGCCCACATTCAACACATTGATTTCACCGAATCACACATTGCCTTCGGGATTTCAAACGTATTTAGATAGATATCCAGAGGTTATGGGAATAATTGCTGGCGTGAGGAGGTCAGATCCATATGCACAACATCTTATGTTTGAACAAGTTACAGATGTGAGTAAAGGATGGCCAGAATTCATAAGAATCAACCCCATTTTGGAATGGAATACGGCGGAAATCTGGATTTTTGTTAGATGGCTCAACTATATCACTCATTCAGACACTTTGCCGTCTCAATTGAAGAGTTCAGGTATGGACTTGAGAATAAATTACTGTGATTTATACGATCAGGGATTTACTTCCATTGGTGGAAGGCACAATACTGTTAGAAATCCCAACTTGAAGCAGTCAGATGGAAGTTACAAGGAGGCTTGGAGGGTTGTTGACGATGACATTGAACGTTTAGGCAGGACTCAAAAGGGCAAAGTGTAGAGAATTCAGTAAAGTGTATGATGTCGCTTTCATTTGCGGTTTTATGCCCTTGGAAGCTAGATTTGTGAATGGATTTTTAAGAATATTCACTCTTGGGTAATGTAAATTGATTATTAAATGAGATATAATCGTTTATATTGGCGTGAAGTGTTTATATTAACATTATATTCTATGTAGATACCAATTTAAAGCGAAATAGATTATGGATTTGGGTTATCAGGCCAAAGTATCCTTTCCTTTGGTTGGATCTTCGCTTACATCATCAGTTGTGTCAACCCTTTGCTTGTTGGTATCAAGCCGAGCAGATTTTTCTTCGGATTCCACAGGCTTTTCCTCCACTTCACTGGTGGTCTCTTCGTGTCCATACCTTGCAATCTTAATTGCCTCTTCTTCAAACCCATCTACCTTAATATAGGAAATACCTTCCCCGGTCAACTTATCCAGACTGACATTTCTTTGAACAAATGTTTGGGGTTCCATAACACCAACAAAACATGTACTCACTCTCTGCGGTGGCTTGCTCAAGGTGACACCAACTAATGATGTGTACCTTTCCAGATTTGGTTTATCACCTGCCACTTTACTGGCCTTCAAAATTCTTTCCAAGCATGGATCATTACCACTCAGACGAAGTGAGCAAGGCTCCATAGTAGTGTAAACTTCAGTACCCCACGGCAAAGGCAGATCCCCTCTTTTTTCCAATGCACACTGTTCCGCATGAGTATTGCCCTCCAATTCCCTGGAATACCCTCTCGAGAAGATCTCATTATTGTGAACTAAAACACAGCCAACACAGAATGCTGTTTTTGTCGGTCCACACTTTCTGGCCTCTAAAATCGCTTTTGCCATAAACCCCCTGGATTCCACCTGTGCCCATGATGGCAATTTCGTCGAGTATGACCATCCTTTCTCATCCTTCGAGTAGTACTTGTAAGCGTGTAAGTACAACTCCAAATCGTTAGGTCCCGGATCACTGTACAAATCCATCCCACATTCTAAGCATTGCTGGCCATTTAGAACTTCTCCATCCCCCGTGGGATGCAACCATGACCTGGCAGTATCCGTCTTTCCAATGGAGTCTAATTTTGCCATTACGGAATTCAAATCATACGTTCCGTATGCGCCCAAGTGATCTCCCCACACATCTGGAGAAGAGTATAAAGGATCATTAATGATAGGATGCCCAAGATATTGCAAATGGACCCTGATCTGATGTGTTCTGCCGGTATGAGGTTTACACAGCACCAACGACGTTCTATCCGTAGGATTATAACTGATTCTCTGAAATGTTGTACTGGATTCCTTTGCTTGGGAATACTTTCCCTCGGTGTCCACCACATTCAATGCCAAACGTGGGTCCACACAGTGCAGGTTGACGTCCACCGTCAATTCACCCAACGGAAATTCGCCCACAACTTTGGCCATGTATTCTTTGGCAACCTCTCTTTCTCTAATTTGTTTCACCAACCGATCACAACCAGCAGCAGTCTTTCCCAGGAACATCAATCCCGACGTCAATCTATCTAATCTGTTACATGGATGTGCTTTGATCCCCATTTCCCTCTCCATGATATAAGTGATTGAGTTATGTCTATATCTACCGGTGGGGTGAACAGGTATTCCACTGGGCTTATCAATCACAACAATCTGGTCATCTTCAAATACGATTCCAATTGGCTTTGAGGAAACAGGAGGTTCATGACGGTGCATTTTGTGAGACAAAAGTGCACCGTTTTTCAAAACTGTGTCTCTAACTGCGGGCTTACCATCAACAAACACCCTTCCATTGTCTAACGTCTTCTCGTAATAGGATCTTGGGTATAATCTAAACTCATTAGAAAATATGTCTAAAAGTGTTCTGTTTCTCCATCTTTCTTTGCAATATGTAAGATAAGTATAATAATAAGGCTCCACTCTTCTTAGAGCTTTTTCTATGTGGTAATTCGGCACCATCTCTTCCAATTTGGCCACTTTTACTTTCTCCATTACTGTAGAAGAAGGTCTACCCTTTGGTGAAATTTTTCACATTGAAATAACCGTTAATTATTCACATGTTCGGTGCTATAACACAGGCTGTGTTCACTTTGAAGAGGTCTTTCTCTACGGTACGGGTAGAAAACCCCCAATTAAAGTGCTATACCTCTTTTCCTCCCCAGCTGAGACCAACAATACAGCAACTGGATGCTTTGGGACCAAGGTTCGAATTAGCACAGAACCAAATCGAGGTGCTAACGGACCCGAAATGGTTCTACGGGGAACTAAAGAAGAAGATCTCAACGGCTAAACGCAGGGTGTTTTTATCATCTCTGTATATTGGCAAAAATCAAACAGATCTGATGGATTGTTTGAAGAGTGCATTGATCAAGGAGCCAAAACTACAGGTGGACATTTTAGTGGATTGTATAAGATCCACTAGAGACATGCCAAAACACTCGACTGCCACTCTGCTTTCCACATTGGTGAAGGAGTTTGGAAAAGAGAGAGTGAACGTTAGAATGTACCACACTCCCCACTTGCACGGATGGCAAGCCAAACTTGTGCCTAAGAGGTTTAACGAGATTTACGGCTTGCAGCACATGAAGATCTATGGTGTGGATGATGAGGTGATCTTGTCTGGTGCAAATTTATCAAGCGATTACTTCACAAACAGACAGGACAGATATTGGGTATTCAAGGACCAATATCTAGCAAACTACTACCACAGAGTCCAATCCACTATTGGATCATTGAGTTACCAACTGGTAGACACAAATTCAAAGCTAGGGTTTTACCTTGATTGGCCAAGTGATAACTTCTCTTCCCAACCTCATATGAACGTGGATCAGTTTGTCAAGGATGCGACAAAACATTTGGTTCCGGTGTTAAAGAATAAGATGCCAGACGAAATCAATGAAGGGATAGAAGAGGTCAAGACCCTTGTTTATCCAGTCTCTTCTTTCACTCCGCTATTGAAACCGGACCAATCCACGGAATTGCTGGCCATTAATAGGATTCTGGCTCTCTTAGATGAGAAAGGAGCCCATTTCACATTGACCGCTGGATATTTCAACGTCTTTCCTTCAATTTGGAACAGATTAACCCATTCAAGGTGTCCGGGTGAGGTCATCATTGCCTCCCCAGAATCTAACTCCTTTTTCAAATCAAAGGGGATCTCAAAGTATCTACCGGAGGCATATGTTTATATCTCCCAACTGTTCTTGAAAGATCTCTTAGTTAATGAAGGTCAAATCCCACACAAGACGGCAGTTATGAAGCTCATGGACTTTACATCTAAGACACTCAACGACATCTCGGTCGCTTTCAACGCACCGAAAACCCGGGCTCCCGAAATCCCCTCCGTTGTCAAGGCACCGGTGATCAACAAACCCAATAAAGTCAAGATGTTGGAGTGGAGAAAAGGCACTGTCAACACTTCTGATGGCTGGTCCTACCACTCTAAGGGGATCTGGTTGACTTTACCTAACGAATCTGAACCTTCTATCTCCGTTGTGGGTTCATCTCAATACACACAAAGAGCATATGGTTTGGACTTGGAATCTAACGCTGTGGTCATCACACTGGATGACCAGTTGAAAAAGGAGATGGCCAATGAAGTGGCCAATTTGAAATCCAACACAAGGGAATTGGGGTTGAAGGATTTCCAGAAGGAAAGAAAGACATCATTGGGGGTCCAATGGGCCACCAAAATTTTGACAAAATTCATGTAATTACCCTTATCTCATGCTCATCATGCTTATATTTATTAAGATTCATAATCCATCACGCATCGCATCACCTGGTCTTCACATTTCCCTTTTAATGTTTTGAAGACATTGAGATGCCACGTAAACCCGATTTAAATGTGTACTTAATTTGAAACTGTTTTAAAAATATTGGATCAATTAAAATGAAAATTAAATATCCCTCTCCTACTTTAGGTCATATATTGCCTTCAATACCGTCTTCACTTTGCCTCAGTTTTACGGATATGTTTTTATCTTGCTGAGCCTTTTTCTTATCGTCACTCAAAATAATTTTCACCCTTTTTGAGCAACTTCTTCTTCTAAGCGCCCCACTCTCTTTGGTGCCAATTTGATCGGTTTGGGTTGGATAATCATGGTTGGCATATGAATGTGCCAACAAACCTTTACATAAAGTGCATCACTCCTGGTGACCGGCACACCGGCGGTCATGATAGAAATGGCCGAGTGCCTTTGGGTACTCTAGGAATAGATTGGACCACCATCCAGGGATGAGAATGGGTCACTTCCGTGATTAAACGCGTTAAAATAAAAAGAGAAATCCAATCTTTTAAAATCATATCAAGATCAAAATTGATGAGTTACGTTTTTGAGCGGGTGGCATGGTTTGCACTCATCAGACGTCCCTGTTGGGTTTGCATTGAATTTGTGCCGCCTGATCCGGAATTGGATTGTACGGGTTTGGAATCCAGTACACTGGCAATATCCAGTTGAGACTTCTTCACCCTATTCAACTTAGGATTGACGTTGAATTGGGCTAATAGCTTAAGGATGATAACCTGCTGTTTAGAGTTTATGGTTGAACAACTCTATTTCTGTGCGAATTTCCCACCGTATTGGAATAAGAGGATGTTTAATGTTATCTATAAAAGCCAGAAAGGTATTTGCAGTAATGTGGCTGTAAATGTGTGAATAATTTCAGTGTTCCCTCCATTGAGGGGAGTTAGTACGGTATGAGTGGTTAGGCTCTAAATCCCTGTATAATCTCGCGGAGATAGTTATACCTGTTGAATGGACTTTCGCTTTAAAACACGATAAACATGAAACGGATTTTCAATTAGTGGACAGCGTAATAAGTATGTTATCAACGACATTAAAAAGTATTAAATACTGTGTTGGTTTTAGTGATTTTTTCCCACGGTGGATTTCTATTTTTGTCATTACTTATCTTGCATGAAGACAGAAGTCATGCGCTGAGCTCATGAGCAACTGCTGATTAAGTACCTTAGTAATGCTTTAGCAAAGGATAAGCAGTTGGTATAAAAGATCAGGAATTCCCCCCCTTCTACACCACACCTATCACTTCTTTAACCAATAAAATGTCTAAACAAGTTAACATCGTTATTTACTCCCTTTACTCTCACATTGCTAAACTGGCCGAGGCGGCTAAGGCCGGCCTGGAATCACAAGGTCTCAAAGCGGATATTTTCCAAGTCAAGGAGACTCTACCTGAAGCTCTGGTGACTAAGCTTGGAGGCCAGAAGCTGGACTATCCAATTGCCGACTTGGACACGTTGACCAACCCTGACGGTCTCCTGTTTGGTATTCCAACAAGATACGGTAGAATGCCAGGCCAACTGGCCTCCTATTTGGATAGTGCGGGGTCCTTGTGGGCATCTGGGGCATTGCATCACAAACCATATGGTGTCTTCACTTCAACTGGTACCGGTGGTGGTAATGAAGCTACAATCACTAACTCATTGTCCAACTTTTCCCACAATGGGATGATTTATGTGCCACTGGGTTACAAGAGCGCATTCCCATTGTTGACCGATCTGAGCCAAGTTCACGGTGGTTCTCCATACGGCGCTGGTACTATTGCAGGTGCAGGTATGTTTTTTACAGATGAAATCTTGAGAAAAGAGTATACTAACTTTAAACAGATGGGTCCCGTTCTCCGACCGAGTTGGAATTGGAAATCGCCAAGGTTCAAGGTTCGGATTTTGCCTCCGTTATTAAGGCATTCAATTGACCATTTATTTCCATTCAATTTTTTTGATTTACTTATACCATTTATTATTATTCCTTTACCATGTTCTCTTAAACCATCATAACGTAATTAACTATAAATTTCATCAAAAGCAGTAATTCAACTAGAACAGGAGCATTGGATCATGGGTGTTCCCTTTTCATTTATCCACCTCTTCTCAACATCCTTCAATTCATCCCCCCATTGTGTTGGGTCGTAAGGATAAGAAGCCATCTTAAGCATCTTATTAACATAAAGGCCTAAAACAAGCTCATCTGAGCTCTCCACAACTATTCCATCTTCCATCTTGTGTTTAATTTCCCTCATCTTCTCTGTTGTGTAATCAATCACCTCATCAAACATCCAATTGTGAGGCATAAAAAGCGGGTTATTTGCTTTACATCTCTCTAACCTCACCGCATCGGTCAATTGTTCGTCCTCCACACGGGTCCTGAATGATGCCAAAAATGCCTTCATTTCAGCAACGGACTCATCAGATTGATCTTCACCCTTGAGTAATTCCTGCGCAGCAGCGTCAAAATCAAAATCAAGCGATCTTAGCTTTAGGTTTTGCAAATTCACAAAGAATTTGTTATAGTCGACTTTTGTCAACTTCAAGGCATCAAACAAGGGACCCAAGACCTCAGTGTGATCGGTAGATCTTGGTTTAATACCTAATCTGGAACAGACGCCAGTAAGATAATGATCAATGTAAACTTTTTCAAACAACTCCCCTCCCGCGTTAATCAATCCCATTGCTCTCTTGGTGAACTGATCGGTCCATTCCTCTTTAACTCCGGACTGGACAAATGTGGGATCATTAATGTACTCAAATCCAGCACCAAGAATTTCACCCATTGCCTCACCCATCTTCACCATATTAAACCAAATGGCCGAAGGCATCATTTCAAACGAGTACCGGCCCTGGTGGTCCTCGGTGTTAGGCGTGAACTTTGGATCAAATTGGTCCATGAATGAAAATGGTCCAAAGTCCATTGCCAATCCCATCACGTTTGTATTGTCCGTATTCAAAACCCCATTAAGAAACCCATACGTCTGCCATTGGGCCACCGCTTTTGCGTTACGCACAACGATTTCCAGGAACAATTTATCATAATCGGTCAACTCAATGATCCCACTGGCTTCAACTCTCGTAACCTCTTCCGACCATTCCTGCTTGAATATATCATGAATAAGATAATCACATAACGCAACAAGACCCACACGATCTCCCCTCATACGACACAGGTCGAAATGACCAATACGAACCCATGTGGGTGACAGTCTGGTCACAATAGCACACATTTCGGCACCATATCTTTGTGCAAGAGTTTTTGGCAACCCAACCAAACCCAAAGCCCTTGTGGACTTCACTCCAATCCCATTCAATGCTTCAGAAATGATGTATTCTCTGATACTGGACCGCAAAACCGCTTTACCATCTGCAAATCTACTGAATGGCGTCAAACCTGTACCTTTCAACTGCAATTCATAACCATTCACATTATAAAAATTCACAACCCTACCGTCACCCAATTGGCCTGCAAATTGGCCGAACTGAAAACCTGCATAAGCCATCGAAAACCCAACATCATCACTGTGACCGGAAATCGTCTCCCAAAACTCCTCTTTTTCTTCATCAGTTTCTAGCTTGATGCCTAATTCACCTAACATCTTGTCTGCCTTACTTATCGCAACATAAGGTCTCCTAAGAGGAACAGTTGGAGACCAAAACCCTTTTTCAAGCTGTCTTGGAGTCCTGTTGGTGTTTGGATCTCCTGAAAATCCGTCACCTGGTAACTTCAAATATTTGGATTTCGAACTAATCGCTTTCAAGCTATTAAAGCGCCCCAATGGGGGGAGATTAGTCATTTTAACCATCAAGCCTTAATGGAATCCTTCTCTGACTGAATTTTTTCACTCATAAAGGATTTTTCACTCTGTATCGACGCACTCATCATAATGGCTGTTGTTTATATCCACCCCACCAAGGGCCAAGACGCCCCAGAAATTACAGGAACTCAAGAGGCTCCATATTTGACTCCAGCATATGCTTTATACAAAAACCCGGACGCTACTTTGCAGATTTTCAAGGAGGACTTGGAAGAGCCTGCCTACGTTGAAATCTCTGCCAGTGCATTGAAGAAGGCCAAGAAGGGTGTTGATGGTTTGAAGAAGAAGGAAGAAAAGGCAGCCAAAGCCGCTGAAGAAGCTGCAGCCAAGGAAGCTGAAGAATCCGCCAAGTTATTGGAAGCCATGAAGATTACAATTATTGAAGACAAGGAGTTGACTCCAGCTAAGTCTATCAAGATCAAGACGATTGGTGAAAACATCGACACTAGAGTGCAAGTCAAGGGTTGGATCCACAGATTGAGATTGCAAAAGGGTTTGGCTTTTATTGTTCTCAGAGACGGTACTGGATTTGTTCAATGTGTTCTCTCCGGTGACTTGGCTAATGCCTACCAAACTTTGCAACTTACGGTTGAATCCACCTTGGCCATTAAGGGTACTATCAAGAAGTTGCCAGAAGGTAAATCTGCACCAGGTGGTGTTGAATTGGATGTTGACTATTATGAAGTGATTGGTCTTGCTCCATCCGGTAAGGACGCTTTCACCAACCAAATCACTGAAGATGCCGATCCATCCTTGCTTTTGGACAGAAGACACTTGGCCTTGAGAGGTGAAACTTTGTCTGCTGTTATGAAGGTGAGAGCCTCCTTCTTGGCTGCAGTCAGAAGAGTTTTCCAAGAAGAAGGCCTTTGTGAGGTGACACCACCATGTATGGTCCAAACCCAAGTTGAAGGTGGTTCCACCTTGTTCAAGATGGGTTACTACGGTGAAGAAGCTTACTTGACCCAATCCTCCCAATTGTATTTGGAAACCTGTTTGCCAGCCTTGGGTGACGTTTACTGTATCCAAGAATCCTTTAGAGCAGAAAAGTCACACACTAGAAGACATTTGTCAGAATACACCCACGTTGAAGCCGAATTGGCATTCTTGTCCTTCGAAGAATTCTTGACCCACTTGGAAACCGTCCTTGTGAAGACTGTCCAATACGTTTTGGAGGACCCTGTCGCCGGTCCATTGGTCAAACAATTGAACCCAGGGTTTGTTGCCCCACAAACTCCGTTCAAGAGAATGGAGTACATTGAAGCTATCGCTTGGTTGAACGAAAACGGTATTCCAAACGAAGAGGGTGAGCCATTCAAGTTTGGTGACGATATTGCGGAAGCTGCTGAAAGAAAAATGACCGACACCATTGGTGTTCCAATCTTGTTGAACAGATTCCCTGCCGAAATCAAGTCCTTCTACATGAAGAGATGTGCAGATGACAACAGAGTCACCGAATCTGTCGATGTCCTCATGCCCACTGTGGGTGAAATTGTTGGTGGTTCTATGAGAATCGACGACACCGATGAATTATCCGCCGGTTTCAAGAGAGAAGGTATTGACCCTGATGCATACTACTGGTATATTGATCAGAGAAAGTACGGTACCTGCCCACACGGTGGTTACGGTTTGGGTACCGAAAGAATCTTGGCTTGGTTGTGTAACAGATTCACTGTTAGAGACTGTTCATTGTACCCAAGATTTACTGGTAGATGTAAGCCATGAACTTCTCCAACTCATTGACATTTATATAGTTTAATTGGTATCGAAGATGCTGAGCTTAATTATGCTTATTTACGTAATACATTCTTCTCCACTCTCAATGACAAATACCAAATTGTTGAAGTATCAGGAGCGACCCGATGAATCTTTTGGCAGCGAATGGGATGAGGTCGCATATCCTCAATTGACAGACTTTAAAATTATCTCAAATTTAAAACAAGGGGGTTATGGATCGTTATATAAGGTCAGGTATAAATCTCAAGTTTATGCTTTGAAGAAGACCCACAAGAAGGTAGGAGAGAGTGAGATTAAGTTTTTAAAAATACTAAAACGACTTCCAAATGTTGTAGAACTCTTTTGGGACTTTTGTTCCGCCTCAGATTCCTATTTAGTTATGGAATTCACATCAATCGGATCGATTCATGATTTCATCCAACGACGGGCAGGACCTCTTGGAGCATTAGAAGCTTGTTTGTTTTCCAAACAGGCCTTAAATGGTTTGTTAGAAATTCATAGGGCTGGAATTGTTCACTGTGATTTGAAATGTTCAAATTTACTTGTTTTCCCCCAAGGCGTGATAAAAGTGTGTGATTTTGGGTTGTCCCAGTCTTTAAATGGTTTGGGAAGATCCAAAGTTGGTCATGAGGGATCAATTTATTGGTTATCACCTGAGTTAGTCAAAGATCACAATAAAAGTTACGATTTTAAAACGGATATATGGTCAATGGGATGTACCATTTACGAAATGATGAAGGGTGTTCCACCATTTGACGGATTAGGAATTGCCAGGGTGCTTAACACATTGAGACGGTTGAATTCCACCGAGGAGTTATTGATAGGGGACTATAAGTGTCAAGAAGTTCTCGGAGCATGTTTCCAGCTTGATCCTAGTAAAAGATTGGGTGCTAAAGAACTACTTCAATTGAGTTGGTTCAACGTCAAGGGTGATGTTTTGAAATATATGGAGTGTTTTCAAGAGGAGGAGGAGGAGGAGGAGGAGGAGGAGAATGAGGAGATGTGCAACCTCAAGAAATATCAAGAAGCAGAATGTGACATGTCATTGGAGGATGATTTCTATATTGGAGATGATCAGCTGACATTGATCAACAAATTGGAGAACGCATCAGCAGATCGAATACAATCTCTCAAGGGAGTCAAAGGACTTCCCCTAGCTCCATTAAAGAGTAAAATAGTCACTCTCCTTGTGGAAAGGATTGAACTCGGCAAAATGTCGCTATCTCTGCTAAATCTAGCCAACCACATTTTTGAGGATGATAATGCCTTACTCTATCAATTTTGTCTCTCAGGGGCGTTGCCAAAGCTTTTTACAAAGTATTCAAATGAAGAAGCTGTTTTGAGCTTTATCAGACTTCTCAAATCGAAACCCAATGGCGCTGAATGGATCTTGGTGGCGGGTGGAAAGAATTTGCTGAGCACATGTGGCTGAAATAACGGGCTTCTTTTCTTTTTTCTTGGTTTTCACATATTTCTTCATTCGATAATAGATATCAATGGCAACGGTAGATACTAGGACGCACCACAGGTGCACCAAGTTTAGACGAAGGCATCATGAAGATATAAAAGCATTTGAATTTCTACCAAAAGTGATTTGGAGTGAAATCTGCACGAATTTAACTAGAAAGTCGATAATCTCTTTAGCACTGGTCAACAAGAATATGTACGGCAAGTGCCACAGGTTTCTTTATGAGAATATCAAAATTTTAGATGCAAATGTTATGGAACCAGATCAGGATGAATTGATCATCCAGAATCATTTTATGACATTTAGGGATGAGTCATTAGAAATGGACCATTGGTGGATTCATCTTCATGAGACAGAAATAAGGTCATTCAAGTCACTATTATTAATGCTTTACAATTTAATAAGGGATCCCCAGTCAGGGGAAGCTATTAGAAATATTAAAATTGAAAGTAAGTTGAAACCCAATCCGTTTGATCGTTGTGAAATTGATAGATGCATTTGGGAATCCACTCTGGAAGATGTTTTAACAAAAAATGAGTTATTGGTCATTGGTGAATTAAGCCTAGGAGGGGTGGATACTACTCTTTTCGAATGCTTGAAAATGGTACTCGATAGGTGTACAAATTTGGAACGATTGTGGGTGCCATACTTCCCTTTGAGAAATTTTAAGGGTTTAATAGAGGGCAGCAACTTTTCTGCTCTAGTGGAGCTGAAGATGATGATTTATAGCAAAGATCCACCCAATCAGAAATTACATTTGAGGGGATTGAAATCATTGAAAAAGCTGAGGTTGATGTTTCAAGAAAATACGGAATTACAGCTTGGATCTCTGGCCCGTTCATTGGAATCTTATGGAATAACCTTCCAACTCACCGAGTTACAGATGAAATATGACAAGACGGATTTTAATTATTTAACAAAGCCGACTTGGTGGGCCTTTTTCCAGGCTTTGGAATCACCGTTGTTTAATTTGAAGATGTTCAAGTTGAAACATTGCTTTTTTGATGACAGGCAAGAAGAAATTGTGAATCAATTATCCACAGTGATTCCTTTTGAACAGTTAACCTGGCTATCTTTACAAATATATGAGTACAGTCATAAGTATGGAGAATGCCAGACAATGTGTTATAGAAATACTGTTCTATCAATACTTACTCCGAAAATGGTCAATCTTCATGAGATATGGATAAAGGGAAGTAATGACTGTCTCAAATGCCAACATGATTCCATAATGGAAAATTTATCCCATTTAAGAGATCAGCTGGACCAGGCGGTGGTTTTCACTAATACAACAGGCCAGCCTCAATTCAGTGCCATGGTAGGGTTATTGACAAAAATGGTATTAAAAGAGGTGTGTTTATTTGATGAATTTGTCAGTGGGTATTTGATTCAATGGCTCAAAAAACACTTCCTTATGGGTTCCACATTTGACCAATTTAAGGATTATTTGGTGGAAAGCCGCCGCCAAGATAGAAATACGATGATCCATGCATATGCTATATCAAGCTTTAATGAATTCAACACAAGGGAGGAAGATTTGCTCTTGGCCTTCTGGAAAGAGTATCTTCCTAAGATGGGATTGCTGCCTTTGGTGAAGAGTTCGGGGGTTTGCAAATTGTTCGGCTACAATTTCAAAAAGGATATCAAGAGGAAGGTAATAATGATGTACGTATCGAATGAGGTGGGCTATAGAGATCTCATGTACTACTAGAAGCTGATCATTTGGATCACTATTTATAAATGGTGTTTTTTGGTTCTCATGAGACCAAATTTTGTTTGTACATTGGCACTGGAGATTTTATATACGTAATTAGATACAGAAACATAGACTTTCCTACTGTAATTGGAATCGTATCAATATAGGAGTTTTATGACTTGGTTCTCTTTGAACTAACTTCCGCACCAATCGTCAAAATTAAATGTTTAAAATCTATCTATATACATACATTCATTTGCATCATGGCACCATCTTACTTGTTCAACTCATTTTCGGATTCCTTTCCCTTGACAACAGGAACGGATTCATCGTTTAACAACTTTTCTTTCAATTTTTTCACATCATCCTTCATCAAACTAAATTGGGCCTTTTGTCTCCAGCCCAAACCGTACTGTTTCTTCAACTCTGCCTCCTTGACCTTCTGCTCCTTTAGCATGTCGGCAAAAACTTGCTCAATTTGCTTGGATTGTTCCACCTTGTCGATGGAATCATTAGAAAACAAAACATCCATGACTCTACCATCTGCCCAAAAGAACCCTTTTCTATCAACAATGAAAGGAACTTTGGAAGATTTGGATCTCAAGAAGAAGAAAAATGAGGAATCATTAGTACCATAAAACCCTTTACCGGAGTAGACCTTCGTAGTAATTGATTTTTGCAAATCACCCAATTCCATAACATGAACCGGAGTGGGTCTGTTAGGTAACAATGGATGGGTGGTGAATCTAATGAAAGATTTACCATCAGGTCTGGCATTCATTTGAGATTCGCTCGGCAAATACCAAATTCTTCTAATTAGTCTAGTTGGGGCAAAAATGAATCCCACACCGGCAGCAAATGGGATGGCACTTAAGACAGCGATGATGAACAAATGTAAAGCCAATTGCAAATTCAACTGTAATTCCTTCAAATTCATTTCATTGTCTTCGTACATACCCATAGCCATTTGGGATCCAATCGTTAAAACATTGATACCATATAGCATGAACACCAGAGCAAAACAGTAGCAGAAGACAAACCAGAGTTTATGAGGTTCGGCCTCATAAATTAATTCGGGTTCTTTCTTCGATTGCAAAATAGTCATCAATTTCTTCAACGGGTATCTATTTGGTTCAGGAACTCCCGGTCTTGGTAGTAATGTTGGGATTGCCTCTTTTTCTAAATGGATTGATTGTGGAAATCTAGCATCCAACGAATTTGGTTGTGGGGTTTCTCCCGGTATACGCCGAGAAATCACCTGCTTTTTGATAAAAATGTCTGCTGGAGTACCATCTGGAGCCGTCGAAGAGGTTTGAGGCACTGAATTATCTTTGGAGCCCTTGGTTGTGGTGGATGGTAATGCTTGGAATCTAAGAAGAGTAGTGGATAACGGTCTTGATTGATAAATCGAAACACTGGTGTCTGGTAAGAAAGTCCACCTTAAAGCGTTGAACCCCAGAACTGTCTTACTGAGTCCTATGGGGATTCTTCTAGGAAGTAAAGTCAACATAAGATGCAGTATAAGAGATGAAGTAAGTGATCAAAAAATTTCACGTGTATGTAAGAATCTATGGTGGTTAAAAGAGGTAAAAGTGGGGCAAATAAACATTTAAAAAACCCCAAAAAGCAGACACAGGGTTCTAGTGATACCAATGACACCTTTACATTGTTTGTGGGAAATTTAAGTCCCGACGTGACAAGTGCAGTGCTAAAAACGGCGTTTAATCAGTTTAAATCGATCGCTTCCGTGGAAGTGCCTAACGATAAGGGATATGGATTTATACACTTTACGGACCCTAAAGAGTATCTTTTTGCATTCAGATGCTTTAACGGGAAGATTATTGGATTGAAACCTATCACCTTAAAGAGATCCAAAAAGTGATGGTAACGAAAGATCGGTATAGATTCGAGAGGGTGTAGAATGCTCAGAGGTGAACAATGTGTTTTTTGAATATTCTTTCATGTCTTCTTATTTTGCCTGTTTTGCCTATTTGACAATGCCATTTGAAATATGATGATGTTAATCCTTCCAAGTGGAAAGTTCACAAGGATAGAAGTCTAACGTTGAATGGATCATTTGCTCCATTCAATAATATTACGGTTTCAGCCGTCTATTTAAACATCATGATACCACTAGCCTGAATATTCTTCGTTGAATATCGATGATTGAGACATTCATTTCAGGGTATTTAATAGTTTGCTATGAAGAGATTGAATCATGCCAAATTATTATTATAATACACAGTTTGATTTTTATATTACTCTTTTTATTGTTCTATCTTTTTCTATTTTTCATGTTATATAATTGGAATGATATTCTCAAAGCTTTAAAAGTTCACTGCTGAGCATATGTACTGATTAGGAAATTTTCATTTGGCTAAGAAAAAAAAATTTTTTATAGTTTTACCATTTAAAGAAGGTCTTTCTCATTGATTCTCACTTTAAAGATGGCTGTTAAGGGTAAGAAAGCAACAAAAACATCTAAGACCACTTCCAAGAAACAAAGTGTGGAAAATGTTGAGACGAAAGCAGCATTGACTGCTCAAACAAAGCAAAAGAAGCAAGAAAAAGAAGCTGTTGAAGTTGAAGAAGTTGAAGAGTCTCCAGAATCAGAAGAACCAGAATTTGACTTGCCATCAAGTGAATCAGAATCAGAGTCCGAACCAGAAGGCGAATCAGAGGTTGAATTTGCCGAGGACATTCCAGAATCCACAACCACAACAGAATCAAAATTTGGCCACAATATTACCAAATCCGTGAAGCCAGGAAAATCGACAAAGAAGACAACTTCAGCTACCCGCGGTGTTATTTACATTGGTAGATTACCAGATGGGTTTGAAGAGGACCAATTAAAGAAGTATTTCTCCCAGTTTGGTGACATTTCCAAATTGAGAGTTTCAAGGAATAAGAAGACGGGTCATTCCAAGCATTACGGTTTTATAGAATTCAAGGAAGAAAAGGTCGCAGCTATAGCAGCAGAAACAATGGATAACTATCTTCTCATGGGTCATCAATTGAAGTGTTCGGTCTTGAAGCCTGAGGCAATCCATGAAAAGTTGTTCTTGGGTGCTAACAAGAGATACAAGAAGGTGGACTGGTCGAAATTGGCACAGATCAAGAACGACGCCCCAAAGACCAAGATCCAATGGGAAGGTCTACAGACTAAGTTTGAATCGAAGAAGAAGGCCAAAATGGACAAGCTGAAGGCCATGGGAATCGATTATGAATTGTAGATTTAATGCTGAGCGAAACTCTATAGGTTTTTATACAAGTGATTTTTAATTAAGTGATGCAATTGGTACTATGTTCTGGTTCTTTAAGAAGACTAGAGCTTCTTCAGCAAGTGGGATACACTCCCAAGGTCATTGTCAGTGAATTCGTCGAAAATTTGGACCGCAACTTGCCTCCAAAAGAGTATGTTGAGAAGACAAGTTTGGGTAAACTGGAATGGGTCAAATCCAACCTATCTCCATTGGCAGACTCGATCCTCATTGCTGCCGATACTGTTGTTTTGTGCGATGGCAAAATCTATGAAAAGCCTCACACTAAGGCCACCAATTTGGACCAATTGAACCATTACATTCAGAAAGGCCATATTGAAGTTTTAACTGCAGTTCATATCTTCAACACGGAAACAAACCAACATGAGACATTCACAGAATCAACTACTTGCCATTTGGCACCATGGCTGACTCCTGCTGATTTGGCCGCCTATGTTGACACCCTCGAAGGTTTGGAGGTAGCAGGTGGGTTTCAAATCCAATGCAAAGGAGCAATTCTATTCGATAAAATTGAAGGGGATTATTATAACGTTATGGGATTACCCCTATCCAAGGTGGTCCATTTTATAAATAAGGTTATATACACGTGAATTTAAACTGATGGTAATGGTGACAAGAGGGCAACGACGTTTGGCTTGTGTTGAGTTGAGGCCCAGCCGAGATAAATAACAAAAGGCAACCATGAGTAGTGGGCCACAGTTTGGGCCATGGAAAACACAGTGTTGAATCTTTCCTTGGATTCTTCGCTTAAATTCAAACCGGCCATTTTAATTGATGAAACGACTGTGGACGGCAACTGGAAAATTTTCGTCTGCCATGAGATGATGAGAGGGGGGATTATGTAATCCGTGCTCAGCTCTGCTTAAAGTGTAAGTCCGTTAGTATATGGTTTACATTAATTTGGGTTACACACATAGCGTGAATAATGGGGCTGTTATTACTTTTTATAACTTCAATGTTGTTGTTTGTGAGTGAGAGGAATGTTAACGGGACAACAATGTGGGTGTAACGTGGCGCACACGCATGCTCCACTCTTTACCTTGGTTGAAATGGGGGTCGTGAGTTCCATCAATGACGATGGATTTCAATGCCAACTAAGGAGAAATATTGTTTAGTTTGCTGTTGGTAACCGAATCGTTTATTCCAACATTCCATTGGGTTTCCAAAGTGCAAGTAAAGTTAGATCTTGATGCTCATGGGTTTAAGGAATTATAGTTCTCTTTAATATCTCTATATGTGTGTCGTGTTGAATAATATAACTAGACTATTTTATATTGTCAAAAAAGACCAACTTGACATACTTGTGGGGTTGACCTCATCGATTTGTGTTGCATTGTTCGACTTTAAATGGAGATCCACGGCTTCTTATTCAGTAGTGATGTTAATAGGTGGTCTTAGATGGCTTTCAATTGAAAAACTAGAGACCTACAAAGAACTAGAAGAATCCCATTGAAAACGTCATACTAATTTTCAAGTTACCGATGTATCATTTGCGTAATATGTTACTGAAAGACTCTATTTACAAAGCGTGATATTAAAGAGATCCAAGAATTAAACCCAATTTACTGAAACTTGGCATATTGTGTGACCCAAACTTTGCCTCACTATATTGGATAACACCAAATTGTTTCTTGTTCACCACACAAACAATCGTTTATTTACTTTTTCCATCAATCATCTCATTATCTCCAAATATGTTATTAAAGATTGTCACATGTATTACCAATTGACGTTTCGTATTTTAAATACTATTCCTTGTCATGAGCCCATCCGGTAAATAATATTATAGGTGGAAATCACTGGATGTTTTTGAAGAGAATAATTACTTCATCAAAGCATTGCGGCGATATCATTAAAGTTCAACCTTATCTGCCAAAGAAAGCATACATGAATTATTATCTTGATACTTAACATCTGCTTGTCTTTTAGGCCAAAGGCTCATGGGCTCATGCTTTTCTACACCATAAAATGTGCTTTCCTGTACTAACTACGGCTGATTGGTGAGGGGATTTGAATTTTTAAACATTAATCCAATATGTTAACCGTGATCTTTTACTAAATCAAACTAAACTAGCACATAGTCCATTGGATAATTGGATCTCTTACTACAGATACCGCCTGCGCTTAGTCATTCGAGTACTTAATAATAATATATTTTAATTAACTTAATATTAATTTATTAACAGTATAGGGCACTTGATTATGAGTTGCGAACTCGTTACCTATCAACTTTCCCTTGATTTAAAGTAACATTTCCAATGGGTTCTCAACAACTCTCTTCAATTCCTTCATGAATTCACCACCAAGAGCACCGTCAACAGTTCTGTGATCAAAAGTACCGGTGATGGTCATGACATCGTCAAAAACAAAACCGAATTCGTTACCCTTGTCTGGGATGGCCTTCTTTTCAACAGTACCAATTGCCAAAATGGCGGATTGAGGTGGGTTTAAGATGGATGTGAACATGGTGACGGCGTGGTTCATACCCAAGTTAGAGATGGTGATGCTACCACCTTGGAATTCAGCTGGTTGAAGGGTACCTTCCTTAGCCTTCTTACCCAATTCCTTGGCCTTGTGGGAGATTGCTTCCAAACCTTGAGAATCAGCATTGAAGACAATTGGGGTGATCAAACCGGTTGGGGTGGCAACTGCAATTGAGACATCAACAGCCTTGTATTGTCTGATAACACCTTCAGCTTCCAAGTAAGAGGAGTTGACTTCTGGGACTCTTTGAGCAGCCTTGGCGATGGCCTTGATGAGGAGATCATTGATTGATAACTTATATCTACCGTCAGCAGCACCGTTGAGGGATTGTCTCAACTTCAACAACTTAGAAACCGAGATAGTGGAAGAGACAATGTAATCTGGAGCACCTTGCTTAGAAGCAGAAAGTCTCTTGGAAATGACCTTTCTCATGTTAGTGAGTGGAATATCGGTGAATGCGGCGGTGGCGGACGCAGCAGCAGCAGGAGAGGCAGCAGCAGGGGCTTCAGCAACCTTGGCATTTTCAACATCCTTGGCTGTGATTCTACCTTTTGGACCAGAACCCTTGATACCCTTCAAAGAAATACCCTTTTCCAAGGCCAAAGTCTTTGCAAACGGAGAGGCAAGGATTCTATCACCAACAACAGGGGCGGCCGTGGAAGAAGAGGAGGTAGCCTTTGGTGGGGCGGATTCCCTCACTTCTTGTTTGACTGGAGCAGCCTCCTCCTTAGCAGCAGCAGGAGCAGCAGAAGGAGCTTCACCGGCATCTGCAGCAGTGAAGTTCTCAAAAGCTGCAACATCGGAAGCTTCTTCAACGTAGACTGCAATAGGCTTACCAACAGGGATTTCTTGGGCACCATCACCAACAAGAATCTTGGCCAAGTAACCATCTTCTTGGAATTCAAAGTCCATAGCAGCCTTGTCGGTCTCAACTTCGGCAATAGACTCACCAGGGGCGAGCTTATCACCAACAGCTTTGTGCCACTTGACAATATTACCTTCAGTCATTGTTGGGGACAAGGCAGGCATATTGATAACAACGTGCTCTGGGAAGGTGGCATAACCTCTCAATCTCAAGAGGGAAGCTCTTTGTAAGGTTAATGATCTCAATGGTCTCAACTGTCTCAACATGGTGGATGAAGATGGTAGGATCCGTGGGGTACTTTTTACAGTGGGGGTTGAATTTTTAATCGGACGAAGAAAATCCGCCATTTGAAATATAAAGTAATTGATATAAAGGTCATTGCGCATGTGTAAGGGTGCCAATGCGCTCAATGCATTCAATGGAGTCATAGCTACACAATGATATCATTTTCAAGCCCCTTGGAATTCTTCATCTGGAACGTCTTCAATTGACACCTTTCTGATCGGAGAGGCATCACCCACTGGTTTGACAACTTTGATCACCAACAAACCGTCCTTTAGGTGGGCGCCAATTTTAGGATCACCGCCGTGGACCAACTGGACTCTTCTCTCGAAGGGTTTCCCTCCTAGAGGAAATTCACCTATTTTCAACACTTGGGAATCCAGAGCGGAGTCACCGGTCAAGTAAGGGTCCAAAAGACTACCCTGTGATTTGATCACCAGCTCTCTTGTATGTGGATGATAATCGATGTCGACCTGGGACTTGTTCACTCCTGGCAAGGACATCACAATGATGTAATGCTGATCAAACTCGTAGAGATTGAGAGGTGGTCCTGATGTGGCACCAGTTTCCGGAGCTGTGACTTGAATCGTAACTGGGGTGATAGTAGAGGAAGTTGGAATCTCACCTCCAGCTTCAACATTCACCGATTTCTCAATAGTAGTGGGAACAGTATCCTTCTGGACTTTTATTGGCTCTTCTGGCTCTAATTTTGGCTCTGGTTGCCTATTAAATGATGCAAGAGCCGGAGTTTTTTCCACAATGAACTCAACTTCTTCGTCACCACCTTCTTGCTCTTGCGCTTGAGCTTCCGCGTCTTCCTGCTCTTGGAGTTGTTGAAGGTATTGTCTGATGAGATGTTTCCTTAACAGTTCGTTGTAATCAACCGCAGGTCTTTGTACTCTTCTTCTAACCTGTGGCTGGTAATAGTAATATGGAGATCTGGAGCTCCCAACAAGCAATTCATTGATTAAGTCCTCGTAATTCATTTGTTGGTGGCAATATTTGAATGAATGACACTTCGCCCTCGGAGTTGAGGAAAACTCGGAGCTTCTTTTATATGGAAAATGATGGAAGATTCTGGAAAAGGGTCAAAAACAGGTTCAACATAGGCCTGATTGCCGTCTAAAGATTCCCAAATCATTTGTGAGGCATTTAGTAACATATCTGGAAAGTTGGGTATTGTGGGACCCCTTCTATTTCATTTATTCACGAAATTACATTTCTACTGTATATTTGTTATCATGAATTTCCCATTCCTCCGATAACACAGTCGTATAAACAGTGATCTCCATAACATGTATTTAAACCCAAAATACTGATCACTCCGTTAAAAAATCCCGAAATTAAGGTATATGAAGTAAATAATCCACCTCAAAAAGTAAAAGATGGTCGACAAAGCAGAATAATATTGCGAGGCGAAATCCGTAACATGATTTCATGACCAGCTCATCCAATTCTACAATTATTCAAATGCCCCAAGTGGCATTAAATAACTTTCGTATCTGCAGGACCACCCTTGGCAGAGGTAAAAAAACGCTCAGCATCGTAACATTATGACATTAACATCCCCTACTCCCGTTCAACGAGGATCCAACAAATCACTTTTATCGAAAAATCCCATTTCAGGATATTTGGGTGGAAGGGCCTCTCCTTTGTCCAAAACAATATCCTCCCCCTGTTCACCATAAACCGGCGGTGCACCCAACTGGCCCTCATTTTGGTTTTCACAAAACCCCCATTTCTTAACATTGGCCTCTATCATTAAAAACCCCAATTGACCCAAATTGACCCCTAAGGTGGCCTTGCCTTTGGCACCAATCACAGGCACCATTTGGAACTTCAGACCACGCAAAACCTCCAGTGGGGATTTCCCATTGTGTGTGACGAATACAGTACCAGTATTGAACTTGTATCCAATCCCCACAATATCGCCTCTGTTCAATGGTGGGAACAATTGAATCAATTCATCCTCTTTTTGACCATTGGTTACAATTTGGCCCCTAGAATTGATCGCTATGGAATAGGGTAAGACCCCAGGCTGACACCAATTGGGATAAGGCCCCGAACATAACCCAACGGCAACCTCATTTGTGAATTCCATCAACTTGACTTCAAAATAGGTGGTGTCGTTCCTTCTGTTTTGTGTTGGTAATGGCAAATTAAGAGTTGTTGACGCCCCCTTATTGAACGCATTAAACTCAACTTCCAAGTTATCATTCACTATATATGGTACACTGCCCCCCTCCGCATCCAACAATGGAGTTTCCTCAGTATAATCCATCATAGGACTCCATTCGTTAAAATGGAACGCCTGCATTCCTCTGTCTCGTATGAGCACCAACTCGGGTGTTATTTCAATAGAAGCAGTGACTACCCGTTGAACCAAAGGCGGATCATGTGTCGCAACCCAGTTCAGAAGTTGAGGCGATTTGGCGTATCTTCGTTGATCCACTCGAAGTTGAGGTGGAATAAATAAGGGTTCATCATCACTTGCATCTCCTCCAAACAGTATAAAACATGTCAAAACAACCAGAAGTCCCAGAAGAATCCCCAGCGTAACTCCAAGAGTCATCACTGGCGTGGGATCATCAAATATCATCATAGATGTGAGAGATCGATAAGAAAGAGAGGGGAAGGGGTTTTTTTTATACAGAAAGACAATCAAAAAAATTAATCCACGTAGATAAAAGGACGTTATGATGATCGTATTGCCAGTTTCAACAATAAATATGGCAAATTTGAAAATAGGTAGTCTGTTGCTTGTCGATGGGGTTTTTCCCACTTGAAATGGTCAAGTTAGGCAACGATAAAATATTTGCAAATATCTAGGCTTATCATCCAGCTGTGTTAAGTTTCGGTGACTATCATTGCATTACAGGGTTGTTTTTATGTGTTATTTTTGGTTATCATATATATTGGGAATGTGTTAGCAGTACTACTCTGTTGAGTGTAAATAATAACACGCCTTATGGTTCTCTTTGGATAATCGATCTCAATTTAGATTGGAGCGAATGTCTGACAATAACCTGGTTCATCTAGCTTAGCAAATTTATTTTTCATTCTTTAATCCATTTTTCTTCTTCTGCTGCTCATAAACCGCCGTGGTGATATCAGCAGTAGCAGCAAAGGAAATATCATGAGCAAAAAATGGCTCAGCATTTGACTCAGCAACGGTTGATTCAGATGATATCTTTAAAGTTGGTTTAGAACCGCATTAAAACCTGGAAGTGTAAGTTAAAAAAGAATAACAATTGAATAAGTCTCTAGGGGTGTATCTACAGTAAAAAATTACTATATAATATGTGCTAGCAGCTTCCACCGTAATGTCTGGAAACATGAATCTGATGAATTTGCCTAAAACGTCATGGGGTCAATTAAATAAAGGGATTAACCTCTCTTAGTCCTTTATAAGTTGTGCCAAAAACTCCAGAATCTTGTATTATTATTGGCTTCTTTTACTTACGATACTCAGATCATCATATGTCAACATGGAATGGTGGAATTTACTTTGTTGGATCTAGTGGTCAAAGCAAGGTTTGGCCAAAATAAAATATAGGCCCAATTGTTAAGCAAGCCGCCAACAACCCACCTGGTTACAAAGATTACACGCACAAGTATTACGCAAACTATACCAGCCTTACTCTAACTACCTTCGAACTTGAATTCTCTAGTATGAGGTAACAATGGAATCAAAAAGATCCTTCTTTTCCTTCAAATCCAGAACATATGGACTTTCTGGGTACTTTTCCGTCATCAATTGTGTCAATTGCTCCCTTTCGTCCTCACATTTGATTGAAACCAAAGCGATTCTAAAAATCAATGCACATTGACTTTCCTTATCTTCTAAATGTTCCAAACATTCCAAAGCCTCGTCCCAGTGATTCAACTTCAAATGACACACCCCAAGAGAGATCCAGGTTTTGTCATTAGCGGTATTTGAACTGGAACAAAGCTCCTCAAAGAAGTAATATGAACCTTTCACTCCAACATCCTCTGTATCCACAGTGACACCCAACCAAGCCTGTGCAAAGTCCAAAACCAATGCATCTGAGTAGTGGCTCTTCAATTGGTTCAAACCAGTGACATCGCCATTTAAGGTCAAAATAAATGAGGCCAACTCCAAATTATCACCCAAGGTTAAACCGGTTGTGGAGCCGGATTGTAAAAATGAATACAAGGTACCCAAGGTATCGTTCATTGAAGGTTCTACCGGCTTGGATTGGATGTATGATTGTAAACTTTCGAATTCCAATTGAACGTATTGGGCGCTTTGATCATCGAGTGAGTGGGCATCCTTCTCGGCTTGCAACTCCAAAAGGGCTTTTGAGATAAAATCCAAAACCCTCTTGTCACCTAAGAGAGCCATTGACCTGCATTGAAGTAACTGGGCTTCTAACTTATAGAGTGGGTTTGTGAAGTCCAATTCGAATTCCAGCTTCATTTCCACTATTTGTTTATGGTTACCTGAGTAAAATAGTTGGATTATAGTGTAAAGTTCTTTCTCTGGTGTTAGATACATATGTTACTCGTGTAATAGAGGAAGAAATACGTGTTTGGGTGGCCGCTTCGAATTTTAATATTTAAGGAGCGGGTTCCTTGGTCAATTTCCACGCAATTGCTGTTATTTTCAGGCTTATAAAATGCATTCCCCTTCTATGAATGACTTAGTGGATAGAAAAACGTTCTTTTTAGACACTAACCAAAGTTGAAGACTGTAACTTTGCTGTGACCTGCGGGAATGACATTTAAGTGAACTCCGAGGAAATGATCTCGTCTACCATCCATCCTGCGGGTGTATAAATAATCACATGGTAACAATACAACTTATTATAAAACCTTATAATTGATTTGACGTACTTACCTGGCTCTATCACATACTAATACCACTTACTTACATATTCGCAATAGTCATCTTACCTAAAAATACCATCGTTGTGCCAATTTAATTAGATAAAACCGCAAACACGCCAATTTTATCACCCAAACCACCGCATCATAATCCGGCCACATTTTCATTAAAATGTGCAATAAAATATACCTCGTGAGATGAATCTCGGAGCTGAGTCATTGCTGAGCATATTTGATCAATGTAGATATTATAAGGCATATAGATAAGCAATGATCTTGAAAAAAATACATGTTCTTCGGATACACTTAGTGACAACAATTACTTTTTCTAAAACCCCATATCTCTACCACAAACACACACAATTGTAATCTTGTGAAAAACATCTCATCCGAAATCTAGAGCGACCGAAATTTTTCGGCCATGTTTGGAAAATTTTTTTCGATTGACCTCCTCTTCCTCAACCTTGTGCCACTGAAAGGGTTAACAACTCCAGTACTTGTTACTGTTCATTAGAGGAAGATTAAAATTCTCCAACCACTTGGTTCTATTTATTAATTTATCTAGACCATCATTATGTTCCAAACAAATGAACCCCCAAATGGAGGGGTTGCGCAAAGTTTGGATTACGATTTGGCGCATATGGGGGACTTCTGCTCTTGGATCACATTCAGTTTGTTCAAATGTACAAATACCAACAGTAGCCCCCATTTCCAATCTCTTCTACAATCTGTATTGTCAGCAACCAGGTTGCCGAAGTCGACTATTCTATTGGGAGTTCATTATGTCTCCAATAGATTGGAGTCGTCCGGTGTTAGTGAATGTTCGAACGAAACAGACATCTTTGAAACTTTGATTCTGGGATTACTCCTTGCAAATAAGTTCAACGATGACAACACGTTCAAGAACAAGTCCTGGTCTGAAGCGACTGGGTTGACATTGGAAAGAATTAACGAATTGGAGAGAAAATGGTTGTGTGAATGTGATTGGAATTTACACGATGATGTTCAATACCAACTAGTGGAATCTTGCTGGAACACTTGGTGTTCAAGATACGATCACGAAACTCAAAGTGTCGTTTCTTCCGACTACCATTTCGATTACAACGTGGATTACCGGGATTATCCCTCAGAAGTGGATTATTTTACTCCATGTATGAACGGTATGAACGGTATTAACGGTATGAACGGATACTATTATCAACAACCCGTTTCAATCCCCATGCATCAGCCATCTGCTCCTGCACCACCAGTCTCTTCAATCAACCCATACTCCAATTATTACAATACAATGGAGTGTGTCAATATTCCAATGGTCCAAGAAAGACCAGTCAATTACTACGGTTATGCAGCCGTTTATTAAATCCGTATCTCTTTTTTTAACATTTTTTAACATTTTTTAACATTTTTTAATCTTTTTTAACATTTTTTTTAAAGACAACTGTTCTTGTGCTGAGCAAATTTATCACAGGGCGTCATTGCCACCCTTTTCTTCTAAAAATGTCTATTCAACTGAGTGTTACGTTTGGTTCTCTAATCGCTCTTGGTGCAATTCTTGCTATACTTCTTTTTCCATTGCCTCCCAAGGTTCTTCATACTTTAGTGACTCAATTGGAATCACTGGCATCTAATAAACAGGTCAAAGTGGTTGGTATCATGTTCACGCTACTCACGGGGTTGTCATTTTTCGATTCATTAAGAGTTGGATTGTTAGGTGGTTCGGAGGATGTCGTGGAGTTCAATTCCAACGTTTGGGATACCAGAGTCAAGAAGTTTTACTCCCAAAGAAACATGTACATCTTTGGATTCATTCTTTACTTGGAGTTAGCCTTGTGGTTCACTTGTCTCTTGATCAAGTCTGTGGTGAAGAATAAGGGTAAATTGTCCACTCTTGCCCAAGGAAAAGGCTTTTCTGAGTTACAAGAAAAGGTTGATGCTGCTGTTAAAGACTTGGATATACTAAAGTCCCAATTTGGGTCTAATGTGGAGGGATTTAATGCTGTTTTAGACGCCAAAGAGGCACCAGTCGATGATAAGTCAGATTAAATTGGTTTGTTCTCTACATGGAATGTTCAGAGAGATTCCTACGTTTTAAAACCATTTTTATTCATCATATTCATAAAGAAGAAGTTGAGATGAAAAATTTTTGTAGGTGTGGTTGACGAACCCCTTTTATACCAATGGCAAAACCAGGTCCGATTTTACCTCTCAAGGCGAAGAAGAGGTCTAGAAACCCCAAGTATGAATTGGAGGTCAACGGTTACATTTATAATTCAAGTCAGCTTACATCTGTCTACTTCGATAAACCTTGGAAGAAATTATTAGCATATATCGCATTCTTCACCATCTTTGGCTGGGGATTTCTCACAGTGATTAGAGATCACAGGGCTTCCCAACAAATAGAGTTTGAATTGGATCATTAGGTGGTGATTCCCCTGTTCAATGCATCCACCTTCTCGTCCCAGATGGTCTTACCAGTGCATGAACAAACATACTTGGAATTTTCCCATGCCCCGGCGGATCTGGCAATCACCCCGCAAAAGGCACCATGTGGCCCTACAACAGACACTGATCTACCAATAGTTTCCATCATATTAAATTGGAAAGTTTTGTATAATTGGCAACCGTTTAATTCATCCCTGCATTCCAATTCTCCTAAATCCTTGTAAGTGGCACCTAGTGAGCCGATACCATTGGTTAAATCACCTCCAGTTCTTATTTGGGCGGTATAAACACCGCTGGGTATCTGTGTCATCTTTAAATCAATAAAAGTGGTACCATTTGGCAGCCCAACCATTCTGCATAAACCCTTGACAGTTTTGTCCTTATCCGATTGGAAATCTTCCAGGATAGCAACAGATGCCATGTTGGCCTTTCCTGTTCCTCTTAAGATTGGGTTTCTGCCAGACAATGTCTCCAAAATTGTGGAAGGTGGTGTCGTACCGATGACGGCGACGGTTTGAGTGTTGAGATCACAGAGAGTGGAATCGACCCCAGGGATTGCGGATAACTTAGTTTTAATATCCTCCACACATCCCTTACACGTCATCTCTGCATTGTAAACTGTTTCAAATGGACTACTAGACATGGTAAGAAGAGGATTAGTAAGATTAGAAATGAAATTTCAAACCCTTATGTAAGTACCAAGTGGATTGATTTGAGTAAAAGAAGAAGTTAATAAAGCTGGTATTGAGGTTATATCCATCTTTTATGACTCACTAATTTGTTTCAGTAAAAACCAAATGGAAACAAACCACTGTCATTGATTCAACAATCTGTCAATGCTAAATAACTAAATTGACAATAATTGGGGTTCGGAATTATTATGACGATAGTTCATTGCTAAAGAATATGGATATATAATTCCTCACCTTTGCACAAATTTAGAAGCTAGATAGATCATTGCTAATCCTTTTCATTCACAAAAATATGAGCAAATATTGACACCATGGACAAGATAGGAGTGAATGGGTAACAGTATGTGTTTATGTATGTTTTCAGTACACCAGTCATATATAAGGTGAAACCATACCGGAGAAAACCAATTTTTGCGCCCCTAAAAGCTGAGAAAGTGAGTGAGTGTATCTCCTTTAACATAATATGCTCACTTTGGATCAACCTTGGAAAAAATGAAATATAATCTTAAAAGGACTCATGAGTCCACGGTACTTGAAAATAGACAAAGAAACAACTTAAATCCCAACCCTGATGATTGTAATCCCTCACGCACAACTCATTGAGTTCGGGATGACACTTCACCAGAAGTGTTTATGATTGGATAATATTAGCCTCATAGGATTTCCAAGCATTCCTAACACGGCAATAGAAGAGCTATCAGTGTATTTCTTACCTCTATTCACCCTGGAAACCTGTTTATAACCCATTTTTCAGTGGCATAGATCAACTCCTCTATGATAATCTTACGTAATCTTCACTCTATAACCTTCTTTCAACTCCAGAGGTGTGATGACTGTGGTGAATAAAGCGGTGACGTATCTTTCGTGGATACCTGTTGTATATGTTGTTAACACTTATGTGGTTTCCACGGGGGTGATTCAAGGCCACTCGATGACCCCAACGTTTAACACTACAAGACAGTCAACATGGGTTCTTATATGGAAATGGGGGACTAAAACCCGGCAGGGTGTGGTAAATGGAGATGTGATCTTTTTGAGATCCCCTATGGATCCCACTAAACTGTACACCAAAAGAGTGAAAGCGCATGAAAACCAATTGGTCCATCCAAGGTATCCAGACGATAGACTACAGGTACTCATACCTCAAAACCACGTCTGGGTTGAGGGTGATAACGTTCACTCAATAGACTCCAACACATATGGTCCCATTTCCCGGGGGCTGATAGTCGGGAAGGTGGTGTGCACTCTCTGGCCACTGGGATGGATCCCTAAAGAGGGTGGTAGACAATGTTTAATAAAAGTTTAGTCTAATGCATCTATAAATGATTCCTCTTGATGGAACCTCTACTTTCCTGTCGTAAGAGGGTCAATCCATGCTCCTTTTCTTCTTGGAATTGGGGATGGTCCATCTCGATATATCCGACATCTTTAATTGGTAAACTGTCAAAATAGTCCTTATACCCGCCTTTTAAAACCAGAATGTCCGGGTAGTACAAGTTGGGATAATTTTCATTCCCGCTGTACTGTCTATCCAAATCCCTCAATTGAGATGCCCGAAGAGGACCCCTCATTGAGGAAAACTCACAATGGAATATGATCAACTTCCGGTGTCTCATTGTGGCTTCTAATGGTGAATCAAGAGTTTTATCTGCACTGAAGAAAAGCTTTTCCAAATCTCTCGTGCTGGTCACGTTAATTGCGCCTTCAATGTGACCTCCTTGAAATTCAAAAGGAAATCGACAATCAACGATGATTAAATCGTCAAATATGTCGTTACAGAACTTCCCCCCACTGATATTCATTCTGTACTCCTGTAGAATATAATTGAACGCATCCACATCGATGCTGGGTATATGTGAACTCGTGCGATCTATGGAAAACCCCCCTTTACCTAAAAGGCAATTCCCTTTGGATTCCACGGATCTCGGTGTACGCGTTGGAAACGAAATAAGGGAGACGTGTCTTTTCAGAGAGTTCCTATTCTGTGTCGGCGACTGCAGTAAATCACCAAACCCTTCCATATCTGATTCGTCACTATCGGATGAATTGGCCAATAAATCCATAATTGTGCTTGTTCGAGATCGCATATTTAATGTGGGTATTGAAGACACCATGTGCGTGATTGATCTGTTTCTACTATGTAGCGGAGGGGGGAACAGACCCGTAGGCGTTGATCTCTTAACAGATTTCTTTTCAAAGCCACCGCCAGAGGCGGCCATTGTAAGTGATCGTTTTAATGACAGAGATCTTCGGTGTCCCAAAGTTGTGGATGAAGACCTCTTAGGTTGCAGCGTGAGTGCGTTATTCATTAACAAATAACCTTCTACTATGCTAGAAAAGGTACGTGCGGCAAAGAGAAAAAAAAAGCTTCTGTTGACAATTGCCTATTTAGGTAAACATGGTGATGTCGGCGATTTTCCCATTTTAGGCTTGATGTTGTAATTAGAAGATCGATCACATACGCGAGTTTGTGACTTCAAAGAGAGGCTTTTAATAATCTTTGTTTCATTCTTTTTATCATATTCAGGTACCAGAATACACTTCGTAGAAGGATTTCAAACCTGTCATATTTGACAAACAATAGGTTCGACGTTTATTGATGTGATGGTGCTTCCAACGGCTTATGAAAAGGTGTTGTGATGATAAACTAAATTCCATGACAGATGCCGTCTGGAAACAGGGAAATGGTGTGATTGGAGACGACTCACTGAGTAGAAGCATGTGCTCATGAGCTCATGAAACTAAGGAAAAGGTTCGATGTAAGCTACGTATGTGCCGAGAAATTTTTTGTGTAAAAGTTGTACAATGAATTGGGCTGACAGCTCTTGTTGAGTAGAGGTACCCCACAAAGCATATAAACGGGTTTACTTTATAGTATACACTTTTGACTGCTACGTTTGGACACCAGATAACCCAAAAAAATGTTAAAAGTAAAGTGATATAATATCATGCCGTTATAGAAAGGATGCGAAAAAAGAGGAATGGTTAGAAGAAAACACCAAGAGTGTAATCGTACCACCATTGAGGCTGTCTCCAATTGTTTTTTGGTTTTTGTGCCAATAACTCCAAATACTCCCTCTCTTCCTGATCAACTCTAGCTTTATACGTCACCAAATCAGCTTCCACGGGGTTGACAGCCTTTGTCTTCTTGGCCCACTTGTAACCAAAGAGACAAATGATGTAAACCGGAATACCAATGTATCCAGTGATGAAATCTTGGTAATCAAATGTTGGGCCAATGAAGACGGTGAAATTCTTAGTGAAGGCAATCAAAATGCACATAAAAAGAGCAAAATAAGTTCCGTATGGTTGAAATGGCGCGAAATATGTGAATTCCTTACGATTGTAGCCTTGTGCTTTCACAGCCCTAATGAAGTACAAGTAGGTCACCAAAATGGAGATCCAAGTGAGCAAACCGAAAATGGAAACAACATTAACAAAGTAGCCAAACACTTCATTCGAGCTGGATGACACTGACATGTAGGCCAAACAGCAGAAGACAGCGGCTAAGGCAAGCGAGTAGATAGGAACACCGTTCTTGTTGGTCTTGGCAAAAATCTTGAAGAACATTCCGTTAGCAGCCAGACCATACGCATTTCTTGTGGCGATATATACATCGGAGTTGGTGGCGGAGATGACAAAGATGAGAATACATGCGTTAATCAAATGATCCAACCCCTTGATTTTAGCAGCGGTGATGGCAATCACAAATGGGGAGGAGGATGCACCGGTGGCGTTTTTCTGAGCGGCAATCAATTCAGGATTGTTATACGCAACACAGCATCCCAACAACAGAACGGAAATGACGTAAAAGAATAAGATACGGAAAAAGGTCAATTTGATTGCCTTCTTGATCGACTGTCTTGGGTTTTGGGCCTCAGCAAAGGTAATACCAACCAACTCAGTACCCAAATAGGCAAAGACAGCCATCACCATTACGGACCAGAAACCAACAAATTTGGCCGTACCTTCATTGGAAATACCCTTATATGGAGCAAAAGAACCGGGATTTGTCCAGTAGCGGAATCCCAATCTATCATGAGTTGGTCCGCCACCAAGCATAATGACTAACATTAAAATAATCAACCCCAAGACTGTTAAAACCTTTAGGGAAGACAACCAGAATTCAATTTCACCAAAAAACCTGACACCCAATAAGTTCATGGCAATAATAACAACCAACAACACCGTGATCCACACCCCGGGATTAACTCTTTCTGCGGGAATCCAAAATTGGATTACCATTGCACCAGCCACCAATTGATTTGGAGCAACAATCAAATATTTGATCAAATAAGCAATACCAACCGCAAACCCCAAGGCAGGGTCACAATACCGGGTAGCATAACCTGCAAACCCCTCTGGTAGTGGAATAAACGATGCCATTTCACCCAAAGAGCACATCACAAAGTAGACAATGAGACCGACCAAGGAATACGAAATGAGCACACTACCTGGACCGGCAGTGGTCAAAGCTTTGGAAGTACCAATAAGTAACCCCGTTCCCAAAGCACCACCAATTGCAATCATGGTGATGTGTCTTGACTTTAATGCCTGCTTTAGCTGGTGCCCGTCTTGGTTGGCCAATGGTGGGTTTTCATCGATAGAATCCGAGACCTGCGACTCTTCAACTGTAGTCACAAACCCTAACTTCTTTTCCAAATTATATGAATCGTCCATGACAATACCTAGAGAAAAAATGAATGGTCACAGAGTGAAGTGATCTTGTGAGGAAAAATATGGAGTCATTTAGATCTTTAGAGGAGTCACGTACGGCAATAAAAGACCCTTCTTATCAGCAGGACATTCGCCTAGAATGCCGTTCAAATGTCATCAATTATGGGACCGGTTAAACAATATGGGTGACAAAAAGAAAACAAGCGGGGATGGTGGTGGGGGAGGGTCCGTAGTTGGTATGGCGCTAGCGCCAGAAAACAAGGATACCGTGCATAAAGAGAAGCTGAAAGAGGGATGAAAAAGAAACGTGGAAAAGCACATGCTCATGTGCTCAGTTTTTGCGTGAAGGAGGTCTATTGCCGTGTTATAGAATCAGAAAACCACACACGCACTGTATTCAAGTACTGGTGGTATTAATATAACAAATACATCCCTGTGAGGTGGGAAATGTTCTTATCACGAGCTACATCTGTCATCAAGTCATCCACCAAGGAAAGGACCCTTCATTAAATAGAGTGGTGTTTTCGTTCCTCAAAAATGTGTTACCGCTGGGATTAATAATGTGCGTTACTAAATTGGGATTTGTTAATGTTGCAGGTATATTCATGAAGCAATTACGGAAGTATGCTTAAGGTTGCGCATGACGTTCCGAATTGGGGTTTCGATTAAGTTCCCACAAATGACAAAACTAAATGGCAAAGGCTTTTGTACACATAATTCTGTCACGCTTCTCTGCCTGTTGAGACGTTCAACAATTTGTTATCTTGTTGTGTGTAGCAATAACTGATTGATTTTTGGTCATCAATTAAGGGTCCAAATAGGGGTCCACAATTTTATTGACGCGCTATTGTCTTTTTATGCGGCATTGGTGCTTTGGTGTAAATAGTGCCACTCACTATTTAAAAGGCATTGACCGGCGGGCCTATCATGGGCTTTGTATACCTTGTGACCAATCCCCGGGACCTCTTGATTTCCCGCATTGTTGTATCTTACGGAGGGAAAATCCATACAATTTTTACGAAAGATGTTAATTACATCTCAACTATGACTGATTCAGTTCAAAATGCCTTTCCGCAAAACTTTTAGACGGTAGCGGATAACCGCGGATATCTACGATTTCTATTGATTATAAAATACCCTATAACAGGCAATTATAAGCGTCAATAAAGTGATCCAGTATCTGGTGAGATGATCACTCTATCATGCACTGTTTTTACGGGTACACACTTTGACTCTTGTTCTTTTGCAAAATGGATATTTGGTTAGTTTTAAATATTGATACTGATCCCAAAACATATCACGCGTCACTTATTTCTCATTGATTCACAGATTTACTTCGAAGTGGCCCGAGTGGTATCCACGTCTTCTTATTTCAGTCACCTTTCTTGACTGCGGTTTTATTTTTTAATTTGAAATTGAATTTTAACCCCCTCCAACACATTTGCCTAGTCCACCTTGCTAAAGTTAATTGGATTCTACACCGTGATCACCCCGGATGTGCTTACGTAATCAGCTCTAATATTTTCTGTGAAAATCCACCTTTGTGATCCAAGGTGACGCGTCTTTCTTTCAAGAATATGGATTATCCTTACCTTCCACAGCCTGTGCCGCAGCATACATATACCTTTCACTCACGTGTACCACTTAGCATAACAACTGAGTCGAATTCTTCATTTTTTAAGCGCACAGATCCTCAGTTACATACTCATGCCTCGACGCCGGTGCCAGGTGTGAGTAAGGCACCAATTGTGGTTGGTGTGGACGAAGCCGGGAGAGGCCCAGTTTTAGGTCCAATGGTTTATTCTGCTGCATATTGTACGAAAGACTATGCAGAGGGGGGGTTATTGAAATGTGGATTTGCCGACTCGAAGAAGCTGACAGACGAAATCCGTAAGAAATTGATGGGTAAGATACTTGAAAACGATGAAATGGGGTTTATCATCACATATTTGACTCCAAGGGATATCTCCCATTGGATGATCACGGCATGTAAGGGCGAATTCAAGAATTTGAACCAACAGGCTCATGAAACAACAATAGATCTGATTCAACAATTATTAAACAAGGGGTTGAATATCCAAGAATTATATGTGGATACTGTTGGTCCCCCGGATAGTTATCAAAGAAAGTTGAAGGATAGATTCCCAACGATTGGCACAATCAAGGTAGAAAAGAAGGCCGATGATACTTATCCGATTGTCTCAGGAGCGTCCGTTTGCGCCAAGGTCCCCAGAGATTTGTGGGTGGAATCTTTAAATCTGGATGCTGGTTCCGGATATCCTTCTGATCCCAACACTAAAAGATGGTTGAAAAACTCGACTGATCCTTGGTTTGGTTGGGACTCCAACGTTAGATATTCATGGGGTACGGCCAAGGAGCTGATCAAACAAGGAGAGGGAGGGATCATTGCGATGAGTTTTCCGGGAGATGATGGGGCATTGAAACATACCGGTACAAACGTTGAGGAATTATTCCATAAGAAAAGGTCCCAATTGGGAGTCGACTTATCACATTTTATTGAGATTTAATTGGTGGATGAGCGCATGAGCATATTATTTTTTTCATGGCTGTGCAGCTGGCCAACTAAAAAGGAAAAAAAAATTTTTAAAGCTCTGAATCTTCACTTTGGTTAACAACCAGTTTGAATTACGATGTCTGATAATCTGATTTGGGAAGTTATCAATAAACAATTTTGTTCATTCCAGGTGAAACCAGGAAATGGTCAAGATTTCTGTAGGAATCCACACAACGTTACAGGTTTTTGTGATAGGAAATCATGTCCTTTGGCCAATGCACAATACGCAACAGTCAGATCCCAAGAGGGTAGAATCTATTTATACATGAAGACAGCAGAAAGAGCCCATACACCAAAGAATCTTTGGCAGAGGATCCGTTTATCGAAGGATTTTAATAAGGCATTGGGTCAGATTGAGACCCAATTGATGTATTGGGATAATTTCAACATCATGAAATGTAAGCAGAGATTTACAAGGTTGAAACAGGTTGCGATCAACGAGAGGAGGATGGCTTTGAGGGAGGACCAATCCGAAAGACATTACGTTGGTGTTAAGCATAAGGTTAAGAAGAGAGAAGAAAAGAGGGAGAGAAAAGCATTGGCTGCTGCACGTATTGAAAAGGCAATTGAAAAGGAATTATTAGATAGATTGAAATCGGGTGCCTATGGTGATAAGCCATTGAATGTCGATGAGAAGGTGTGGAAGAAGGTGTTGGGTAAGATGGAGAATCCAGAGGAGGAAGAAGAAGAATTTGAATCGGACGAAGATGTGGAATTGGATACCGATGATGAGGGTGACATGGAGGTGGAATATGTTGAGGGTCCTGAGGATGAGGAGGAGGATCTTGTCGATATGGAGGACCTAGAAAAATGGTTAGGTGGTGATTCCGAAGAGGATTCTGAGGATGATTCTGAAGAGGAGAAAGAACAACCAAAGAGAAAGAAGATCAAGACAAAGCGTGCACGTGTTGAAGTTGAATACGAAGAGGAGCCAATGACCAATATAGCCAATTGATAAAGGTATATAAATTAAAAATAAGTGTTAGGTTAAATGGAGAAATGGGTGATGGGTAAGTTTAAGTGTGACGATGAGAAGAGTTGTATGAATGCATAAACGATGCCTGAAGGTACTCTTGTCATTCTCTGAAAGCTCAAACTCACTGAAGAAGTCCAAGTAAGTCATGTCAAGTACTGATCACGAACAACTGAGCAATACTCTTGTTTCATGCATCGTAAAGCGAGAATTTTCCACTCTTTTCTTGAATACTGAGAGTGTAGCTCAAATCAATGGCTTACTCCATATTGTAGGCCTTGTTAGAAGCTAATTACACACGCTCAGTTAACCATCATCATCTTCACCTTCAATGCAACTTTTCAAGGAAATTTTTTGCAGATTCAACCTCCTTATTACCCCTGTACCGGATTACTTTGAATCGATGGTCCTTCAAGTGGCCTCTGGCTCCTGCCTTTCTGACCAGGAAATCAAACGTTTCCTCTTTTGACCACCCTTGCTCCTCCATGACACTTGGCAAGAAAGTCGAATGTAAGCCCAGATCAAGTAATTCCAACTCAATTCCATGTTCTCCTATGACCCAGTTCATTGGGTCATCGGTGATGTCTTCAAAGTCTGTCAATGTCGTAACAGAACATTCCAATTTTGCGAATTCTCTCTCCGAGATTGGAGAGAACCTCTGGTCTTCCAATGCCGCAATCAAAGCGTACCGACACACTCCCTCTGGTATTTTCTGTGGTTGGAACGTCCCTATACAACCTCTTAAATCTCCATTCTTTTCCCATGTCACAAACAACGGTGTCTTGCTGGAACTCTCTCCTTTTACGATTTTGTGTTCGGGATGGAAATGGGAGTAAAGTGTCTCCAAAGCCAATGTAGCCAGTGGGGTATCTTCGATATTCGTCATATTCTGCTCTTATCAAGTGGGGATGTGGCACGATGACAGCCTACGTAACGTTTATTGCGATTGGTTGTGCTTACATAATAGAACCGCTCAGCATTGGCTGAATAGATACGACGAAAAGTTAAGGATGGATGGGTCCCGATGCTGATCAGAAAGGGAGTGAAAATCACTTATTGAAATGATGTGAGTATTACCAATTGCCAATGTGGTGTAAATGCGTGTGATAAATGGGTTTTCAAAATGGATGGCATTTCTTGAGGAAGGAAGGAAACGATAACTCCATGTGCTTTCAAGTTTTTAAACAAGACCTACAATTGCTACCGCCTAGATAAAAAAAAACGGTCACTCCAATGGACTGATGATCTTTTCCATTTTGGTATTGGTTTTCATCTTGGTTTCCATCTTGATTTTAGTGTTAGTTTCCATCTTGCAGTTGCGGCTAAAAACCGACCGTAAAATAACTAGCTTGAAATTAACCTCGGCAAAAATGCAACCATCATTCTTGTTAAAATATTGGCCTACATTTGTGGCTCTCGCATTGGGATAATAATAAGGTGAGGATTTGAATGTGAATCTGAGTTCAATGGTACCTTTTATCAAAGATAGTAGCCAAAACATTCGCCTTATTTTTCACATAATTCATGGTTACCAATTGTTTCTTTATTTCCCTGCTTATTGCCAGATTTACGTTTTGAAGAAACAGAACAAGATTCAATTGGATTGGAAAAATTGATGGTAGATTGCCATAGACACTTGCACCGAATGTTCTCCCACTCTTTGATCACAACCATCAAAAATCATCACAGGCCATTCTATCCACCTCCATCACTTAGAATGGCTCTCTCCCTAACGGTGTGAGTATCAGTGGCATATCATTGAAATTCTCTATTTCAAAAGTGATTTGAAATCACAAATACCAAACCTCATTCGCATCCATCACTAACTGCCTTATCACAACTCTTCCCCGCCTACAACGCTTCTAATTAACCTCCATATGCTGAGCACACCAACCACACTCACCACAGCATATTTTTCACCAATTAAGCATACCCTCTTACGTAACGTCTCTTCATCATGTCAGATTACGACGACTACGAACCCTTCGACGAAGACCTGCTCAATGATGAGGACTTCGACTTGATGCAAGACCTCTTTCCAGAGCTTCTGAATCAGGTAGGACCCGTCTTACCCGAGCTGGAGATGAAATCAATTCTATATGATAACTACTTCAACCTCCAGGACGCGGTAGATGAAATAAGAACAAGTAAGTATTCTTCATGTCGAAATTACAATTGCTTGCAAAACGAAAGCAGGGAGGGTTGGCCAAACTTTTAGGAACAAGCAGGCCCAACCCGAAACCTGTGGGAGTGCCTGTGGAAAAGAACAAGGCGGAACCGGCCCCCGTGGAGCCGGTTGAAGTACCAGAGGTGAAGAGTGAAGAAGAGTCACTCTGGCTTCTACTTCAACAGATAGAGGTGACATCAGGACCCAATAGGGTTTCTAATGATTACTGCGATCTCCCCATAGCCTCCACATGGTTCAACCTAGATTCGACATCAGAAAACCGTCCACAAATTAGATTCACTAACAAACCCATATCAGTCACCAAACCTAAATCAAAAAAGAAGAAGAAGCCAGCTCCAATTGAGGAAGTGGAATCCAAGATGGCCAAGCTGACAATCGTACCAAAGAAACCAAAGGTGGCAACCGCCGCCGTCAAAAAAGTGTCCAGTGAGGCTCTGGACAGTAAAAGACAAGCACCAACACTCTCCTTTATCACGATCGGACACGTCGATTCGGGTAAATCAACCACATTGGGCAGGTTTCTTTATGACCTGGGAGTGATTTCATCAAGACAGTTGCACACACTTGCAAGAGAAGCGAAAGAAGCAGGTAAGGGCTCATTCTCGCTCGCATGGGTGATGGATCAGACCCCCGAAGAAAGATCGAGGGGTGTGACGGTGGATACAGTTCAATGCGGTGTGGAGGTCGATGGTAGAAAGCTTGTTTTGGTCGATTCTCCTGGCCATTTGGATTATTTGCCCAATGTTGTCAATGGAGTCATTGGCGCAGATGTTGCAGTCGTCATTGTCGACTCCTCAAATGATCTCATTTTTAACTTATCAAATCCTCAACAAGAGGGCTCTCAAGGTGCTCTTCATACAAGGGAACAGCTTCAGGTGGCCAAATCATTGGGCATTACTAAATTGCTCATACTTGTGAATAAATTGGATTCCCCGGATTATGAAGAATCCCAATTGAAATTTGAAACAATTGTGGGCGCCATCAAGGACACTCTTATTGAGGGTCCACCAACAGGGTTTGGTTTCTCAGAAGAAGATGTCGAATTTGTCCCAATTTCAGGTATCAACGGCGATAACATTGTCAACCCTTCCACTAATATGCCTTGGTATGAGGGTAAAACAATGCTCTCCACTTTGGAAACTTGGTGGGACCGCCAATCAGTGCAAGTTGATGCGACCGATCCTTTCATTTTCAATATAACAGACGTGATTAACACTAATGCTGAAAACACCGCTGTTTCCAAAGTCAAGGATAACGAGGTGATTGCGTTTGGTAGAGTTCATTCCGGGTTTATCCAATTGGGTGATATTTTGGTCGATTCTTGGGGAGGAGAAAGAGGCCAAGTTGATGGAATTTGGTCCCAACAGACGAGAACTGGTGAGGGTGCTGAGATAGATAAGCGTAGTGTTGAAAAGTTGGCCATCTCAGGAGATTTCATAGAAATCAAATTGAAAAAGGTGGGTGTTCCACAAAATATGACTATTGGTGATGTCTTGACTAAGGATCAAGTGGGATTAATTCCAGAGACTGTCAATGACTTTCTCATCGATATTCAAACCTTTCAATTGGATAGACCGTTACTTGTGGGGTCTCCATTGGTTGTTTTCCGAGGTGGAAGGGCCTATGAAGGTACCCTGAGTAGTATTGAATACGTCGTTGTTCCTAAGGGTGACAAGTTGGTCAAAAAGAAAGGAAGATCACATTTGGGTTCAAACCAGCGAGCTCAAATCAACGTCCACGTCGATATGGGTATGGGTGTTGTTACCCAGGGGAACTCTAAGGACACGTCGCCAGGAGATTTGGCCATCATGGGCAAATTGAATAGAATTGTGCTTAGAAAGGATTCCAAAACGGTTGCTGGTGGTGTCATCAAGAGTGTGCAGAGAATTCAAGATGTGGTAAAGATCGATGGTGAGTAAACTCCGATCGATATATCTAATCGGCAATCAACAACACAAATATGTGTCTGGCCAATCCTAATTGAATCAAAAAGCTATAACCAAGTTAACTTTATAAATAGGGTCAACTTCGAACGTGTTGACTGCAAATAATGACCAACATTAACCTCCGCCTGGCATAAGTTCCACAGTCGCAACAAGTATGCCAATCCAATCACTTCAACATAGAGGAAAGAGTTTATGTAGCCTTCCAAATTGTTTAACAACAAAGTCGGGTCAACCGGGATCTCCTGATCTCTCTATCCATAACCCATTGTTCGTGGTCGCTTACAACAACCAATCCACAACCAATAGAAAAAGTGAGGAGCCAATGATAGCCCAAAAGATCATCCCATTCATTCTACTGTTTCCTCTGGTGGCCTTCACCAACTGATCATTACCACCCTTCACATTGCCTGTTGTGACCAATTGGTCCTCTTCCAAACCTCTAATAACGTCGTTTTGTGTCGTCAACTGTAGATTGATATCTCTAACCATTCCTGAAATATCGAGCATTGATCTCTCTATCTGTCCCACTTGTTCCAAGGTTGTTACCTTGAGTCTTTCTATGAGAGATTCTTCTTCCCTTATGAGAAGCTGCTTTTGTTGTTCTGATAATTGGGTTTCCATTTCAACAAACTCTTCACTTGGGTCTGTCTCCGGTATAAACTCAGCAAATAAAATCCCACTTGTATCCAATTTTGATTTCTGTAATTCCCTCAACTGTAGTCCTCTGCGTTCATATAATACATTCCAGTTGTCTAAAACATTCTTCAACTTTAAACGGAGAATCTTCACCACATTGGACCACAATATCGTCTTTGTCTGGGCCAAAACTGCCTTGTATTCCCCATATGATCCCATTGTTAATAAGTTCCTTACCAAATCACCACCTTCTTCATCTGGTTCACTCAAGACCAACTTTTCAAAATGATCGATTTGATGGCCCAATTTTGCCAACTGAGTATTCATTTCCACCTCCATCGTCCTCTTCTGAATATCATCCATCACTTTGGAGTGATTGAGAAGGTATTGGGGCTGCAATTCCTTGAGATATTGGTCCAGTGTGTGAATGGAGTGGAGTAATTTCGTAGAGGTGACCCACAATTCCGGGGAAATCGCCGATTTGGGTTTATGACTACCAGACTGCTCATTCACCCTCACCTCGGGGCATAATCCTACACAGGTATGGAAGAATTTGGTGTTGTTCATATAAAATACTCTGATGAGAGAAGAGGAAATTTATCACAGTGACCAATTTCTTCATATTCACACGATGGAAGACAACGTTTGGGGGGAATCTGGAGACCTGGATGCGTTCAAGATCCAGAATGAGTTGGCCCACACGATGGCCGCGATTTCCAATCCTTTTTCCGAAAATCAGAGTGATCAGGGAAGCCATAATGATGAAGATGATGTTGAAGAGGAAGTGGAGGGTGAAGAGCAACAGGAGCCCATTGAAGCTTTGCAGCACAATGGAACTCAAGTCAAGGATGATTCTCACAAATGGGAAAACACCCAGTTGATGTCTAAACTCACCCAGGAAGCGGATTCAGGGTTCTTGAAGGAACCTGAACCGAATAACTTAGAGGATGCTCTTGGACAACCAAAAGGCAGTGATGTTGCGGGACCATTGGGCGATATATTAAAGATCCCTAGTGAAACCGAAGATGAGAAGAAAAATGACCAAAAGAAGCCATTCAATTCACCAAATAGAAAAATACAAATGATAAGACCACGAAGATTCCAGGGGTCGTCAACGAAGACGAATCCCGCTTCAATTGATGATCCTCTTTCAGGAAGTTCTGAGTCTGGTGCTGTCGAAACATCTCTTCTTCCCTTGGATGACTCTGGAACTAGAAAATCAAGATTTATTAAATCCATCAATGAACCCTTGTTCAACGTGGACAAAGATTTGTTGTTGAAGGCACAAACGAAGGAAACAGTGGATTCAGCCACATTGGAAGATACCGGGAATGGAAATGATATGGAATCTGATGCCCCCCTTGTTCCATTCACAATTGTTGTTGGAGACCCAATGACTGTAGGCGATTTCCCAAACACTCACACAATCTACACAATTACAACCGAAACTGAGTTGGAGCTGCTGGACCATAGAGAGACGGTGGTGACACGTCGGTATTCCGACTTTCTCTGGCTTTACACGCGGTTGATGAATAACCATCCCGGCATAATCATTCCTCCGCCACCTGAAAAGCAAATGGTGAACCGGTTTGATTCGAAATTTATCGAAAACAGACGAATGGGGTTGGAAAGAATGCTCCAGAGGATCTCGGAAAGACCCCAATTGCAAAGAGATGTTGACTGGATTCTATTCCTTCAATCAAGCGATTTCTACAAGGACTCTCAAGATTCGGTCGAGGGCGGGCCTATTGGGTTGACAGAGTTGGAGGATTTACAAATGGACACGATGGCCGATGTACTCAATTCCATGGTCATAGTAGGAGAGACCCCTGGCGGTGCCACTGGTGGTACTGCTTCCACTGGTGGGTTTTTCTCCTCTCTTATTGGGGGTCTTCAGCAGCCGAAATTTGTCGAATCCGACCCCTTCATTCTATCCAAACAAGAATACGTTGATCAATTAGAAACCCAGTTCCGTCATCTCTCCAAGTCCTTGGACCTCATTTTGGAGCGTAGAGAGGAGTTGCAGTACTCTCTTGGGGAGTTGATTAGCTCAATTGGTCAAATGACCGATTTGGAGGTCAATACTGATATCACCACCATCTTGGGCCATTTTGAGCATCTCCAGAAACAAATCAAGGAGTTGTTGGAGCAATCCACAGTGTCTCAATTGCTCACCTTTGGCACCGTCATCGACGAGTACTTGCGTCTCTTGGGATCCATCAGGGACTGTTTCGATAACAGAATCAAAATTCATACCAACCTTATCACCTTAGAACACGCCCTCGATAAGAGGAGACGTGTTTTGGAGAAGGCCAAGGTGAGGGCATCCGCTGACAAGTTAGAGTTTGCCAAGAATGATGTCAAACGCGTGGAAACTCTTCTCTTAAAACAGAAAACTTTCCAGGAGAAGTTCGACAAGGTGTTCAAAAGAGAATTGGCCCAATTCGAATGGGAAAAGGCCAAAGGCATGAAAAACATGATTGAAATCTATTGGGAGACCCTCATAGAAAACCAGAAGTCGCTGATCGAACTCTGGGAGGCGTTCTACGATCAATGTGGCTTCCAATAAACTGATCTGTGTATTACGTAAGTCAAACCCTCATTTCACTCCCTTCCTCCTAACAATAGCAGATGACGTCAACGGCATCTACTGGTCTTATCATTGAATCTCAACATGAACCACACTTTGGATTCTCCTTTGTCAAGTTGGGGTTTGTGGTTGGTCTTTTTGTGGCTTCTTTGATTGCGTTTGTGGTCCAAACTGAGACGACTGCGTTGGTCTATGCGAAATATCAATTCAATGAACCAATTCTGCTTCTGTATTTGACCCACGGTTCATGGTGGATGCTGTGGCCTGCTCAATGCATGTTTGTGGCCTTGATTAAAACAATCTCCCGTGGAAAAGTGACAAACTTCGGTGCTTTCTTCATGCATAAACTCAAGTCACAGCATCGCAATGTCTATCACTCCGCGGAGTTAACTCTCAAATCAGTGGATCCAACATATCAGATGGTCTATAAAGATCCAAAAACATCATTTACGAGGTATTCCACCTTCTACAAAAGTGAAGCTATCAGGGAGCTGTTTAAAATTTGCTTAGGCTTGTCTGTGGTTTTGAATTTTGCCGGGGTGACCTGGTACATTGCGATGAGTCTATCCACAGGTGGAGATGTCACGGCCATATACAATTGTTCTGCTTTCACGGCTTATCTTTTTGGCATCTTCCTTCTTGGTGACACTTTCTACCTACTAAAGGCTGCGGCAGTGGTGGTGGCTTTATCTGGTGTGTTCATGGTGGCATATTTAGGAGCCGATAGTGAAGTGGGTGATTACCCTCATCGGGTTCTTGGGAATCTCATCATTCTTCTTGGTGCAGTCCTCTATGGTTTGTATGAAGTGATCTACAAGAAAAGAGCGTGTCCGCCGGCGGACTCTGTCACTCCTCGAAGACAGGCAACCTTTTCCAACTTTGTGATGTGTCTGATGGGAATCTCCACATTTTTGATCTTGACCCCATTGATGCTGTCGGCTCACGTTTTGGGAATCCACACTTTTCACTTGCCAGCACAATGGGAAGCCCTCAAATTGGTGATCATTTCCATCATCTCCAACCAGATTTTTTCCGTCACATTTCTTGGCTTGATGTCATTAACTTCACCCGTCTTTTCTTCTGTTTCTTCGTTATTGACGATTCTTCTAGTGGGAGGCTATGAATGGCTCTTCAGATCCATTGCGGTCACAATCGGTCAACTTGGCGGATATCTCTTCATTGCCCTTGGTTTCTCTCTTTTAACTTACTGTTCCTGGGCAGAGATTTCAGAGGGGGATACAGAGGATGACCTGGACTCGGAGTTTGAGTCCGAATTGGATTCTCAGCATTCCCAAGGTATACAATGCTGAGCGCATGAGCACAGTTTGTCGATCGTTGTTGAGAATTTTTTTTCACACTACCGACTGGTCATAAGTTCTTCACTAAATTGATCATAATGAGCGAGGAAATCACTGCTAAGACTGCAGATTTAGATATCAACGCAACCGCACCTGCTTCTACAGAAGTTGAGCAAAAAATCACGCCATGGGAGGTTGAAGGAGCTGTTGTTAACGGTGAAGCTCAAGGTATCGATTACGAGAAATTGATTACCCAATTCGGTACGAAGAAGATCTCAGAGGACACGATGCAAAGATTCAGAGAGGTTACCGGTCAAGAACCTCACCATTTCATGAAAAAGGGTATGTTCTTCTCAGAAAGAGATTTCAACAGAATCTTGGATCTTTACGAACACGGTGAACAATTCTTCCTCTACACAGGTAGAGGTCCATCCTCCGATTCAATGCACTTGGGTCACATGATTCCATTTATTTTCACGAAGTGGCTCCAAGAAGTCTTCGATGTTCCTTTGGTTATCGAATTGACCGATGATGAAAAGTTCCTCTTTAAGCAAAAGCTGACAATCGAAGACGTTAAGAAGTTTGCGATTGATAATGCAAAGGATATCATTGCTGTGGGTTTCAAGCCAGAAAACACGTTCATTTTCTCCGATTTACAATACATGAACTCCGCTTTCTACGAAAACGTTGTTAGAACTTCCCGTCAAATCACCACCTCCACTGCTAAGGCCGTTTTCGGTTTCACAGATTCCGACTGTATTGGTAAGATCCACTTTGCATCTGTTCAAATTGCAACCGCCTTTCCATCCTCCTTCCCGGACGTTCTGGGCTTACCACCAAAGACACCATGTTTGATTCCATGTGCCATTGATCAAGATCCCTACTTTAGAGTGTGTAGGGATGTTGCAGATAAGTTGAGGTTTGCCAAGCCTGCCTTGATCCACTCCAAGTTTTTCCCTGCTCTTCAAGGTTCCACGACTAAGATGTCTGCTTCTAATGAAAACACCGCCATTTTCATGACAGATACACAAAAGCAGATCCAAAAGAAGATCAACAAGTACGCATTTTCCGGTGGTCAAGTTTCCATTGAAGATCATAGAAGATTGGGTGGTGATCCAGACGTCGACGTCTCATACCAATACTTGTCCTTCTTCACTGATGACGACGAAAAATTGAAGAATCTCTACGATACCTACAAGTCCGGTGAATTGCTCACAGGTGAATTAAAGAAGGAGTGTATTGAAACCCTTCAAAAGGTGGTTGGAGATTTCCAAGAAAGAAGATCCCAAGTGGATCAAGCCGTTTTGGACACGTTCATGAAGCCACATCAATTAGTCTGGGGTAAGAAGGAGAGATTGGTGGAGCCAAAGGTGAGGGAGAAGAAGGCTAAGAAATAATTTCTATTTACAGTTACAAATCAATGCCCAATTTTAAGCAAACGTTTTGAACGTCACTGGCTTCAATCGGTGTAGTCTTTTCTAATTCACCCTGAATCGTGATCATCACGGATCTTAATTCAACTTTTTGTGATTTCTTGAAGTCCCCTGATTTGGTGACCAACTTTTTGTATGCATCAGCGATGGGGTTTCTAACCTTACGCAACTGTTTCACTGGCAATCCCTTGGGTGGGGATCTGAGAAGTTCGTCAAACAATCTAGAAAAGTCCAATAACGTACCATAGTATCCTACATATTGAGAGTGGATAATGTCTTTTGGTGGATCCGGCATCTTTTTGTCCTGAATAGCACCCTTCAGAGTACTCACCAGTGATCTAATGCACCATTGCTCAATTTTAGTAAATTGAGTCAAATCTGAAGCAGCCAATTCGGTCAACCACTCTTCCCAAACCAAACTGATTGGTTCATAAACCAATAGGTTGACTAGCGTCCACACAACTACCTTCTCTATAGTGATAGCTCCGACCAATTTTGCTTGAACAGAGGAAGTCGTTTCATGGCTACCGCAATCCCACATGGTCGATCTATCCATGTTATCGTTGATTCTTAGATCCGTGTCAACGTTTTTCTGCAAATCTTGACCAATTTTTGACCTTTTGTAGCAATCCTTCAAAACATCCAATTTAGACATCAACTGATATCCTTGAAGGGTATCATTATTCAATCTGGCTTTTTGTAATTCTAATAAAGTTAGATGATATTTCCCCAAAGAATGTCTCAGTCTGTTTTTAAAATCAACAAATCCTCCAAATTTTTGCCAAGTTTCAGTATCCATGCACTGTAAGATGGATGGTTGGATTTCCCGTTCTACAGAATTGTTGTATAAGTTCCCAGCGGACTCCATAACACCGTAAACGAGGCTGGACTCTTTCATTTGTAAAGATGGTAATCCAACAATCGATGCACACGTTGTCAAAGTTGGTACCGTCTGGATACCAATGGTGTCCATCTGTAAATTTTTCAATTTTAACCCTTGGTGGATATCCACTGCTAATGAAACCTGGCCAATAGCATTGTACAGATAAATTAACCATAACTTCAAATGGAACTCGTATTTGTTGTTACCCTTGATACCGTATTCTAAAATGGTGATCAATTTCAAAATCAAATGACCATCCAAGTCACCTTGAGATATCATACTTTGAACAATCAAAATTATTAATTCATACCCGGGATGAAAATCGTATTGTGGGAGTTTGGCAATCAAATTGACTGTCTGTGACCAGTGATCCCAGCATTCAGCAATAAACTCGCCACTTGATATCACCTTGGGCTGGAGATAAAACTTGAATTTCATGTAGTTAACGATAACATGAAGATCCTTCACAGTTTCAGTACCCTTCATACTTTCAAATTTGGCTTGCACCAAGGCAAATACCTCATCTTTTGGTATTACCTCCAATATCAACTTCAAATCCTGGAAACAACAAGGTTTTGTCATGTACAACCCCAAATATGCATCAATGGCCTTCAATTTGTCTTCCTTACTTTGTTCAATCTGTATACTTGCTAATGATGAGTTTCTTGACACCTTATACCCCTTGATAAAAGATTTAAACTGATCCACTTGATTCAATCTTTCTGCTGCCTTGATAGCCCATTCCCAGGTATTCCAATCATTAACATCGTTCAAATATTCCTGCGTGACTTCTTTCAACTCAGACCATTGTTCTAACTTGTCCAATGTAACAAAATAAGTTAGTAGTAACTCCAGATCTCTCTCCTTTTTCAAAAACATGCGGAGAGAGGTTAAGACACCTTCTAGGTCACCCTTGATTGACAAAAGTTGGACTTTCAAATACATTTGATGAGCATCCATCTTATCATCCGTTACCTGAGCCTCCTCTAATATCTTGAGCCCAATCATACCAAGAAGCTTCCTTTTTGATCCATCCAATCTTTCAACACCAATGGATCTACATGCTAAAACAATCCCCATTAAAGCTCTAAAACGGATATGCTGACTATTGGAATCCAAATTATCTCCAACCAGTTTCTTGAGTAACATACTGGATTTTTGAAATCCCAAGTAGTCACCCTGATCCAGGCAGTGGGAATTCCATTCTAGAATCAACTTGCCCGAGCCATATTTTCGAGTGGCAGCCTCAAACACATCAGGCACAGTTTGGCCTAAATGATTGTATGTGTCGATTATCAATTGTAACGCTTGGGGGTCGCTGGGGGTTTTGCTTACAATATCGTTAAGTTGCTTTAAAGCCTGCTTAGGGTCTAAATGACATTGAATTGCAGCTTTTTGAACCTCGTTAAAAGTAGTAGGGCTCTTCCTGGCTAGCTCTTGAGCCATTTTTAAAGCCAAAGGATAATTACCGGAATCCCAGGCTGATGTTATGAACTTTTGAGACATCTAAGGTCAAAGGAAGAAAACGTTGAAAAGTCGACTAGAAGGGCTCATGAGTTTTATATGGAATAAACCTTGAATTTACGTGGTTGTTATGGAAAATAATAGTTTTAAAATAGTCACAGTAAATCTGTGTATAAATCTAAAAGGGGTCTAGAGGAGGGAGGGAGTTGGCAGGTCAATGAGAGAAAAGAAAAGAAAGTGTGATAGGATTAATCAGGATTTCCCAGTAAATTTCCCAGTAAAGTTCTCAGTAAATTTCCCAGTGAAATACGCAGTGAGTTTCGTAGTAAAATCTTCCAGTGGGTAACAACTCACTACGGAGTCAGTTTGCTTGCTCGTTAGTTTGCCCATAGGTGTAGTCACCCTTAATCCACCTGTTGACCATATCCAGACTATTTGCTGGCTGATCGTATGGAACCATGTGACCTGCATCAAAGACTCTCAAAAATGTTAACAAACCATTGCTTTGGACGGTACCAGCATGATCACCGGCGTGAGTAAACCAATCCACAACAGGAGCGGCAGTGAATGTTCCTGCTTGGGACCATTCTAATTCGTTGACCCACTGTCTGTTTCCCAACCAATTACAAATGTAATCCTTATCACCCGCATAAATCAAGACGGGAACATCAGCATCCAACAATTCAGCAACGTATTGATGGAAAGGTTTCATTTCGTCACCTGAAAATATGAAATTCCGGAAGACAACGTCATCGCAACCCACATATGATTCCACCTCTGATCCCAACGCCTGCATGACACTTGGCAAATTCAAGAACTTATCAATGGGTTCCATTTGAGGATAACAGCCATCCCCATCACATGGAATTCTAATATCGTAATAATTCAATCCTGTTTTTTCAAATGGACCCATCATCTTTTCACAGTAGGCATCGGCAGGTAGACAAGTCAAGACGGTTTGGGAGTTATAACATAACTTGACCAATGGTTCACATTTGTCATAAATACGGGACATGTCCTCGCATTCCTCATCAGAAATAAGCTGCTTGTAACCAGATTCAGTGGCATTACAAGCCATTGGAATGTACTGGTAGTATTGGGTCAATGGGTCGGTGATACCGTTACCAACCAGGACGGATTTGAAGTTAAAGTTTCTCTCATCGGCGTGTTCAACAATGTTGTGGGCAATTGCAGGAATGTAATGTCCTGCATAGGACTCTCCGGCAATGTGGAAATCATTCTTGGAAAATTGGTCGAAATGAGTAAAGAATAGCTGGAGGAATGCATACACGTCCTCTGCGGCCTGTGTGGTTGTTGAAACCTTTGATTTTTCGGCATATGAATATCCAACACCCACGGGTTGCTCTAAAAAGATCACGTTGGCGTTCGAATTCCACGACCATGGGTTGTGGATTGGTCTTAGAGTGGTTGCGTTGATTGACGCAGGACCCAATTCAAAAAAAAGCCCCGTCATTGAGGAGCATCCCGGACCACCGTTCAACCAGAGAATGACTGGGTCATTCTTGGGGTCACTACGAGACTCAAAGAACCAAAAGAAGAGATGCTTATCGTTGGCGGTGATGTCAAAATACCCAGTTGTCTGATTCACGGTGTCGACACCAAGAGACAAAGGATCCGATTTCTTGATAAAAGTTGTAGCTGGGTCTAAAAGTTCATCTCTGTCTTTACTAACATGCAATTGATAGCCCTCAATGCTATCAATTGCGACAACATTAAAACGATTGCCATCTTCATCCTCATTCTTCTGGGCAATTGGTTCCTCATAAAGCATTCTTTGAAGATGATCCCTAATTGTCTTGGCATCAATATTCTCCTCTAAAACCGCCCAAGAGTCCTCCACCTCCTGGTTTATCTCCTCTTTCAGAAAAACACCTTCAGTGATTAGCTTGTCGAGTAGAGGGTGGGTAGGCGGGTTAAAGTCGAGAACTTTTTGTTGTGTATCTGCTAGCACTCTACTGGCAGCTAAGCCAGCAGCAAGCGCCCAATACGTCACTTTCATCTATTTCACAAAGAAGAGTAGAGATTACAGTGATAGATTAGAAAAGTGAGAAGAATTGATCTTACGTAAGTTATGCTCAGCAAACCAATCGGATCTGCTCAGCAGTGCTTTTAATTGTTATCTAAGGAGCCTCTGTAAATGTGGTAAGCACTGGCTTGGTTGGTGGCAAAGACCAGTGTTTCTGCGATGACGGTGTTTGGTGCTCTTGACACGGCAAACACAATCAATTCCGCAATGTCTTCACCGTACAAGGGGTCGGTGTCCTTGTAGACGTTGGCAGCCTTGGATGCATCACCCTTGAATCTCACAAGAGAGAATTCATCCGTGGCAACATTACCCGGCTCGATTTCAATCACTCTGATCTTGGTATTAATCAATTCCTCTCTCAATACGTGCGTGAAGGATCTCAAGGCCGCCTTGGTGGCACAGTAGACACCTCCACCGGGGTATGGGTTTCTACCCGCAACAGATCCCAATTGAACAATGTCACCAGTGTTTCTTTTCTTCATTTGCTCGACAACCAATTGGGTCAATTGAATCATACCCAAGACGTTTGTGTCAAACATTTCCTTGACATCTGTGCTTGGGATCGTACCGATCTTGTCCAACCCCAAAGCCTTACCCGCGTTGTTGACCAAGACGTCGATCGTCGAAAACTCCTCTGGCAAAGAGGACAAGAAAGGTTCGATGTTTTCGGGCTTCGAAACGTCCAAGGCGGAAATGTGGACTGCAATCCCCTCGTAGGTGGTCTTCAAATCAGCCTGTAATGCTTCGAGCTTTTCCACTCTTCTTGCAGCAAGAACCAACTTAAGCTGACCCTTGGCGGCTTCGGCAAAGTATTTGGCCGTGTGATAACCAATACCGGTGGAAGCACCGGTGATAAGAATGGTCTTGCCAGCAAGTCTTTGAGCAATATTACCGAACATTGAGAAGAAGGAGTGATGATGTGAAAGGTTAGAAAGCTACGGTGATAGAGCAGCTTTTATCACTGATTTAGCGCCGATTCCGCATTGGGCAATTATAGCCGGAATGCTCATGCGCTCAGCCCGGGCACCGCAACTGTAGAAGTGAGCTTGCATTTGAATAAATAAATAAATGAAGAAAGTAAATTATTCTAAAACACGGCCGACCACAGACCCGTCGGAGATGTGCTGATCTGCACTGGAAACCTTCTTTAATGAGGCACCGAGGCTGATCTCACCAAGTAGGTTGGAGATGTTTGGCACCGAGCTGGACATGGTCCATGCTGGAGGTGGTGCAGTAGGCAATGGTGGAGGTGGTGGAGCAGTTTCCATCATGGGAGGTGGCGGTGGTGGAGCAGTTTCCATCATGGGAGGTGGCGGTGGTGGAGCAGTTTCCATCATGGGAGGTGGCGGTGGTGGAGCAGTTTCCATCATGGGAGGTGGCGGTGGTGGAGCAGTTTCCATCATGGGAGGTGGCGGTGGCGGAAGAGAAGATGGCAGAGTAGGCACCACAATGTCGTCATCATGTGGCTCCATCTCTGGAGAAGAGGCAATGAACGACGATGCGTCCGATTGAACCTCAGACTGAGCGTCAAAGAACTGGGAGTTGTTGTTGCTCTCGATATCGGTCATTGGAACACCGCTTGGCACAGGAGGTGGTGACAAAACCGGAGCAGCCACAACAGCGGTAGCAGGGATAGCCGTCTCTGCAGCTGGCGGTGGGAACGCTGGAGTCTCTGCAGCTGGCGGTGGGAACGCTGGAGTCTCTGCAGCTGGCGGTGGGAACGCTGGAGTCTCTGCAGCTGGCGGTGGGAACGCTGGAGTCTCTGCAGCTGGCGGTGGGAACGCTGGAGTCTCTGCAGCTGGCGGTGGAAACGCTGGAGTCTCTGCAGCTGGCGGTGGGAACGCTGGGGTCTCCAAAACTGGCGGTGGGAACACTTCTGCAGCCTGCTGAGCTTCCTCTTGCTCCGGTTCGGGAATTTCAGCCTCTGGTTCAACGGCCACAGGATCTTCCTCCTTCTGATGCTCTTGAGGAATAAAAGTCGACGATCTGGTTGTATGTCCAGAGCCCCCAAACAACATTGAAGCCAAATGAGCCTGTTTATCACCAACAGGCATTTCATCCTCCTCTTCCTCCTTCTCATCTTCAGAGTCGGACCAATCGCCACCGTTTTGAACGCCCATCTGAGCGGCCCTCTGAGCTTGTAGTTTGGTTGGATCAATTGGTGTGCCAGTCGGGGTAGATTTCAGTGGAACCACTGCCGGGACACTTGGTTTGGAAAATGGGTTGTGAGACCCATTGACAGCCACAACCCCTTCAGGTTTAGGCTTGGAAGGTTCCTCCTTATTCCCCAGCATTGAAGCAAACGGGTTGTTGCTATGGGAATTCACATCGGCTGCAGCAGCAGGTGGTGGCACAACAGCATGCACGGTAGGGGTTTCTTCTTCGGAATCACCATCCTCCAATGCAGCCATCTCCGCCTTCAGTCTGGCAATTTTGGCCTCCTTTTCCAACTTCTTCTTAGCCTTACGTTCCTCCAACTGCTTCTTCTTGGCCATCAACAACTTCAGCTCCTCATCCTCAGAGTCAGAGTCGGATTCTGACTCTGATTTTAACGATTCCGCTGCCGGCTTCGAATTCCTATTTGGTGGTGGTGGAGGTGCGGCTCTTCTTTGCTCAACATGTGGCTCAGAGACATCCTTTGTAACTGGCTCGGAAACTGGTTCCGCTGCCACAGGCTTTGGGGTTTCTTCCACCTCGTGAGGTTTTCTTTTAATACCCAATTTGGCCAAACGCTCGTTCATTCTTCTTTGAGCATCCTCCTTGATCTTCTTGGCTCTCTCTTCAGCAGCAGTCAGTCCATTGGTTGGTGCGACAGGAGTAGATGTTGGTGCTGGGCTTCCAACAGGAGCAGCTGAGGCTGGGCTTTGCGAGTGAGAAATGACCGGTTTGTTCGCAGTGGCCGACGGAGTTGCATCCTTCCTAGTTGGTTGGGTTGGCTTTGTTGAATTCAAATAATCAATGAAATCCTTAACTTCTTGATTTTGAACTCCGTCCTTCTCTTCCCACTTGTGATAACCAACAGTCATCGAATTCGACAAATTCAAAGATCCACCAAGATCCGTAATTAGTGAGATGATAGAACCGGATAAATCCTTAACAACCTCCTTCTGAGTTTCTGTTTCTGTTGTAAATTTCAAAATGTGATCACCCAGTTGTCTTTCATTGGTCTCAAAGGCTTCAAAATTCGGAGGTTGTTTACCTGTCAATTTGGCCATTTTAGCTTGAACTTCGGCCTTCTGCTTAGCAATTCTTCTATCCCTTTCGGTGATCTCACCTTTTGGACCGGTACCTCTGATCTCAAACCCGCTTGGGTTTTCTTTTTCTAATTGCAATCTGTAAAGTTCGATTTTGGCCCCCTTGATTTGTTCATCAATTGAACCAATCGCGTCAACTAATCTTGGAACCCTATCAGAGCATTGTGCCAACTTGGCAGCCAACTTCTCTCTCTGCTCAAGAGACTCCACATCAACCAATCCAAGGCTTTGATTCAAATTGGATTGAACGCTCTTGATCTTGGTCTTGAGCATTTCAACTTCATTTAAAGTCCTTTGTTGAACGAGATCACTCGAAACTTCCTCATCTTCAGCATCAATGGCATCCAATAAAATCCTCTTCTCGTGAATTTGTCTCTTCAGATCCTCGACACTCAACTTATTGGAGAAAGCATTTTCGGTTTTGGAATTGGTGATTCTACCCCTTCTGGATTTGGAAACGTATTGAATGTCATCGTCATTATTTTTGAATGACGATCCGGAAACAGGTTCATTCTTGGATTGATTGGCTGCAGCAATGGATCTTTCCGAGGCTTGTCTTATCAACTTTTCCTTCATGCTGTCCACACTGTTTTCCAATAACTTGGATGATGGTGGGATCAATTCCGGTGGCAACGTTGAGGGGATGTTGAATCCATTCAATCTTCTGTATATCAGGTGCATTGCAACGGAAAATTCATCCTTGTTCAATGACCCTTTATTTCCCCTGTCGGCCAAAGTCCAGATGGCTTCCAAATCGGCAAACGCCAACCCGGACTTTGAGAAGACATCAATGGCCACAGTGCCTTCCACGGAACCTTTATGGTCTTTATCCCATTGTTTAAAGATGTTGTCATAAATGATTTTTTCTTGTTTGGTTATAGCCCAGGTGACATTTTCGGAATTGTCACCACCCATTGAAGTTTGAAGGTTGCCCACTTGGGATTGGGAGTCCGGCATGAAATGATTTTGCATCATTTCCAAGCCTGGTAAACCACCCGTTGGAGTGGAAACAAACCCCCATTGGCCCGGTCTACCTGTTGGCATTGGCTGTAAGCCGGTCATTTGAGGCATGAGACCCGTTGCCTGTGGCATCAATCCACCTGTTGGTTGGGCGGCGAATGATGTCATTGGTGGAGCAGATCCGGTCACTTGAGACATCAATGGTGCGCCTCCGGTTGGTTGACCCAACAACTGATTGAAGAAACCTGTTGGTTGTTGTTGAAGACCGTTGGAGATGTTGAAACCACCCATTTGTTGGCCTGTTCTCATTGGAACAAGACTTGCAGTTTGTTGTGGGGCCAAAGGTGTTAAACCAGTTCTTTGAGGTTGTAAGAACCCTGTTTGTTGGGGTTGCATGTAACCACCTGTTTGTTGAGACTGGATAAAGCTGGTTTGTGGTTGTTGTTGCATAAAAGAGTTTGCAGCTTGTTGGGTTTCTGCCTGGTTATTTTTCATGCCCACGTCGAAGTTCAAAGCGTCAACAAAGCCTGTGACCTCATTTCTCATTTTCAATGGCAATTCTCTAGGAATTGGCTCTCCTCTTCTCGCCAGATTGGCCAGATGGAGGGCAATACAAAATTCTGGGAACATCAACGACCCACTCTTGGTGGTATCTGCTAATTCCCAGATGTTTAACAATTGGACTGCTGTCAAGTTCGACTTCATGAGGATATTTCTCGCTGTGGAGGAGTCCATCGACTTTTCTCCTGCTGGAACCTGCGATCTGAAGATTGCCTCGAATCTTTCTTGATCTCTTGCTGTCAAAAAGGAGAGCCTGATTTGTGGAATGTCCAACCTGTTGTTTTGGGTACCGGATAATGTGGAGATGAAACCTGTTGGCTGAGCAGTCAATGGTTGTTGCATCGATGGTTGAACAGCTTGTTGATAACCCCCTGTTTGCATTGGTTGGAGGTTTCCTGTTCCAAAACTCGTGGTTGGCATGTACCCGGTATTTTGGGCCATCAAAGGTGGCGATTGCTGCGGTTGCTGGCCCCAACCCGTGACTTGAGGCATCAATCCGCCTGTTGGTTGAAAATTGAACGAGGTTGGAGGCTGTTGGCCCCAACCGGTCGTCTGGCTGGCCAGTGGTTGCATTGGTTGCAGTGGCTGTTGCTGGAATCCGCCTGTTGTTTGGGAATTGAAGGAAGTCATTGGTGGAAGTCCTCCTGTTCTTTGTGGCATCATCATTCCTCCAGTAGGTTGGGAAGTAAAGGATGTCCTTGGCGGCAACTGTGGCTGAACAGGTTGCTGAGATTGGCCTTGTGTTTGGACGTCTTGGTTCCAACCAGTGGCCTGTGGGTAAACTTGTTGCTGGTCCCATCCAGTCTGCTGGCCTTGAAGTGACGCAGCAGCTTGAGGATTGTATCCCATCTGTGGTGGATGTTGAGGCTGTTGCTGATACCCGTATTGTGGCTGTTGAGCCCCGTACTGGTACATGGCGCTTAGGATTAAGAAGGAGGGTGTTAAAGATTGGGCGGCTTGGTGGTTTTTGGTGTGAGGAGTGAGATGAGATTGAAAAAACGCTCAGCACAAAATCTTGTAATCCAATAGAGGGGAAGAAACAAGGAGATGAAGAGTGAAAAATGAGTAAATCCGGTGGATTATGTTGTATCTAATGAAAGATAGCCAGGGTAAGATGGGTGTGTAAAAAAGTGGGGGAAGAAGCAAGTGGTGAGGGAATTTCCGCTTTGAAGAGTATTAATTTTGAAGAGTTTGAGAAAAGAGAGATTTTGTTGCTAATCAGGGGCATCAACTAGTGTAAATGTTGAGTAGGTAAAAGTTAAAAGGATGGATGGTTCAGAGTAAGAAAAGGTGCTAATTTGAAGGAATATAAACTGTGCTGAGGAGTATGAGTGCCACGTTTTTAATGAACATGCTTGATTTGTTTGTTTGTGAGTGAATTAATTAGAGAATAGAATGAAAAGTAAATAGAGAAGTAGAGTAAAGGTAGGGGCAATATGGATACAACGTGGAAAGGTGAAGAAAATAAGATTGAGCTGGGTATCCATTCATGGAGGTTTATTTTTCATAATGTCATTTCACGGGTTTTCATTGATAATTAGTATGTTTTCAACCAGTAGAATAATAAATTAAAAAAGTTGGTTATTGTTGGGCATGTGGATTAGAACTTGAGGATGCGAAGGAACCGAATTGAGAAGGTGATGTACGTGGCGCATTCGCATGCGCCACAGTTGATTGACATGGAACATGCGATCAAACGCACCCCAATTGAAGATTTTAATGGTAATGCTGGTAATTATAATTTCTATGGGTATCCATTTGCCTGGCCTTTGTTAGAAAGGTTGCAACAATGGGGTTTTGATCCTTTGTGGTGGCGAATTGGAGTGGTGTTGCCGTGGCGCATTGACACATGCGCCACCCCTTCCATCATCTGCATTTACTATCAGATAAATGGTAGGTTGCTGGTATCATGACAAAGTTTTATTGTACTAAACCCTAGATGATCGCTTTATACGTCCTGGATTGATTGGGAAGCTTCATTTGATCCAATATGTTAGGAGCCATAATTCACCATCAAATGGCTTCTCCCCTCAGAATATCTCTTCTTTTGGCAAGTCTTTGTCTATTTTAGATATTTTTGATAATAATGGTTATTGTACAAGTGGATTCGAACGATTTAGATGGTCAGCTGCTGTAAGTCAGAGAAGTGGAGTGGCGCATGGAGCAAAAAAAGTCACCATGCGCCACCTCAATTGGACAAGCCATCATATTGTAGCTGATATTGGGGTATCACCCTATTGAAGACCTGCTGGACTCTAATTCACTACCTCAAGCATCTTACTATTCAACTTATTATCTGACCTTTGGTTATATGTGGCGCATGAGTTGAAATAATGGATCCGCCACTACATGACTACGCTAAAACCAAATAACCCACCCACATTGTATCATCATTCACTGGCTAACGTTCAATACTTCAAAGTATTTGCCATAATTCCCTATGGATGTCGGATTTTGGTGATTTGAAGCGGCTATCGCATGAACACCTTTTCCATGCATACACCCTTGCCATTCAGATATTACATATGCAAATAAGAAATCGTCTAAACTCCTGAGGTGCAGTTGAAATTGATCTCTCATTGTAATTTTCACGTTTTCTTCACATGCTGATGGGTTTTCACCTCTATATTTGGAAGAGTCCGGCAACCTTACAAAGAATTGAATAACATTTTCATGTATACTCATCAATTGAGTTTGTTTCTACGTAAGGCAAATGACATCTTCTTTGAAAGGGATCCAGGGCAACCAATTTACAACTTGAAATTGATTCAAGTGGCTGATTATCTGGGAACTCCGTGATTGGCCGTTTGATGTATTAGATTGAGGTAAGGTTTACAATATTGAAGTGGGAAAAACCCCACCATCTCCTGGATTGAAGTCTAGTATATGTGAAAGGCCCATAAAGAGTTTCCTTATAATACAAAAAACATAATAAAAATCAAATATAAGGACTTAAAAAAGAAGTGAAAACGAATGTATTACATTCCACATGATTAGAATCCCTTGAAAGCTAGAATCCCGTCTGGCGGGGTACGTCAAAGATGTATGCTCAATTAGTACTTTCTCTCCTGAGCAAAACCGGAAGAGAATTCCTCCCCCATGTATCCGCCGGACATCATCAGCTTGTTGTTGAGTGCCTGGTGGTCGTATTCGGGGTTCAATGGAGAAACTAAGTTGCCGTTGGTGCTTCCACTGTTGTTGTATGGGGAAGATTGCATACTATGGGAGTTGAAGACTTGCTGTTGGTGTGGAGCCTGCTGCAAGTGTTGGTGTTGAGGAGACATTCTTTGATCAAGGTAATTTTTCAATTGTTCGTTTTCCAGTCTCAAGGCCTCGTTCTTACTTTCCAAATGTTTGATGTATTCAGAGGCCTTGGCCAATATTGTGGCCTTATTCAATTTCTTGGCTGGTTTCAAGCCATCACATTTTTCCTCATCATCAGTGTACCCATTACCCTCGTAATAATCGTCCATCGCCTCCACCTCGTTGTTCGTGCTTCTAGTTCTGTGGTTACCGTTTTTCGCCACCAAGATTCTTAATGCAGGAACACAGTTTCTCAATTCGATGATTTTCGAATTGATATTTGTTCTGTACTTCTTTTCGATTAAATTATGCGAGGATTTCACCTTTCTACCTCCAAGCATCTGGGAACTACCCATTGTTCCACTACCACTACCGTTACTGGTGTTGGTGTTTCCCGAGTTTTTATTGTTTGAATAATTTGATCTACTACCTGGAGAGTCCTCATCCAATTCTTCCTTGACAGTAACCATTGGTTCAAAATTCGCACCCTGTTGATCGTTTGTGTTGAAGGTCACCGTTGAATTTGACATTGATTCCCCCATTGGAACCGGCACCAAGTTCTGCGGATAAAGAACGTCACTGTTACCGAATGGATGATTGTGGTTGGAATCCAATCCCAACTCAAACTCATCAATACTGGCCGAATCCGCATTCGAAGTTGTTGCCGATAAGAAGAATCCGTCGGGGGATGAACCCGTTGAATATGGAGATAAAATCCCCGAGTGCAACGACGAAGACAGCGCCTCATTGAAATCGTTATAATTGGATTCCGAACCCATGTGGGAGGAAGAAAAGGACCCAAAACGAGATTGGCCGAACGGTGTCCTCGTAGCCCCACTGGCCCCACTGGCCCCATCATTTCCAATATTCAAAGGAACACCCCTCTGAAGGTTCTGGGAAACGGTGTTGTTCCCCAGTTCTTGGCCTGATCTTGTTCTGGTGACCGCCTCTCCCACCGCGGGATTGTTTAGTAAGCTTTCGTAGTCGTCAAAGAGGTTTGGCATCTTCAACAAGGCCAACAAGCAAGGTGAGAATGGAAATACGCTAAAAAATTCTCAGCTGGCTCAACGGCTTTTGAACGGAGCCGCGGAGGAGGGGGGGGTTACGTAAGCGTGCTCAGCTAGACAGATTATAGATGACGTCCACGGCAACGGAGTTAGAAACCAAATCGGGACCCCAGGTTGACTCCGTCGTCATTGGCCAGTGATGAGGAAGCGGCCACCGGATTGTTGGTATTTTTCATCTTTTTCTCAACATCCGAATACACGGTCTTGAGAAAGTCTCCGTAGCTGGGGTCCAAGGTAGAAGTTCTGTCCTCGACAAACATTTGCTGGAATTCAACCTCGTTCTGGTCCATACCAAATCGACACACCTCCACCGAGAGATTGTCCATGTTGCAGTAGTGTGCGGCAAGATATTTACAGAGCCTGCGCACCTGGACCGAGATGTGGCTGGTGAGGATCGGCAATTGGGAGACAAAGCTTGGAACACTCTCAATCGAGTCACTTCCAAACAAATCCTTCAACAACATCTGGTGGACGTCCTTGTGCAACCAAATGATCAACCTCATCCCGTTAAAAACAAGATACGCCCCGCCGTACTGCAAATTAGTCAATACAAGCGAGAGAGTGGGAGGTAGCTTGATTAGTGGAGTCAATCCCCCCTCCACACACTCATCCTCCCCTAGGTCATGCAAACAGATGAGCACGGGATACAAGAAAACAGACAACGCGGTGGAGTTGAGATTCATGAGGTCAAAGTAGCTGGACAGCCGCAAATCAGGAACATTCACCTTCGATCCATACGCCTTCGACTTCCACACCGCAAGAATCATCATCGGTAACGTACGCAACGAGTTGGGCAAGATGATCGTGTCCTGAGGAACGTTCTGGTTCGAAACATGGGTCCGGTAAGCGGTGTTGATGTCGGTCATCTTCATCAAGAGCGCGTTCTTCAACGCCACCAAGCTGCCCGTCTTGAAGCTGTCCAATGACTCCCGCAATGCAACCTTTACAATCGTGTCCTGGTCCGCAAACGAAAAAACATCTCCAATGCGCTGGGTCACCGACACAATCGAGTTGATCACACGCACCTTCCTAACCCCCTCCTTCGAGGTGTACAAAAGAGCGGCCTGGAAATGAGCATCATTCTTCGAATCCAGCGTACCGTTGTATCCAAACTCGCATACAATCGACGTCATCGCACCAACTGACCCCAGGTTGATCGCCAGCCCCGTGTCGTCTGCGGTATCAAACCCCCCGTAGTACTTCTTAACAAACAACCCATGTGAGCATCTCACCTTGAGCTGGCACTGGTAGCCAGCCAAGGAATCCAGTGCCCGCTTGATCGCATAAATGAACGTTATTTCGTCCCGTTCAATGTCAAACCGCAGCCACTCTCTCACTGACCCGCCGCTCTTGGAAGCCAAATGGCCCAAGTTCCCCAAATCCACGCTATTCTGACTTCCCACAAAAAGATCCAAAGAGACACTCTGGTCGTTAAACGTCTTCAACAGTTGACCGTAGTACTTGTCGTTTGGCGTGCAAATGTTCTTGATCCACTCCACCTCTTTCGTATCCTGAAGCTTAAGCTTAAGATTCCCAGGCCCAATCTGCGGCAACTGAGCCAATGTGGCGATGATTTGACCCCCATGAGAGGTCTCATGAAGGGCCATTCCAGCCGCCTTTAAAGCCCCACCAAATGCAGACCCTGAGCGGCCAAAATGAGACTGCTGCTCAATCGTCATCAACGTCGTGTCGATGATCTGCGCCGACTCCTCCGGATCCACAAACAATCCCTCCATGAACGGCAAAAAGGGATCCTCGAGATCGTTCACAAGTGACACCGCCATCTGGTCGAGATCCGCACTCAAATCAAAGAAGTGGATACTGGTGTCGTATCCGATTATCGCAATCTTACCACCAATGGTTGCCTCCGATTCGTAGAGCGCCATTCTAATCGCATTACACGTCGCCTCCACCAGCTTTGACTTATAGGCCTCTACGGAAATATCAATCAGGAAAACCCGGTTGATGCATCTTGTCTCCTGCTCTTCATGCCAGTTGTACTCCTGGGGAACCAAGTAATCCACCACACCCTTGAACAGCTCAGGTCTGGAATTGTAGTCCTCTCTGTGGCCTTGGTGGTCCAGACCGCAGTAATAATCAGTCGGCAGCGGAGACTTGAACCCACAGATGTTACACGTCATGTCGTGACCCGTGGTCTTCATTCCAGGGTTCAAATACGCTCTACAACGTCTACATCTTGGAACGAACTCCGACTGCTTGACGTCTATCTGCGCAATTTCCTCGTCCTTCTCAAGAGAGAAATCCGCAAAAGGGGACATCTCCATCCCCAGTGGAATCTTCGCTTTGGCTCTCAACTCCTCGTTGTATGGCAAGGAATACATCGACAGCCTTGCGAATTTCGGCGTCGAGTTATATTGATCCACTGCTTTGTACTGGGTCCCTGCCAACGGAGGAAAAACATGCTCAAAGCTCAGAAAGGGCTCGCCGTTGGAATACCTGCTATTAGCCTCATTCCGCAGCTCCGCAACACTCAACGGTCCCGAAACAGGTCCTGAAGTAAGCTTGTGCATGTCTACCGGTGTCATACGTTGGTCTTGGTCTCCAAAAACCGCGTCTCCCTGTGCCATCAAAGGTGTAGCCGTCGATGATGACAGGAAACTGGTTGTTGGTCCGCCAATGGACGGTGAATTGAGATGTAAGCCAACACTCTTTGCTGCGAGATTTGGGTCAAATGTTGGGTCCACAACAGACCGTTCTTCCTGGGAGAAATCATGGAAGGCATGTGCCGTTCTACGCTTCTGCTTGCCAATCTGTAGCCCACTCAGGTCTTGTTGGAGGCTCTCCATGGGACAATTTTAGCTGAAGAAGGGTGAACGCGTCTCGAGACGAAAAGTTTCACCCTTGTTTACCTTATTTCTTTACAAAAACAACGTGATAGTATGGGAGTGAGTGGGCTTTTGCCGGTTTTGAAGCCAATTCAAGAAGATTGTCACCTGGAACGATACCGGGGCAAAAAAGCTGCTATTGATACCTACGCCTGGCTTCATAGGGCTGTTTTTAGTTGTGCCGACAAGATTGTGATGGATAAACCCACCAAGATGTACTGGAAATACTTTGAAAAGAGGCTCCATATGCTGGCCCATTTTGAAATTGAGCCATACTTTGTTTTGGACGGGGATTATCTACCCAGAAAGGGGTCCACAGAGCTGGAAAGAGAACAAAAGAGGGAGTCCAACAAGAGACTGGGGTTTGATGCCTACGACCGCGGCAACGCGAGGGAAGCCCTTTCCTATTTTCAAAAGGCGTGCGACGTCACCCCACAGTTGGCAAAGTCTGTCATTGAGGAGTTCAAAAAGAGAGGAATAAAATACGTTGTGGCCCCTTATGAAGCGGACAGCCAGATGGTTTTTCTGGAAAAAACGGGGTTGGTTGACATGATCATTTCAGAGGACTCTGATTTGGTGATATTTGGGGCAAAGACCCTCGTGACAAAGTTAGCAGACAACGGAAGCTGCATTGAAATTAAAAGAGACAACTTTGTCAATTGCAACGGGTCGAAGATCAGCACGTTTAACGACGACCAATTGCTTCTTATGGCAACAATCAGCGGATGTGATTACACCAAGGGAATTCCAAAATTCGGGATCCAAAAGGCAATCACACAGGTCTATCAATTCAAGACCTACGAACGAGTCATCATGAGCATCAACGTGGGAGGACTTCGGGTTCCTAAGGAATTTGACGAGGAGTACAAAATGGCCAAGATTGCATTTAGACATCAGCTAGTGTACAATCCCCAGGTCCATCAGGTGGAGCATTTGAATCCGCTTTCAGAGGAGCTAATTGCCAAGTACGGGATGGATTTTATCACATCTTGCACGGGTAGTATTCTTGAGACAGAAATACATAGGGGAGTGGCGAGAGGCGACTTGGATCCTCATAATAAGGAGCGTTTGCTGAGTAGGGAGGAACAATTTGGATTCCAAGATAGCGGAGCAAGTTGCTCAGCAACAAGATCAACAAGTCTTCCTCAAATGAACAAAAGACAAACCCCAGTGGTTGCTAGAAAATCAAACACGTTTCAAAATGATCAGACATCATCAACCACGTCAAACATGAAGCAGAAGAGATCATTACTCAACATTATTAACTTCACAAAAAAAGTCACTAAGCAGAAAGAGGCAGAGGAACAACTGAGTAGAAAAGAGCGGGATATGGTGAGCAAGAAGTCCCTGAAGGTCCACACTCCCCCTACAGAGCTGTCTCCAATATCAAAAAGACAGAAGACGTTCGTCTTCTCCAACGTCAGGGAAATCCCCACGGAAAAGTCTAAATTCTTCCCCACCAAGTTGGAATCGGCCACGTTTGCGATCCTGAACACCACATCAGCTGTGAAAACCTTGAGCTCGATCCCTAGGCCAAAATTCCGGGTGATGCAGGACACTTCTGTGCTAGTTTCGGATGAAGATGTCTCGGAAGGAGACTCCAATACATCACTCCTCGACGTCAAGGCTAACACGTCCGCATCTCAACAGCTGCATCCAACCTATTCCAAGGACTCGCAGTTGATGGACCCTCATGACGTGACAATGGGTGGCACCAGTTTGGATGATACAGGCAGGGACGATGCGATCATCAACACCTCGGACTTGGTTCTGACGGATTTGGAGACCGACGCACATATCCCGGAGTTCAAGTCCAGCACACCCACCAAGAAGCTACGGGGAAGACATGTGGCCATTTTGGATGAGTTGAAGGATTTCAGCGGAATGAGTGAACCATCCGAGAGCACCAGCACCAGTGAGAATATCGACGCAGGGGATCTCAACTTGGGATGCTATCTGGAAAACGACAAGGGCTCTCCAGAGGAACCGTGTGAAACCATCAATAAGGAGAACATTCTTGATGAAATCTACTCCTTCAACAGGTCTGTTCCACCGGTCCCTGCACATCCTTTCAAAGACTTCATGCCGGAAAATTTCCCCACTAAAACTAGACATAGGCCCTCTCCTCTAGGGGCATCTAGGACCCCTCTAGGCGAAATCAGCATCAACAGCAATGGCAAGGGTAATATGCGGAACAAGTCCAATTCCGCATCGTGCCACGCTGCCAATCAATTAGAGAGGTTTAGATATAGCGGTCAATGAACCGTGGATTGATCTCCTTAAATATCTAGATAAATATATACTGCATTAACTAATATAAGTCTACTCCATACGCGTTCTTTAGCAGATGGAATCGAAAATAGCCCAATTGAGTGAATGGTATCCCGATGCAGACTTGGATTCACTCAAAGAGGTGTTGCTAGCGTGTGAGTGTTCGTTGAAAGCAGTCAGGGAGATGGTGGGCCCCAGCACTGGTGTTAAATCTGAATCAAACATTCAGGAGAAGAGTGACGTGAAAGACGTTTTAACAGGATATACGGCCATTTCTCGTAGGGATTTCACTGAGAAGGACATTAATGCTACGGATGCATGTCCAGCTACGCGCAAAAGGAAAGTTGAGGAACCCATAGACCAAATTGGGTTGAAAGGTCTTCTCAACGGTAAAAGGACGAAATTCGACGATAATGAGTCGGAATCGATAACAATCACCACTCCGGGAGAACTTAAAGAGGCAATACCGTATGCTCGAATGGTGAAGAACTTCTTACCAGCAGATCTAGCTGATGATCTATTGGAAGCTTTAATTTCTAAAAGATTGATGTTTCAGGATAAAGAGTTTTACATTGCAGGCCAATTGTGCCGGTCCAGCCAGCGATCGGCATTATTTGTCACGCCCCAGGTGAGGTCTCTGAAAACTGATTACACGTCCACCACCTTGAAAAGTGTTGACTTCTTTCATGAGTTGTATCTGGCCAAAGCTCATGTGGATTTCGTGGTGAATGAGTTACTTGAAGGTCATAAACACCCGTTGCAAATTCAAGAGCATTGGAGTGCTGACGTATGCGTGGGAAATCATTTCATGACCAACAAGAGCCATTTGGATTGGCATTCAGATAAGTTGACTGATATTGGGCCCTTGCCTACGATTGCTTCTCTCAGTTTTGGCTCCACCAGGGTGTTTCGAATGAGGAGAGTGGATTCGGGACGGTCCACCATTTACAACATCCCTCTACCTCATAATACACTCTTGGTGATGATGCCGGGTGCTCAGGAGCTTTACAAGCACTGTGTTCCCACATTGAGCAACTCGTTGGTGGAGAGACATCCTACAAGTGGGGAGGGCCGCTTTAGCTTGACGTTCAGGATGCTGCACAACACTCTTGTGAAGAACCCGGTCCATTGTGACAAATGTGGTGAAAGAATGGTATTGCGGAGAATTTCACAGGACGGACAGTACATGTGGATGTGCTATTCCAGTTTCAGAGGAGGTCAGTGTCAGGAGAGACGGTATGCGGAATTAAGTACGATCAATTACCCCCAAAACAAAGCCGCCATTAACCTAATCAGTGAATCCCGAGAAAAGAGCACAAAATGGGTGGAAGATGAAAAAAGTGGGTCTACTGCTGGAAAATAGCCAGGTGTTTTTGTATTGGAAATGTTATAGGGTTCTTGAATGTATGTCTATTGAAATGATGGCACTGAATATCGATCGTTTTACTGCGCAATTTACTTTGAACGCTGCTGGCGAAAAAAAATGTCGTGCCTGGGCTAGGGCGCCAATCTTGGCGGCGAATCCACCGATTACTGGGAACACTCACCCTGGCCAACCGCGAAGTGAAATTATAATCATTCTACTCTTAAATCAACCTTTCTTCCTCTGCAGCTCGAATGAAAAACAGTGTTGATGGCACCATTTCATCCAAGGTTGAACTCAAATACAGCTCCAGACTGTCCACATCCCATCCCAACACATCTTCGGCCAAAATAGTGAAAGTGACGCGTAAACCGCGTGGTGAAAGGAATATTACTAAAGGTAGAACCGTCTCCCTATATACGGCCAAAGAAATAGAAGAAACCCTACCATCGATACGGATTTTTAAGGATTTTCTACCGGAGGACAAGTGCAATGCCATATTGTCTGCGTTAGTGGCGAAAAAAGACCTCTTTCAGGATAAGCAGTTTTACATGGCAGGGAAATTGTGCCACTCTTCGCAGAAATCGACCATGTTCACCGTGCCCGAGTATTGTGAGATGGATTCACTCTATTCGTCGAACGATGTTAAGAACATAAACTTTTTTCACGAGCTTTACATGGCAAAATCATCTGTAGATGAGAGGGTCAACGAAGTGCTGAGCACAATAGATAAGCATCCCTTGCAGTATCCTGGAAGATGGCAATCCGGGGTGTGTGTGGGGAACTATTTCGAAAATAACGAGAGCCATTTGGACTGGCATTCCGATAAGTTGACCAACGTGGGTCCGCTTCCCACCATTGCTTCTCTTAGTTTCGGAGCAGCCAGGATCTTCCGAGTCAGGAGAATCGAACCAAAAGGATCCACGATTTACAACATTGTTCTTCCCAACAACACCCTACTAATTATGCTTCCTGGGACCCAAGAGCTATATAAGCATGCTGTTCCCACCTTGAAGGACTCGCTGGTTTCCAGACACAAATTGACTGGTGAGGGAAGATTCAGCTTGACGTTTCGGATGGTTCACCCCACGCTCTTCGCAAATCCTGTTCATTGCAGTGCATGCGGGGAGAGGATGATTCTAAGAAGAGTTCACAAGTACTACACCTGGCTCTGTTTCTCAAGCCTCAAGGGGGGCAACTGCAGGAAAAGAAGACACACCAACTTCACGCACTTGCGAGACAGTGAGAATGCGACCGACAGGGTGGATTTGACCTCCGAGACGCGGATGTCATCTTCCAAATGGGAGGACCATGATGGACCGGTGTTCTTCCCTTGATCTCACTCCACGTGACGTGACTTGACGTGGTCTGTTTAAAGCTCTTCACTACCTGCTGAGCACCAGAGCATCTATCTCGGACTGATAATTTTTCTCACACTGATAGAGGCCCCCCGTTTCTTAAGAGAAATGATGCAGAATACGTTCGAAACCTACGGCAAGAAGCTCAAAAACAGGGTGATCTCCTCTGCAGACGAATACGTTCCCTTGGGGTACAAATTGGGGGATTTTTCGCCCCATTTGAAGATTTCACGGACTAAGGAAGAGCTGGATATGGATATTGACGAGACAATCCGAGTTGTAGAGGATGAAGGCCGGCCGCTCTCTTCGGAGACGCTTACCGAAACTCTGAGCGAGCGAATCGCCTCAAAGGTGCTAGCAGAGCGGATCAATCAGGAGGTGCGGGACAATGCACCCGGCGGCACGGTCATGCAGATAGTGGTGCCTGAGACGGGGCTGGTGGACGAGACTCTAGTTTCGAGCGGACTTGGTCTGCTCAATTTGGCCATCAATGGTGGGGAGGTGGTGTCTCAGGCTAGCTCCAAGCGGTTTCTGGGGGATGCGATGGTTAAGTTGTTTGAGGGAATCCACGATGGCCAGGTTGTGCAGGACGTGTTTCAATCCCTAGATGACGAGACCAAGTGTGAAATCTTGGCACATTATTTGGCAGATAACAAACTAGTGAGCAGAATGATAGCACACAAAAGGGAACAGCATTCCCTGGTGATTAAGTCTCTTGATGATCAGATCATCGAACTAGTCAAACTGGTTGGAGCCTTGGCAGGCCTAATATACACTCGCATTATGATACCATTTGCCATCTTTTGCTGGGGCAACGCAATTTCCCTCAACAGAAAGTTCCACCTTTTGGAGATTGTTTTAAGGATATCAATTGGATGGGTGCTCTTCATCTTGGGATTGCTGCTCAAGGCGTTCCTTCTTATCACTGGTGGGGGTAATTATCCACAAAACACCGAATATGTGGATAGGGTCTCTCAACTGGTGTTGCGGGTCGTCCACCGCTCGCTGGGAGATGAAGAGTGACCGGTTGGGGTTTGCCGAGCATGCTGAGCACCCCCGCCGTGCTGACGTAAGCGACGCGCTACCAACTTTTCGAAGGGAGGATGGTTTTCCCCCAACTTTAAGTGTTGCTGCTCCTCTTTGTACCCATTAGATTGACGTAGTGAGGCTTTTGAACGGTACTAAGTGAAGTGGTATACTTTGGGTGATTTATAGCAAATTGAACACGTTTTTTTTGAAGAAAATACTTTAAAAACAACACCCCTTGTCCCCCTGATTGATTATTAAAGAATATGGACAAATCGGACGATATATTCACGGAATTCCTGGGTGAACCTGCCAATGGAGACACTCCTTCAGAGGATTGGGTGGATTCTCTTTATGCCTCCATCAATCAGCCAAAAAGTTCGGTGTCCCCACCACCAATTACACAACAAAACAATAGAAACGATCAGGAGATGCTCTACGATGAGGTGACGAAACTTAAATCGATGAAGAAGGAAGAGGATTCTCAATCCACAGGATCGTTCACAATTCCTGTGGATTCACCCTCAATGCACATGTTCATCCACTCGGATGATGAAATGGAACATCCAGTGGGGACAATTCCAAATATAGAATCGATCACTTCATCCAACACGAGTCTTAACTTGAATCCGCCAACATTTGCTCATGTGAAACAACAAATACCCATTCAACCGAAATTAGACCCGAAGCAAGAACCAGTTCTTGAAAAGCCGGAAATCCAAAGACAGAAATCCCGGTCCCTGCCAACGTCTCCATTGAATGATCGTCTGCATATCTATCAGATCATAAAGCAGGGATTGGGAGAATATTGTGAATCCCTCTATCATGCAGAGCCAGACAAATCCTTGGACAATAGAGCAGAATATCTCTCAAAGTATCTACAAGCACACAACATCAACTTCACATCAAGAAATGTGAGTGAATGCTTTTCTCAAATACGAAAAGATGAAACAGACTTCCAATTGACAGAACAGTTAGGAGATGGTCATCTTCTAGTGGAAATCAGAGAATTGTTAGTGGAAAGTGTGAAAAGAAGAAAATCCTACACAAGAAGGAAGGGAGCAAAACCCAATAAGGGTAATAAACCACCCTCTTTCACGTCTTCAAATAAAAGTGTGAAACTATCATCGATTGCTTCATCCAGTACCCCGCAGACCCCTCTCATGGCAACTGGACCTTCCTCCGGAGGTCATTCCAGTGGAGGAGTGGTGAGTTGTATCAAGATCGGTGCTTTTCTGAATCAACGAACTCTGGCAGTGGATGAGCTGAATATCCAAAATTTGACAACGGTTGCGGATCATACTAAAATCGTTCAAAAGAGAGAAGATGAGCGTTATATATACCAATTGAGGGCGGATAGCGGATCACTCATGAAATGTATCGACGATATCTATGGAAACTCGTTACCCCAGATAAGTTACCCCTTAACTTATACCAAAGTGCCTCTACAGGTTTCGCCTAACATGTCTATTGACTTGGAGAATGATCGAATGATCTCGTATGTCGATGTTCTATTGGATCTAACAGATATGATTTACCCCTTTGATAGGGGGGTCAATACCCAATCCAATTATACCAAAATTATCCAATTGAAGTCTATAACGAGGATGTACGATCATGGAACCCTAATCTATAGGAAATGTGATCCAGTCACAGGGTTTTTTCCCAGCGACGTTTCAAACGTTGCTAAGATCATTTTGCCGTTACAGGCAAAATTCTGGGCAGGTTTTATCAATGATTACCACAACGGGATTGTGAACCAATCAGTCTTCAAAAATTTGATGATATCACACACTTTGTTACCTAATGACGACATTGTTAGGTTCAAGACAGGGTCGGCCCCAATTTATTCTTTTATCTGGGAGTTCAATGTTTCAAAACCGGAACAGGGAAAGTTAGTTCCATATTCTGTAATTATTTCCAAATTGGCGTACACGCAACAACAACAACAACAACAACAACAACAACGACAGATGGGTCAGCCCTCACAACATCTCCATCAACCCGCTTATATTCCCATGTCCAGAGTGCCACTACCCCAACAAAAGACTCCGACGTCCCAAGTCCAGTTTACGAGGCAAATTGCGCCAAAGCGAGTGATGTCTATGAATAACGATGGTGGGTTACGGGCCGGTGGATTTTATAAACAGGGGTTTAACCATTCTACCAGCACATTGCCCCTACAACCGGGTTTGGGTATTAGAAACATATCCAATGTCGGTCATAAAAGAACTCGGTCTAGGTCTGTCAACGAGATTGATTTCTTGAATGATATCAATCATATGGCCAGTTCTACCCTGATCGTCAATGAGACCAATGTTGATCCCTTCACCCCGGTGTCTCCAAAGATGATCATGAACAATATATCTGTCAGTGGAGGTGTGGACCCCTTCAATACCAGTTTTCTACAGCCAGCGTCTGTAGTCTCTGGGGGTTTGGACAATTTCAGCAATACCAGTTTGGCCTCAGCCCATTCCACTGGTCAACAATCGTTTGAGATTTCCCAGGAGTATCCCCATATGGGTAAGTTTACTTAGGTATTTGACGTATGTATATGATTTTTAATGTAATTTCAGGTATCAAGGAAGAGGGGAGTTTGTAGTCATTTAGCCGTCACCCTATTTCTGGGTATTCAAGTGTTTTAATTCATCCGGGTCTACACATATCCATTTTTTTACTGGGTTTTTATTCTTTTATTTTTATTCCGGTCTACTTGAATCTAAATTTTTTCAAAAAATAAAAGACAATAAAGGAGTGTAGGATAGAAAATAAATGCTGAGCATATACACATTGCGTGCGGCCCTGGTACGCGCCCCCGGTGCCCTTCGTTAAACTTTTCAACTCTCACAATAAAAAATTTCAGCCATAGAACCAACCTTGAAGAGTTAAATATGTCTGTCTCGAGGGGAATCTGGTCTAATTTTAACAGCAGAGCCGCCAGTTTGGGTGTCAATGGCTCACAGCTTAAAAAGGCGCTTCTTTCACCAACTTTGCCAAATGGTCCGGCCACTTTGAAGTCAAGAACAAGCAAAATCCAATACACCTCTCCACTGGCCATGGACAAGGTTTATCCAATGGCATATCAAATTTTGGAAAAGGAAAGTGAAGCAATCTACAAGAAAATAGAAGAAGACTCTTCTTTGACTGCAGAAGAAGTTGAATCTTTAAAGATTGAAGCAGAATTGATGAACCCAGAAGTGATCTTCAACTCGACTTTTGCCACCAAGTCGTTGGATAAGACCCAACCTGTTTATAGACATATTTTGAAGAGGAAGTGGGAATCAAGAGATAAAATGATCACAATGCAAAGATTGGAATCATTGAAGATCATTCCCGATACTTTGCCAACGGTGGATCCAGTTGCAGATATCAAGTTGAGATTCTCCCACAACAACATCTCGAAATGGTTGGAACCTGGTCTTGTTCTTTCCTCAAATGTCACGAGCAGACACCCAGAATTGGAGATTGTCGAATTCAAGGAATCCAAAAAAGACCTATACACGATTGTGATTGTCAACCCAGATACCCCGGATGTTGAAAACGATGGGTATTCCACTACTCTTCAATGGGGTCTTCATAATGTTGAATTGACCAATTCCGATACCCTTTTGGATGCAAAGAAATTGGACCAACATCCAGAGTACGAATTCATCTCATATACTCCTTCCGTGCCGGAAAAGAACACGGGAAAGCAAAGATATGCTGTTTGGGTCTTCAGACAAGATGGAGCCTTGAAATCTCTTCCAACCTCGAGGGAAAACTTTGATATTAGATCATTTGTTCAGGATAATAACCTCTTACCTATTGGTGGACATGCTTGGAGGTCTCAATGGGATTTGAATACTGAGAATGTTAGAAAGATGTACAACTTGCCAAAGGGCAGGGTCTTCACCAGGGAGAGAGCTTAAACCATCATTACTTACTTGTACATATACTTAAAAAACGAACCAAACCGAGAGCTCAATGTGAGCCCATGAGAAAGACAACGCAAGAATCCCGCCCCATGCTAAAGATGGTGTATTCATTGCTGTCAAAGGCCGTTGCTTACGCGTTTTAACATTTGTAAACTTGTTTCTCAATTAAACACCTCGATCCTTTCCAGTGCTATTAACGTGGAATGAAACCAATGAAAGGTTTAACAAAATGAGTGAATATGTGCCTAGTCATTTTCATATCAATATTTGATCAGTTGGCATGAGGGAAAAGGTTCATATCTTTCTTGTGGTGATCTCGATCATCTTTTCGGTCTACAATTTAAAGAGAATGATCACCATTAATAACAGTGTAAAATATATACCAGCTGAGTAAAAATTGGAATTCTTTCTAGCTAGATAGTATTTAACATCTACTTAACTGTCCACCACACATCTTGTTAAAGCTTCTGAAGTAAACTCTGCCTTGAAGATCTTCATCGAGGTAACTTTCACTGCTGAGCACACGTATTACCCAATTAGGATCCACCCGTTTTTTCATAGTAACCAGAAAGTGATGGATGGTAACTTGAAAGAGCTCAATCTGAGAGCTTGGGATGGTGAAGAAAACCTCTTTGAAGTGAAAAAGTCATTAGACTCAAGTTTGAAAAAAAACACTGCTTTTATCAAAAAGATCAAAGGAGGTATATCAAAAGACAGTGAAAAGCCATTACTGGATGCTATCAAATCCACTTCGTTGGAGAAATACATCAACGAAGTGTCGACGGCCTTGTGTGAATCTTTAACAAAGGTTTCAAAACAAAGCGACATGAATTCAGCGGTCCAAATCACAAGTGCATTACATCTGAGATTCGGTCCATCTTTCACACCCTATGTGGAATTATACCTTGTCAATTTCATAACAGGCAATGAGACGCTTGTCGGCAAGGAATTGAAGGAAAAAATGGACCGAATCAAGAACGTGATGAAACTAGTGATGGAATTCCAACTTTGCGGTTTGTTTCGTAAAGTGGAGGATATTCCAAAAGATGAAATGCCGGACTATTTAAAGAAATTGGAAAAACAGGGGAAAGCCAACGTGGCCATTGTTTTGCCAATGTTGAAAGAAGTTATGGCGTTCAATTTCCGTCTAGGAACCACATTGCCGCTTGTCTCCTCATTTCTTAAAAAATATCATGAGTATATGAAAGAGGATAATGAGGCGCTGGATTTGGAAACAAGAACCTATCTGAGAAAGCTCTTTACCTCATACACCAAAACAGCAATCAAAAATACAGAAAGCCTCCACTCCAGTATCCAGAAAAAGGAATTGAAATCCCACGTGATTTCAATGAAAACTGGTAAGGTTGTTGAAGGTATTACCGACGAAATTGAGGACTTGAAGAACTTGTTTGAAAAGTTCAATACGTATTGTGATTCTACGTCTTCTTTGCTTGACTTAGAAGTGCCTCAATTAGTGGAAGAAAAGGAGAATAGCCAAACCAGTGTCATTCTTCCACCAGGAAACACACTGGAACCAATGTGGGAAAACGAGGAGGTAAAGAGGTTTTACACTGATCTTCCCTTAGTAGAGAACTTAGTAGAGGCTCAGTACATTTGTGAGAGTCAATCCAGTAATGAGAAAGCGAAAATCATTGAAGAATTGTTGGTAAAGTTGGACCAAGCTCAGACAGCCAAAGAGGTGAACTCCAGCGTGGAATTTTATTGGATTCATGGATTGAACAACAAATCAAGCAAAAACAAGATCTATCAACATTTCAAGACAATTGAAGATGTCAACAAATTCAGAAACATTGCTAGGTTTTTAAAGATCAACGGGAATCATTTTAAAAAATGTGTCGACGACATCATTGAGAGGTTGGATAAGAGTTTCCGGTTTCAGATCCATCACGATGACTTTGCAGCCAAGGAAATCTTGATCTTTTCGGAATTGGTCAAATTCAAGATGGTCCCGATTTATGTCCTATTCCATAAGGTCAGATCCCTCATTCTGAATATAGATGTCAACGGCAATATCGACCTATTGTCGCTATTATTTGAAGGGTGTGGTAAGGTCTTGCAATTTGATCCCGACTACGCGGAGAACACGAAGGAAATGATAGATTTGTTGAAAAAGGTCAAGGATGAAAGGAAGTTTGTTCACAGTGATTACCAGGCGGTGAGAGTATTTTTGATGTCGTTGAAACGAGTTAATGTTAAAAAGGTGTACACGCCGAAACTGGCAACTGTGGAGGAGAGGTTCATCTCACACTTGATCAAGAAGAAGCTTGATACCCATTCCATTAAATTTGTTTCGAATTATTTGCTGATGTTTGATTGGTCCAAATGGGGGGGGTACATTGAAACGGTTTTGAGTGAGCCTGAGAATGTCAACTACATTAACCTCTTTCCAATGGCTAAGGTGGTGGAGAACCTATCGTTGAACTCTGACAGGGGCATTTGCATCCGAGTGATTGATCAATTGTTGGAGGATGTCACTTTGGGGTTGGAAATGAACGATTATCGCACCAACCGTAGGAGACTTGCACAGGTGAAATATTTGACGGAATTCACCAACTTGGGCATCTTTCCTTCTGAGATGATGATCAAGATGCTCTACAGAATTGTGGCTTTTGGATGGCAGGGAGGGCTTCCTCAAAGGGGAATTGCTAACGATCTGGATGGTGAGACTGATTATATAAGACTGAGAATGGTGACGGTGATAATAAGGGGCTTGAAGTGGACCAAGTTTAGGAAGAAGTTGGATCTACTCACATTTTTGAAGTTTTTTGAGTATTATACCTTCACGAAGCAGGTTCCAATACCGATCGAGGTAGAAGATCAGATCAATTACATGTTTGAAGATGTCAACAACGGTTTAAAGGTTAGGATATTGCGGTCCAAGAGTTTTGAGGAATCACTTGCCTGCTTGCAGAGAGCCATGGCGGAAAAGGGTCTTATTAGGGATGAGGAGGAAGAGGAGAATGATGATGATGAGATCGAACCAAGCGAAGAGGATTCAAGTCAGGATTCCGAGGAGGAGCAGTTTTCGGATGAGTCCCATGAGTCTGACGATTCTGAGGATTCTGACGAGTCCAGTGGGGAACAGGATGATTTGGAAGATATTTGTGATGCTGAGGCCCTTCTTGAGAATCAGTTCCAGCGGGAATTGGACTCACAGTTGAACTCGATGATTAAGGAGGGGCTTCAGTCAAACAGGTCAAATGGTGCCCTTATCAGCGGCACTTTGAGTTCTCGAATTGGCGCACCGGTTGATTTATTGCCCAATAGGCCTGCTCCACAGGGGACTATCAACTTTACCCTTGTTCAAAAGTCAAGAGGAACCAAGGAGAGGGAGCTCAAGGTGATGAGTATTCCTCAGCACAGTGTCATTGTACAGAACGTGAACGATCGTGCGCAAAAGTCCGCCCTTGAGCGAGATCTTATCAAGAATCTTGTCATTAAGTCACACAACCGAACAGAGCAGTCATTGACCCATCTGGAGTCCAAGTCCCTCAACAGATAGGCGTTGCTGAGCACATGAGCATCCCCCTCTTGGTCCAATAAGATCAACCTAAAATTTTTCGCCCTAACTCAACGCTCTCTTATAACCAAAGATGTCCTCGACCTTGAACGTGTTCAGATACGCTGCCCTTATTGCCGGTGTTGCATACGGTTTTTCCACCGATCTTTCTCTTGCCAGCGCCGCCTCAAAGAAGGCTGAAGAGCAAGCGTTCCAAAAGAAAGTTGCTCTTATTGCTGAGGCCAAGGCAGAATACTTGAAGCAGCAACCAAAGAAGGTAGAAGCCACCACTGGATTTGACTTGGAAAACCCAGACTTGGACTTTGCTAAGGCCATCGACTCCGCCATTGCCTCATTAGAGTGAATCATGTATCACGCGGAAATTCTCAACCCAATTCAATTCAACTACCAATGTATTAAGAAGGAATACCTCTAGACCGTATTTATTACCAAACCCCCAATGGGTTTTGTGCAGATTTTAAAGACCGATGAAGGTTTATTTATTTATTTATTTGGAAACTCCAAGACAATCGCTACAAGGTGCGGCTTTTGCTACTGTGGTGGACTCAGTTGATCCCATACCAACGATAATACTGGTAGGCGACTACCTTGTCTTCTACCCCCGTAGCTTCCCTTAGTAACAGCCATCTCCTTAACGGACCCGAACCAAAAAAAGTTTTCTATTATCTTTACCCCACTCATTAAATGATGTACACGAGGGTGGTGAATAGAGCTGTGAGCAAGCAGGGCCGATTGCTTCTCAGACCGCTGCGAATTCTACCTGGCCAACGGAGAAATTTCTCCTATGCCACAACAACAGTAACCCCAACAAGAAGACAATCATGTTTTATCTTTGCTGGAGGTTCAATAAGAAGTATTTCCCAGAGGGAGCCCTACAGGAGATTCCGCTCCTACAAATCAGGGGATCAATTTAGCAAGAAGTTTGTGGGCCAATCCTTAGAATACACCGTTTCGGTGGCATACTCACCAAAAGATAGAGGTGGAGATTTGGATGTGGACAATGACGAGGGTGGAGCGTTCCTCTCAACACCCACCGTGTCTACAACAGGTGAAGACAATTACATAATGGCATACACGGATTTGGGGCTTGTGGTTGGGGTCTTGGACGGTGTTGGAGGGTGGTCGGAACAAGGGTTTGATTCCAGCGCAATTTCAAGAGAATTGGCCCAAAACGTCACTAAGGTGTACCTGAACCACCCAGAGTGGGAACCAATGGACATTCTCAACGAGGCGTTTCATTTGGTCAAAAAAGAGGGCGTGGTACAGGTGGGATCCACAACAATCTGCTTCGGATTAATAAATTCCCAAACAAACATCCTCAAAGGTTTGAACTTGGGAGACTCCTGGTTTGGAGTGTTCAGAATTAACGAAGGCAAGTACAAATGCGTTTACCAATCTTTGGAGCAAATTTACTATTTTAATGCACCTTACCAGTTATCAATAATTCCAAATGACTTCCTTCAAGAGGCCAAAGCAAGAGGTTCAAAATATTTGATGAATCAGCCTCAGGACGGCCAAAATTACCAGTACAAGCTTGAATCCAATGACGTGGTTGTCTTTACCACTGATGGATTGGTCGATAATATTCTACCGGAAGATATTGAATTGTATTTGAATGATCAGGAGGACCTTTCGAAAGATTTGGGCAAAATCAACCAGGTGATGGTGGACCAAACCAAGGTCTTGAGTTTGAACACAAATTTCAAGTCCGTTTTTTCCCAAAAGTTGTCGAAAGAAACAGGTCAACCTTACATTGGGGGAAAGCCTGACGATATTACGTCAGTGATGATTTACGTTAAATAAGTTATATAAGAATCAAGTCCTACGATATTACGCCAATGATAATTTACGTTAAATAAGTTATGTCAGAATTAAGTCCTCTTGGAAACATCCCAATGGGGATTCCAACGTGAAAGTATAGAAGCACTTCTCCGGTTCATTCACCACTTTTATAACGTTGCTGAGACCACATTGAAATTCCACAACAGCAGAACGTACTGGGCCGTTCCAACACCGTGCCCCATGGTTGAACTTTAACTTGTAATGGGATCCATCCTCGTCATATTGGATTGAATCAAAGTGGCCAATTTTAACACTGGACCCCTTATTATCGATTTGGTTCAAATCCCCATTGAGGGTTATTGTATACCTATAATTGTTCAAATCGTTTTCTATCTGGGTATTCAGAGACCGCAGGATCCCTGCAGGGCCAAAATCTTGTTCAATTAAAGAATTCTTCCTCTTTATCTCTTTTTCCTCATTCTTTATCTTATTGGCCAGTTCGTCAACTTTGGTCTCCAATTGGGACAAAGACATATCGGTGAAATCAACGGAAGATTTGCCCACCAACGAATAGATGAATTGGGAAAGAAAGCCCTCAACATATTCCCACCACGATATTTCTGTTTGTAATGGTATTTGGTCTATCTGGTCCTTCAATTCTTGGATTGACGATAAGATGTTCTCCAATGATAACACGTCTTGGTTCTTGTTGGAAACGTAATCGAGGTATCTCTGAGAAGCCTGTTTCACAGCAGGATCATTAAAGTTATGATTATATTGATCATTCATATCTTTAAGGATATTTTCAAGAGTTTTCACTCGACAGTCCAGATTCGACATTTTACCGAATTCACTTTCAACAAATGATTGCATATTGATCAATTTATCGTGGAGATTACTAATTACAAGCCCTTTTTTCTGTAAAGAGGCCTTCTCATCTTTCCGTGCCTCCATTTGACTTAATAAAATTCGATTGGATTCTAATTGGGCACCTAATTTCTCTACATCTTCCTTCAATAGGGCTTCCTCGTGTCTACTTCTTTCTTCAATCTTTTTTTTCAATTCCAACCCCTTTTGGATCATCTCATTCACTCTTTTGGCCTCCTGCTCATACTGTCTTTGTAACTGGGCACACGTGTTAGGACATCCTTCCATTTCGTCGGATCCATCACAGCAGTCGCAGACACCATCATTCACCAAGGTGGATCTTATCCATTTGGGTTTGAACCCCTTATTTTCGCAATAAAACATCTCTCCATATGGTGTGCCGGGCTCGTCAGAGCCATCAGGACAATCCCTATATCCATCGTTGATTCTACTCATTGGTATTTTCACCTCCGGGTGTCCAATGCATTGAAACATTTGTTCTTCATTTGGTAAATAGTGGTGTTCCATTTCGGGAGACACTCCTCTCACGGAACCAGCAGCAGTGGGTACCAATAAGAGCCAAAGACATCGCATTTTGATGATAAAAGTGGCAGATCGTAATTGGGTTGTTACGTAATCCGCTCACATGCTCTTAAAATACCCGCTCAGCATCACCTTCGTATAGGCCCATGGTAATAGAGCTTTATGACGGTGATGGTAGTTAGTCCGCTCGGTTATGGCGGATTCTACTTGTAAAGTAATCTCATGAATGTGGTCATCATATTAAGTGTATAAATTAATTTACAGAGCTGTTACAATCGAGCATTTTTTGTGATATTCCCACCAGTGGGGCTGTAATGATACAATTGCTGTTGTCGGGATTGTTGGAATGGTAGTTGCATGTGTGGTGGATTGTACACTGATGTCATCGTGGAAGTTGGTATACCGTTGGCCATGTTGTAGTATCCATTCATGTATATATTTTCGTGTGGCACCTGTTGCTGTTGCTGATGCTGGGAATACCCCAGTGGAAGTTGGATTAGAGGTGATTGTTGAAGTGATTGGTGTAATTGAAGATGTGATTGTGGATGTGATTGTGGGTGTGATTGTGGGTGTGATTGTAAATGGGCCTGGGGGTGAAGGGTATGGCTCTGAGGGTGGGTCTGAATGTGGGTCTGAGTAGGTGATTGATGTAGAGGGAGGTGCGATGGCGGCGGCTGGGGAGGCTTCTCCTGCAGCTGTGGTGGATAGTACAGGGAAGTCTGCATCGGTGGCGATTGTGGCTGGAGAAACTGGTGATGTTGGTCATAATAAATGGGTGTCTCATGAGCAAGGCCGGCCATTGCCAGGGGATAGTACCCATTGGAGTTGTAGTCAATTGTGTCCCGTTCCTGGTCCAACTGCTGCGTCGCAACCTGCTGTGTTGGCTTGGGGTAAACACACTCTCTATTACCCTTTTCACAATTTTTACACACATTCCTTGTCTCATCGCATTTCACACGGCGTTTCCTACAGGTGTAGCATCCCGTTCTCGACCTTCTCGAGAATGCCCTCTGTCTCTTCTTAGGATCCAGTGGTCCCATTCTTCAATTAATAACAAGTCAAGAAGATGAAGATGTGCTCGTAGGGAGAAATGTGGGCGATGATTAAGCGACGTCACTATTCAATGAAAACGACAATTCAGGCACCCCTCCAGGAAGTCTTTCGGCGCTCAGTTTATGTCCCCTCCGGCATTGCGGCCTCCTCTTTTGTGTACCTTTTTTTGACTACTCGTCAGCTGCATTCCCTGCATTGTGCAGAGTTCCAAATGAGCAGGTGCAGTACTGCACAGGCCAGTCACAATAAAAAAAAGCAGAAAAAGTGGGCAATATCCCTCTACAACTGATGAATATTAAACAGTAGCCCCAAATCTCGTCTTTGCATCATCTGATTTCCCCTGAAATGTCTTTAAATATCCTCAAACCAAGCCACCTGAACACCGGCCGAGCCGACCAAAAAAAGACCTCCTACAACTTCCCTTTTGGGACAACCCTTCCGCCATTCGTAATAAATCATAGTGGGCGTTGTCCGGTCAGAGTGGTGTAAACCATGTCTTTTCAAATTGAGTTCGTATTGGATAATTCGAATGCAGGGAAACTTTTTGAGGTGCTTTCGGGCATTTGTCGGCTTTTGACGGGCCCAAGTCGATGCCCATGTATGATATGTGGCGCATGCAGTTGCTGCGCCTCTAATAACCAAATTGCCCGATTAGGAAATATGTAAACAAACACCCCAAACCCAGTGAAAAGTGGTGTTTGTCTTACCAACAAGATAGTGATGGATCGTTTATGTGGTGAGGAAATGAAGGATATTCCGCCTCTTGATGATATAAGGGCCTCTGCAGTGATATTCTCCGGTAGAGACCCCCTTCTGGGAAGAGTGGTGATCATTCTTTTCAAATCAGAAGATCCAGATGGTTACCTGTCATCGATCTTTATATCAAAACATGGTCACGATTATCACGACAGTCTGAACATTTCCTCAAATTCAAAGTATAGGCCCGCAATCATTAATCTACCCAAGGGCATGCAGAAAAGTAAGGTGAGAAGATCCCTTGCAGTGTCAATTGTGAAATCGTTTGCAAGGCTTTCAAAAGACGTTGTGACGATCCTACAATCCCAAACAACCGGATTTATAGACTGGGATGAAACAGATGCAGGAAATCTTGCTTCAACAATGGTCCCATTCAATGAATCAAATCTGCAACAATCCCTCACCTCCGTTGAAAAGTTGGGTTACCTGTCAAAAGAAACATTCAATTCATTCATTGTGGACGTCATCTACCAGGACATACCCGAATTGACAGATTCCAATAACACACTAGCATTTCTACTGGGGGATCAATTGGATCAATTGTTCGATCCCTTAACAGAATATTCACCCGAACCAACAGAAAGAGCTTACAAACCCCCGCAAAATAACGAACCCAAGGTCAAGAACCCTGCACTGATCGACCAGATTTGCAATGAGCTCATCACAGTGCAAAGAAATTTCACTTCCAACATGGTGAACGTCCTCCAAAACTTCATAGTGCCATTAAGAATCGTGGTTTTAAAATCCAACGTCAATGGTTACAATACAACAAAATTGAACCAAATTCTTCCCCCAACAATAGACGAAGTGACTAGAATTAATTGCATCTTCTTGGATATCCTCAAATCCGCTCAAGGTTTTGGTTCTTATGAAATTCTAAAGGCTTGTGGCACAACTATACCATATTTTTATAAAGCCCTCATGAGAAATCAGGCCGCCACTAAACACTTCAGAGACAATTTTGTCACCCTAGTGAGTGATTTACAAAACCAGGGTTTGGACCATCTTTTAACCGTCGACAAGAGCACAATAAATGAAATAGTCCATTCCTCCCTCCACCTAACGAAACTACGTTTGATTATCCATAGATTGTACAAATCTCACAGTTGGCCTGAATATTTGCAAGCTAATGTGGACCAGTTCATTAAATCGTGTGATGAAACAATATCTTCCTTTGCAAATGATACCCTAACTCCATACAATGGCCGTATATTCACTCCAACAGGTAAGATATTAGCCGAAGTGGCTAAAGGTTGGCCCTCCGAATTACAATACGGTTGGTTGACCAGAAGAGTGGTTGCAATTTTTGATGCAACAGATTTGCTTGCCAGTGACGTTCAAAATAGAGGTGTGATTGTCATATTCAGTGATCACATCCTTTTTCTAAGCATCACCAATGATGACGAGTATTACTCCGATTATTGGACTTCTGCAACAAACTTGACTCACAAACCTTCAGTTTCAGATATTCTCATGCATTCACTAATCAACGAAACACCATTCAATAAATTACCTAATCTCAAGGTCAAAAACTGGACTCAGATTAACAATGTCGATGCATCCCACTTTAACGACTCTATGGTCAAATTCTATGACCACACGCAGGATAAATTTGTCAACCTCTATCAATTGGATCAACCCTTGGGTAGACAAATGTCTGAAATGATCTCTAGATCAAAAATTTTGAACAAATCACAATCGTTTCACTTGTTCCTTGGCCATACCATCAACAGAAATCTCTACTTTGTAACACATTCCCATAAGTCATACATTGAAGAAAAGTCGAAATCGCCTGTTGTAGTTTTGTTCAATACAAAATTTGAACCAAACCGGTTAGTTAACGAATATCAAAACGCACAATGTATCATCACATTAAACTTTGTCAGGGATACAGTGCTTAAAATTGAAGGGATTTCATTCACTTCAATAATGGATAATACCGTTGAGATGGAAATTCCTCTCAATGATCTAGAGAGTGTACTGACAAAGATAATTTTAGATTGGACCTTCTACATTGACCACATAACAAATCTTTGTAGAACTCAATACATTTCGGAAATTAATCAAGTGCTCAACACCCATCTATATCAACTTTTGTCTACCGAAACGGATATTCAATGGGCCAAAGATCAAACGAAATTGCTAGACCGGGCTCAAAAGTCAAAGAGAGAGCAGGCTATAGTTTTAGAACAATCTCATAAAAGAGTCCAATCGTTAGATGCCTTGAATTATGTTGGTAGATCGGATACCACAAAGGTGAATAAAAGACATAGTAAAGTGAAATCATCTGCAATATTTAAGATGTTCACCAAAGAAAAACCGTCCCAGACTGACTCTTTGAGTGTATCATCGAGGGGCAATGTCGCGGAAGATCAAACTGAAGGAAGTATATATGTCACCTCCAGGTTTGAGTTTCCGAAGGAAAATGTCACCAGTGAGCAAAATCAAACCCTCATTAAGGGAGTCAAGTGTGCCAAACTAAATGAGAAAGATGGAAATGCCAAGGGATACAAAGATTCAGTTGATTTGATGGCTAAATTGGACAAACAGGATGAATTCGATGATGACCTTTTTGAGTTTAATAAAAAGAGTATACCCGAGGCATCACATCACATAGAAATCAGAAAGAGTCCAAGAAAGCTTCAAACATTGGAAGTGGAACCAACAATGACAAATAAACCAGTTGAGACCTTGGAAGGAAAAACACCAATAGTCAATAAACCAATCAGATCAGCCATCTCGAAACAAGTGGGGATTTCCGTTCCTGCTCAACGATCAGATAAGACCTCATTAAAGAGATCTGACTCTTATTATGTTAAATTCCAGGAAATGAGAAACAAACAAGAGGAATTGATCAAAAAGAATGGGATCTCCGACATCTCGGAATTGTCACGCTTGGCCCCAACTGCAAACCTGACGAGTAGACTTCTAATGTCACCGTCAATAAGCAGGCGATTGTCGTTAATGAACATCAACGATGAAGAATCTAGTGAGAATTGGGTCAAGATCGGTAGCAACTCCGATTTGAAGTCGATTGTCAACATGCCGGCATCGAAAATTACAAACCTGGACCATCTACTAGAAAACCCAATCGAAAAAGTTGATGATACCCAAGAAGAAGATACATCGCTAATTGCTCCAAAGCTCATTATCCAGCCGATATCCGATAAAAAATCCTCAATCAAACTGATTTCCTCGACAGTTATTAAAAGAGTGATCCCCCAACCAGAATTCCAGCCGCCTTCTGACATGGATGATCAAAAGGAAAACGAGAATTCATTTGGTTCCAGTGTTTATGAATCCAGTATTATTGCCGACTTTGGGAGATTTGGCAGCGTTCGTAGTGCTAAGCATTATGAAAACCCTTACATGGGATCGATCAAACCGGTGAATGAAGTTGTGGAAGAAAACACAGTTATAAACAAGGAAGGATCCATTGTTCAATACGTGGATTATGCAAACTACACCGATGAGTCAGCAGGTGTCGATTATTTTGGAGACTTAGGTTTGGACTCCTCTCAGCCAGAATTGTCTTACTTATCTCATGATACAATTGAAGATGGTGGAGTAACGCCAAAAACCCCCGCTGGAATCAAATTTGAAGAAACAGTTGAAATCATTAATCCGGTCAAATTTGAAGAAAGCATGGAACTTGTTGAACCCAATTTTCTTGACTCCATTTCGCTCTGCTCTATTTTAAATGAAACCACCCAAGCTGAGATTTTACTGGGGTTGTGGAATGACGATAATAAATCCAGTGTTTTGAAGAATAGTGAAACGATGATGGGATTACAATCTTTACTCAATGATCAGTCGTATGCTTATCTGCACGCTGTTTTCAACGATGGTCATTTGAGGAAGCGGAACCTGGTCAGAGATCCCACTCACTGGAATTTAACAAAACATACTTCCAAATGATTCTATTTACAGATAAACTTGCTTTTTTAAATACAGGCTCTATTAACCCAACCTTCTATTATTTCTCAAAACCTTTGGTAACCCCTTGACAAACCCCTTATCATTTTCGTTAATAATGAGGAAAACACGACCACTCTGGTTCATACGACCGGTTCTACCTGCCCTATGGACTAAATCGGCGGAATTTTTAGGAACATCCAATAGAATGACATTTCTAATCCCTTGAAAGTTCAAACCCCTACTCAATAAATCGGTACAAACCAACACCTTCAAATTGGGCCTACTTGGATCTTCCAAAGGTCTTGGTGCTTGTAAGAAGTCTTCCACAAGAGCTTTACGTTCCTCAATGTCACTGCTGATTGAAGAAACATCATGACCATATGTCCCTTTCAACTTGTCTGCCACTTTGCCGCAATCTTCCTTGGAATTGACAAATATAAGAACCCTCTTTTCGTAACCCTGTTCGGTACCATCGCAGTGGATCGCATAAAGGGTCTGAGCCAAGGCTTTCATCTTGGAGCCCTTGTATGGGTTAACCGCGGCATTAATGACTCTAAACTCAATAGCCTTTGGAATCTTGTGTAAACTTGGAGTAGAAATTGGCTTTGCATCTGGAAATAAATGGCCAATGGTTTTATTGAATTTTGCAGGATATGTTGCTGATGAAAAAACTAAAGTGTTCATGTTGGTCATATGTTTCAAAATACCATAGGTTTCTTCAATAAACGATTCATCCATTAGAGTATCAGCCTCATCGACCACACAGAAAGAAATCGACCCAAAGATCATTCTTGGATTAGAAATAGAATCATATCTTGATAAAGAATGCAATTTTCCCGGTGTTGTGACCATGACATCTATCCCCTGTTTGAACTTCTCAATGAATACCTTGAAATTGGAATTTGTATCCCATTTCAAAATATTAAAATCGAGTTTGTCAGCCATATGTTCCACTGTTGTGTAGACTTGATCAACAAGCTCGTGTGTTGGAACTAGGATCACGGATTTTATACCTGAGCGATGTTTGATGTATGGTGAATCGTCCTGTTCAACGCCCTTATTAAACGCTTGACGGCCTTCTATTAACTGCTGAAGCAACGGGGCCAAATAAGCCCACGTCTTACCACTTCCGGTTTCTGCGGCTAAGGTAAATGTCGTCAGTATCGAGCCTGGAGGTCTCTTATCATTAATTATCTTGATAGCAGCAGACTGAATAGGAGTTGGACGAATAATCAACCCGTTCAATTCACCTTCACTCTTCACCTTTTTATCTGATGCAATGAAGTTTTGAGACCTCAAAACTGTGTGTTTCTTGATCTCCTCAAGCATGGCTTTTCTAATCTCTGGAACTATCTTTAATTGATCAAAGTCTGTAACCTTACTCACAAATTTGGAAATACCTTCACGAACCTTTTCATCTGGTAATGTTAATCCCGAATAGTTGCCAAACTTATAAGGAGGATAACTGTCTGGATTACTACTTTTCAGTTCTTTTTTATTCACTCCTATTTTCGACTTTGAATTAGGAATAATCTGTCGCTGAATCTTTAGTTTTCTTCTATATTTTGCAGATGATGCATGTCTAATTTTCTGTGAAAGAAAGACCAGTCGCTGCGTCGAAATTCCTGGAGAAACCATCATTTTCAAGCAGAAGAAGAGTGATTCTAAGCAGCTGTATAGGAATAAAATTTTCAGATGGTGTGGCGCATTGTTGTTTTTTTTATTTGATGCGCCACACGCCTCACGCATCAAGTAAAACTGATCTTCCTTGTAATTTCCAGATGGCCGTCGATAGACCCAATGCTCTCTCAAGAGGGGTGCGGGAGAAGTCGAATATTGGCATAAGTGTGAAAAAACCTCACGGCCAGAAAAGGGAGCTCAACGTCTTTCACAGACTCAGTTTACACTCATCAACAGTAAATGACATACCAAAGGGTAAACCCAGTAAGGACTGGAAGTTCACCGATTTTGAATTGGGAAGAAAGTTAGGAAAGGGAAAGTTTGGTAGAGTTTACTGTGTGAAGGAGAAGATTACGGGATTTGTTTGTGCAATGAAAGTTATATCGAAAAAGGAGATTCTCCATTATCATGTTGAAAGACAGTTTGTGAGAGAGATTGAGATCCAGGCCAATGTTAAACATCTCAACTGTTTATCTTTGTATGGCTGGTTTTATGATGAAAAGAATATTTACCTGTTACTAGAATATGCGGCCAATGGAGAATTGTACAAAATGCTGAAAGAGAAGAAGAGATTCGATGACGTGAGGGCCTCTTCCTATATCTTTCAAGTAGCATCAGCATTGGATTACTTACATGGTAAACATATTATTCATCGGGATTTGAAGCCGGAAAATGTGCTAGTTCATTTCAATAATGTCATCAAATTATCGGATTTCGGATGGTCTGCATATAAAACAGAAGATAATAGACGGATTACAATGTGTGGTACTTTGGATTATTTACCACCCGAGATGGTTGAGGCAAAACCTCATGATCATCGCGTTGACGTTTGGTCAATGGGCATTCTACTGTATGAATTGTTAGTGGGTAAACCACCCTTTGAAGAGGATGATCCTGGCTCCACCTATAAAAGGATAGCCAAAGTGGATTTGAAAATACCCTCTTTTGTCAACAGTGATGCGGCGGATTTAATTAAAAGGTTGCTCATATATGATCCTACAAAGAGGATAAAACTATCGGAAGTTCCTCATCATCCCTGGATTATCAAAAATAGGCCTTTTTGGAAGAAATTGAAGGATTGAAAAGTGATGGCGGCGAGTCTACAACATTTTATACCCCCATGCGTTGTCTGTTATACCCGATTTTCTCTCAAAATCATTCTATCAAATCATGAACATCAATTGGCAATTTGAGATCTTCTAGATAGCATATAGGTGGGATTTAATTTGAAATCCCCATTTCAATTTGGTTGTTTGGTAGCGTGAGAGGCAATTTGGAAAGAGAACCATTTCACAAGCATCACCAATTCCAGTGCTTTTTAATTTGGGGTTTCCACACTCAAAAATGGGACGTAATATGTGGAATCGAGTCAAATGATCCACCACTAGGCCAACTTCGTGCTGTTCTAAAAATTAGAGAGAAGCCAAGAAAGCTCCTCCAACCCACTTCTAGAAAGTAATTAAACTTTATATGCATTTACTATTTGCTGTCGACGGTCTCTTCTTTATATTTCTAATAAACACCCATTTGTTTCGATGTCACCATGGCTTCATCTCATCTTCTGCCAAGCGACCAATTTTCGGCTTTCTTATCTCCTAAAAACTTAAACCCGATTTCGGAGAAAAAGTTGTCAGTAACTCCGGTAAAGCGGAATTAACGTCAAGTATAAATTGCATTTCATATCCCGCAAATACCTCCAAATAACAGCTGAATCTCTTCATCATAAACAATGCTTAGACAATCAACTACTACCCTTGCAAGATCAATGATGAGATCGGCAACACCAATGAAGATCGGTATCCAATCCCCCTTCATTAATAGAAGATTCTACACTACCGATAAGAAACCGGAGGATCCAGTGGATTATCAAAGGTACTGGCAAAACGAATACAAGAAACATATGTACAATCGGTACGGCTATCGCAGGTGGTCTTTTATGAAGGTCATCTTTGGAGCGTTCTTGTTTGTGGTGACAGCTAGGTTGGCTTTTCCTTATTGGTTTGAGGGACGCAACTGTGGCACCAGAGGGGAATATTATAAGAAGGTAGTCAACGACGACGGGAGTGTAACATATGAACAAGTGAAAAATTCCAATTGGAGAGACGAATGGTGGCAAGATAGAAAATCAATGAAGAGAGATTTTAACGAATTTCTGGAGTACAAACAATGGAAGAAGGATCTGGAAAATAAGAAGCAGATTGGTGAGGATTCATTTTCTACCAAATGAAGGTTTAAATATATGTTTTTTAATGAAACGATGCTGTATATATGAAAAAGACAAGACGCCCTATGAAGACGCTATTTGTAACAATATCTGGCTTTTTTCCAATCAAAGAAAGGAGTAGAAAAAATGGTAGAGTATTTGATCCAATCCTTAGCTTTTCTATTTGCCATTATTTTTGGTAGCTGGATGTAGATTAGACTGATTCTTGTGGGAGGTATTCAAAGTGGTTATAGCACATCGTATACCTTAGAAATAAAATTCCAAATGTTAATCTGCAAACATTCAAATGAAATCATTGCCAATTAAGTAAAGTCTCTATAAATATCCTCAAAAGGGACGACGTTATTAAATTGATTGATTCAATTTATGATAAAACAACGTGTTTGCTAGGAAATGACAGAAAGGTAGTGTTGCGGATTTCCCTGTTGAAGCTGGTGTTACTTCTGAGTCGCCTATTGTGGAGTCTCAATTGAACAATAAATCCTGGAACAACATTTTCAAGTTGTCCATGAGGAAATATCCAAAGACATTAAAGAAGCAAAAGTGGAACCCAATTAAAAAGTGGACTTCAAGATACGGAGTTGGCTGATTGTAAGATATGATTTTACTTCGGTCAATTGCAATTCTTAGTTAGTTGATTCAAATCGCACTACCCACCGCTCAATGTTAAACGTAATTAGGAGGCCCCTGCAATTTAGGCTTCGTGGTGCGAAAAGAGAGATTGAAGTAAATGATGCTCTAAAGGTAAGAGCTAAGGCTCCTTCGTTTCATCCTAGTGAAAGATATCAATTTATTTGCTCAGGACCTCCGTCACTCTACGTATATAATCATCCTTGTGGTATTAATTTGTTCAAACATATACATTTATTTACAGTCTCAACTCTCCAATCTCCACACCTTCCTTTTCCAGGATAGAACTCTTAAAGTTATAGATAGGCATCAACCGGAAAGGTAACCATTCTTCGTTTCCTTCAAATGACAAAACCTCTTCAGAATCCTTATTTTCATCCAAAAATACCTCAGATAGTTCCTTGTAGAGGGTTAATAGGTCAACAATATTTTTGGTATCGCCCTTGTTCAATTCATATTCGTTGACAAATTCCATGAATTTATCGATTCTTTTGATGTAGTCAGTAAAGAATTCAATCAAATATTTGATGAATGTGGACTGAATTTGGTCCACCTCCTCTTGAGATAACTTTTCATAAATTGTGTAACACCTTTCATAACCCAATTCAATATCATTGATATCTAATTCATCTTGTTGGGTTTCGTTTTCCTCTTCCTTAAATTGAGACCAGTCAATCGAGTCAATAAAAACAAAGTAGGAGTAGAATTCTTCTACGTTGACCCTCACTTTATGAATTCTTCCATCTTGAAATGTCAAGAGTAGTTGGACATTAGGTGATTGTCTTAGCAAGAACAATCTTTCATTCAAAACTTCGTTATCCAATAACTCACTTTTAAAGTACCCAAAAACAGGCAATTCCAACACTTTTTCTGTATTTGACCTTGGAATGAAGCCATAATTCATAAAAAACTTATTCAAGTCTTCCAACTGGGAGTAGCTAATAAACACTTCAAATTCTTCACCAGTCTTGGGAATCTTTTTCAAATCCAACTTCAAGACTAGGTCTTCGCTTGATCTATCCACATCAAAGAAGGCATTCGCCAATTCATTATCATGATTAACAAAATCTAAAATTGGAACCAACGTAACATCCACTTCATAATCATCTTCATTATCATGTCCTACTACACCTCTAGGTATTTCTAAAGTTCTAGATCTAACTGCCATATTCAATTGTAAAATTTCATTTGATGATATAACGACGTTGAATTCATCTAAGATCCATTGACTCAATTCTTCCCACTTTTCATCGACCAAATCCATTCCCAAAGCCGCAAGAAGTGAATTGCCCTCAAAGGAACTAAGGAAATCCTCAATTAGATGCGGGTTATCGCTGTGCATACCCTCAATATGAGTCTCTTTCAATATAGATAAATACGTTGTCAAATACTGACACTGTTCCAATCCCACAAAGGAACAGTTCTCCTTTATATTGCTTTCTATCAGTACCATGAACCCTAAGATATACCCAATTATTATTGTAGTTTCTGTGATGTTTGTAAGTTGGATATACTTATTCAATAATCTTTTCACCAGTTGAGCTTCCTGTGGGTGGAGGCTATCAGTCAGCTTCTTTAGGGTTTGTATGTTGAATGGAATCGAATAAGGGATTCTCAAAACCTCAAGGTGGTCGACGTCAGTAGCTCCTTCAGTTGTCTCCTTTGAACCAAGTCCAATTTGATGAGATTGACAAAAGACACCAATGCCGCTATTTGAAGTGGATTTCACAATTAATTGTTCATTGCGGCTAATTCCCATTTCAATAGACCACTGGGTCCATTTCTTCCATTCAGGGAGATTCCTACTGAACATGATAAAGAAAAGAAGAGAACAAAAATAGAAATAGTATAAATATGTGTATATGATTTTTTATAAAAGCAAATATTAAATGGTTTGGATTGCAATTTTATTGTGGTAATGGTCATGAAATGAGTATATTAGAAGCAATATTCTCGAATCTTTGACTTGTGATTTTTATGTAAACTTTTAACAACTCCTGGTATAACCTTCCATTTTCTTTGGCCAATTTTTCCAAACCCTTGGTATCTAAAACCCAAACAATGGAATCGACCTCGGCTGTATATTTGATGGTTCTATCAGATGGTGTGATAACCAAGTCACCAAATAAGGTCAAAGGTAATTCCGAAGACTTGATATTGAAATTCAAGTCATTAAAAGTGATATCAAAGTTGATCATGCCTTGTTCTACAAGAAAGAGACATGGTTGATGTTCTACCTTGTCATAGATCAATTCGCCTTGTAAGTATTGAACCCTTCTCAAATATTTACACAATTGGGACCAAAACGTCTCATCTGTAATATCACTAACACCCTGAATGATTTGCAAAATAAGGTAAAGAGGCTGTTTGGAGGTGAGTGATGGAGACCTCTCTTGTCCTCTTGGTCTCATCAACTGATCCATTTGTCTTTGTTCGCTTTGAATTTGCTTATGTGCAGCAGTGATGAAATTGTGAGTTCTTGGCGTGCCCAAACTAATGGGATCGCCATATGAGGGTGATCTGCCCAATTGGTCACTATAATAGGAATTGATGGTCATCTTCTTTTTATCAATTGGCTTTTGAGGTTGTTTTTGGATTAGCTCCTTATAATTTTGAAGGAACCTATTCTCACACCATTCCAAGGCAGAGTTCAAATTGTTGAAAAGTTGGATTCTTTCGGTATGGTCCTCTTCTTCCCAGAGACCACAGAATTTGAGAGATTCCACAATACCCGACTTATCCTCAACAGAGGAAATCAAAAAATAGCAGTCTCTTTCCATTAATAGATTTCTGATCCTTTTGAACCCTTCAGCGGCAGAAAAATCAACTGTCAGGACGTTGTGCAAATCCAAAATCAAATATTTGATTGGTTGTCTCTTAAAATTGGCATGTTCGAACATCCCTCTGATTTCATTCTCCAAACCACCAATTGATCCAAAAAAGATCGACCCATTCAACTTCAGAATACAGATTTGCTTACCAACCGCTCTTAGAAATTGCTGTTGTTTTGGATGTCTGACAACAATTGATTTGGCATATTCACCCGTATAAATTTCTCCAATGACCCTTTTAGATCCTGCTTCAATAACGAATGAAACACATGCCAATAATACACCCACAATGATACCAATAACAAAATCAAGAGCACCCATAGTTATCACAATTATAACGATTGTAGCGTATTCAAACTTTCTCAATCTTCCAATTGTATCCCAAATTGATTCCTTTAGTAATTCGTAACCCAAAAGATAAATGAGGGCGCCCACCACGCACACTGGAATGAACCCGATAATAACTGGACCTGCCAATAAAATACAACCTGTTGCGATCGCTAACATTACGCCACTCAAACGAGAATCTGCCCCTGCTCTGATAAAGAGAACGGAATTGGTGTACACCAAATAATTCTGGATTGAACCCAAAGCACCCGACACAAAATTAGAAACACCATGAGCAATCAGCTCTCTATCAACATCATATTCGTCCATGCCGGCACTCAATGCCAAGGCTGGGACGTTGATTGGAACATGAAGAACTCCAAAAAAGGTCAAAGCCAACATTGTAGGCAGTTGATCCAAAATTAGCCACCAATCACACAATTTAAAATCATAATGATTGTAAAATGAGTACCATGGTTCATTCGAAGATTGTGCAGAAAAAACCCAACCATACTCTCTTGCCATATCTAAATTCCAGTCTCTGACTGCAAAGACGATCAAATGAAAGCAAACAAAGACTGCGATAAAATAGAATGGCACAATCAGTGGGCTCTGGTTGAATTTTTGGATTATCACCAACACTGTCGCCAAGATAAGTGGGGTCAACCATTGGATCAAGGGCAATGGTTCCAACAAGTATTTCAATGTTGGCCAATTGTACTCTAATCCACCTTCCAACCTTGAGGAAACTTCAATACCGGTTATAACCAAGAAATAACCCACACCACCAATACATCCTACAAGGATGTGTCTTGGGAAAAACCCAACAAGCTTACCCAATCTACACCTTCCCAAAATCCCAAAGCAGATACCTGTTATCATTGAAGAGATTGCAAATGAGAAGATTGTTGTTGATAGAATCCTTGACTGGGACAAGGGATCATCATCATTTTGCAAGGAAACCATTATACTGGTTGCCATTTGATGGAAAAAAGGGGTGACTTCGATCATTTCCGATCCAATACCGCTTTTGAAGGCAGAACCACCAAGAGAAAAAACCAATTGTGAGATCACTGTAGAGACGTAAAACATCGACAGTCCTGAAGGTCCCATTTTTGAAAACGCTACCTCACCAATTGGAAACATGATCATACCATAGGATAAGGCATCTAAGACGTTTAAGAGAGTTCCTAGGAAGACTGCAGGTAAATAGCGCACAGGTTTCTCAATGCACTCTCTCAAGATTGTCTCTCTATTGGCGTATCTTATACTATTATAAGTATCACATATTGTCTCCAAAACTCCTCTCTTTCTATTCTTCAAAGACTCAATGTCAATTCTATTGGCGTAACTATAATTATCATAGTCAAGGTGTTCTTCATTCACTGTTGAGCCATAGTTAGAGACAGATGATTTATTGCATGAGGCCAAAGGGGATTCCATTTGGTTTTCTACCGATGATGACTCAGTTTCATCCATACCCACGTCGGCAAAGTCCGCGGTATCTTCATGGACAGATGTGGCTGAATGGACCATGTGATCTGACAACACATCCTTGTCTATATATGAAGAATATATGAAGGATCTGGAAAGAGGGAAATAGCTGGAACCACGGGGAGAACTGTCACTTGAAACCCTCTGTTCCATGGGTATAGCAGCAAGATCACCACGTGATAAGTGTGGCATAGCAGAATAGAAGTGATAAATATTCAACAAGTGTGGATCGTGGTGGATTTTTCACTCTTTATATAAAATGTATAGATTGATAAGATTTTACAATTCATCCTTCTCCAATTCCTCAGTTAATGCCCCACAAGCTTCGATGGTGACAGCTGTGACCGGTCTATCACCGTAAGAAGTTTTTGTGTTTTCAACACCGGAAACAACGTCCATACCGTCAACAACAACACCAAAAACGACATGTCTACCATCCAACCATGGGGTTGGAACTGTAGTGATGAAGAATTGAGAACCGTTAGTGTTTGGGCCGGCATTGGCCATCGACAACATACCAGATCTATCGTGCTTGAGCTTGAAATTCTCGTCGGGAAACTTGGCTCCGTAAATTGATTTACCACCAGTACCATTGTGGTTGGTGAAATCACCACCTTGAATCATGAAATTCTTAATAACTCTGTGGAAAGAGGATCCTAAGTAGCCCATTTCAGGCTCCTTGGAGATTGCTAATTGGTAGAAGTTTTCAACGGTCTTTGGAACAACGTCACCAAACAAACCAATAACAACTCTACCAAGTGGCTTGTCTCCTTGGACGAGATCAAAGTAGACCTTGTGGGTAATTTCTGGCAACTGCTGGGGTTCAGCGGCAGCAAAGACGTTTAATGGGAATAAGAGGGCCCCTAAGACCAAAACAATCAAGCTGGCAATTATCTTCATATCCATTGGAAAGAACCGACACGTAGTCGGGGGTGGAGCAATTTCAAGATACTTGCGCGCTCATGTGCTCAGTAACGAACAAGAAAATAAGTAAATAACGAGTAAGCAGAAAAGCCAGCAAACAAGCGACCAAACAAAAGCTGTGATGTTGTTATGCGTATGCATGATTAACGGTAAATAAAAACCAAGTCACAATCAAGCAAAAACATGATTCAAATGAGGACAATGAGTTTGCGGATTTAAATCTTTCAAGCATAAGCGCTATTTTTCATCCAGCTAAAGGGGGTTATAAGGTAGAACCACATGCTAGTAATGCAGCGAGTATTATATCAAACGTGCAAGCAATATAGGTAAGTTTTTACCTGCATTCACCCAGATCAGCAATGGAATGACTAAACAAATAAATTGAGATTGAATGCAGACACCACTCATCGCCAACACTAACGTCTGCCAAAATAGTGAGAAACATGCAAAATAGCAAGAAATGACAAGAGAAGGAAGGGAGCACAATAAATTTGTGACCTCTGCTTCGTCAAATGTTCTCATGTCTGTGGAAACGGGATGCCGCATCAAATAGGTGTAGAAAATCTGATCACTCAGAGATCTTTTTTGTAGAAGTTTCTGCTTAGATGATACGCCATTTCATCTAAGAATCAAGAGTTAAAATGAATAAATAAGCAAACTCCATGGGGAAGCAAGCAAAGACACTTACTCTGCTTTCTTCATCGTAATTTCACTTGCCCAGCTAATGATAAAGGGCTGAAAACAGTAAATGAACAAAATACAGTGAAAAACACGTGAAAACAACAGACACACACGCAGAGCTTCCCGTGTTAGATAGCTCAGGAAAAGTATCAGAATGAGATAAGGGGAGAAACCAGTTTTATATTTGCAGTCTACCATATTCATTGTTGATCTAAGAAGGGCAATAATTCGATACAATTCCTTACTCAATAGGATAGCTTTCATTGAAATATAAGCTCCTTGATGTGTAGATCAAGTTAATTAATTATATTCATACTATAATTTTTACATTTTTTGATACCTTTGAGATAAGTGCCACTCTTAGGATGAAAATAAACACCTCTTTTCTCATTTTCATTTTACATGTTTAGAATCACAGAGTCATATTTTTGATTTTAGTACCTTACCAACGCGCACAACCTGGCAAAGTTTTCATTTCCATTAGAGGCTACTCCTCTGGAATATAAGAACCCGTTAATTGCTGCTGATGTTCTGAGTACAATGCATTGAATTTTAATCTTTTTTCTTTTATCTTCTATACATAAAATAAAAGCGGTAACTAAAAACCGATTAAATTTGTAACCTATCAACAGTATAAGTGACCTTCTTGTTTTCTTGTGTAATATTACCCATCATTGGTAAGATCATTGAAGTCTTAGATTTTTGATGTAAGACATTATTCTTCTCCTTCTTGACCTTCTTGGACTTTTTCTTTGTTTTGACAGAATTCAATGCTTGATCAACAAGAATGCCCAATTGAGAATCATCAAGCAAATCTTGGGCCTTAAATTTGGTCCGTATAATCAAGTTATCCAATTGGCTTTCATCATTGGAATAATGCAAACTCAAGACAAGACCATTGGAATCAATAAAAGAATTTAAAATCTCATAACCTGTGTTCAATTGAAGGATTCTATTGATGATTTTGTCCAAATTGAAACGGCCATCATCGAGTCTTCTTCTGTTCATCAACTTAATCGTCTCTTGAGTGATTTCCTGGGTTGAGAAATCAATTGTCATACGAGAGATGATGTCTCTAAAGATTTCATTATTGTCAACTAAACTCAATTGCTCAATTAAGTCGATACATGGTATGCTCACACAAGTGACAATAGCCTGTCTCAACAACCTTGGGGAAATTTGTAAAACATTCAATAAACCCGGGGTGAACTTCTTTGGGAAAAGCGGATGAGTCAATAAATACGTCAAACCTAATTCCGGAATATTCTCCTCATTAATCGACAATTTTTGAGTTTCATCATCAAATTGGAAGAGCATCTTTGTTATCAATTTGAAAAATTTTGGATCAACAATTCTATCCTTCTCATATTCGTACACTTTGAGTTCATCGAAATCAGAATTCTTTTCACATTTTAAAAAGGAAACTATTGATTTTTCCAATTGGCTGATATCACCCTTTGATTTCAATTGATTGAATTTTTTAAATGCATTGATTAATTCATCTGATTTTTTCTTCATCTTTAAATTGATACCATCGACATCATCACCTGATTCCTTTTGATTGATATATTGAGTGAAAGCAATAAATTCATCATTTGGTTCATTTGGCAATGCCTTACCCAATGCATCATTCAATTTACCTAACCCTGTGTCAATTGAAACATGTTGGATTTGTGCATAATTCTCCTTAATATTCTTTAAAACAACTAAGGCAAATGTAACCTTTGATCTTATTGTATTCCCTTGGACAATTGGAACGTTCAATAAAGTTGCTAACCTTGGTGGCTTGATACTACCCAACTCTTTAGACCTTGGGTATAAATCCAAATATGAAAGCAAAGCCTTGAATTTCAAATCAATCAGAGCAATTGAACTGCCTTTTGTTATTAGAACTCTATTTGTTGACACTGCCATCATTGAACTTTTTGAATCACTTGGTTCATTTTTGAACACATGACCAACAAAGATCGATTTTTTCCTGTTAACATTGGGTAAATCATAGGCAGTAAGTTCCATTGATCTTGTGTCCAATGTAATCAATTTACCGCTTGGATCATATGTTAATTGCACGCCATCTTTGAAATCAATGAATGTTTGGAAAATCTCCAAAATTTCATCCTTTTTGATTGAGTGGATGGTTATTGTAAAAGTCTTACCATTTGAAGATTTATCAACAGTGAGTAATAAAGTTTCTACCTTGTTTCCTTTTGAATCTAGCTTCAATTCTTCAGGATTGATGAATGTGTGAAATAAAACTTCAGGCTTATCTAATGACCCTCTTTGAAATTTTTCCAAAGGTTCTGATACAGCTTCATCAAAAGTAAATTTGTAAACTTTAATATCACCACTATTTTCCAATATATAAACGTATTGGCCGTCTTTGCTAAATTTTGTATCTAAAATTTCATTTTCAACATTAATGACTCTATCTTTAATCACTTTGAAATGTTCTGGCTCACCTCCATTGATGATACTTCTCTCTTCTTCATTCACAACACTGTCTTCCTCATTATTCGATGGGTTTTGAGTTTCTTTACCATATGAAATGAACTTTAATCTATTCTTATTTCTTTCCTTATAACCAATGACGAAAGTTTTCAAATCATCGTTTGATTCAAAAGAATCCATAGAAGAAACATTAGTTTGTGGTGATAATGAATGAGACCAAACCATCTTCGGTGAGGGCCTTGTGATGAAGGTACCCAAAAATGATCCAGAGATTGAAATGTCAAAATTATTAACGGTTGAATCCAAGATTTTCGATGTTTTACATAATTGTAAAATATCTTGTTTATGTGACAATCTTGGTAAATTTGTGACCACAAAAGCGTCACTTATGGATGCAGACATTGCAGATAATGGTGTAGAATTAGAGATGAATTTGAAAAAAAAAAAATTTTAGGATGATTTCAAGGCGGTGTATTGACAACATGCGACCTGTCAAAAGTGGCAAAATGACAAAAAATATAGTTGTATCATGGCAGAAAAAAAATACTCGCGACGGAGTAACAGTGATAAAGTGACTAAACCGCAGTTGCAGCAGACTAAAATTGTAAATAAAATTGGATCGAAAAGGGCTATGTAATTATTAACTGTATGATTATTATTTCCAAGATAATTACTTTTCAATATTTACTTAAAAAAAACACGATTCACTATTTGATTATTTTATAATAATCTTGTCTAAATATTTTTTTAACTTTGCTTTATGTTAGCAAGAAAAAGCCACACATTAAATTTTTTACCATTAAATCAATCATAAATGATATGATTAGATAGAGAAAATACTTTACATCATTTATATCTAATTTTTACAAAGAATAACGCGTTATTCAAACCTCAATTACAAATTTAAAAATTCAATTATTTATTATCATCTTAAATCATTTAACGCGACGCGTGTACAAGTTCCGCTTAATGCCAGATCAAAACATAACAAGAATTGAATTCATTTCATCAATTACCTGTCAATTAGTTATCCGCTAATAGATTTACAAATACCGTTTGCTGTAATAAGAAATCTCCTATTAAATGAAAACTAATATACAACCCTAAAGAAAATATAACAAACGATAACCAAATTAAATTTAAGCAGAGGCAGAAGAGGTGTACTTGGTGACAGCTCTGGTACCTTCAGAAACGGCGTGCTTAGCCAATTCACCTGGCAAGATCAATCTAACAGCAGTTTGAATTTCTCTGGCAGAAATGGTGGACTTCTTATTGTAAGCAGCCAACTTAGAAGCTTCGGAAGCGATTCTTTCAAAGATATCGTTAACGAAAGAGTTCATAATAGACATAGCCTTTTGAGAAATACCAGTATCTGGGTGAGTTTGCTTCAAAACCTTGTAGATGTAAGAGGAGTATGTCTCCTTTCTGGTCTTGGTTCTCTTCTTAGCGTCAGTGGAAGCAGCGGTCTTCTTACCAGCAGGCTTCTTTTCAGCTGGGGCCTTGGATGCAGTCTTTGGAGCCATTGTTAATTTGATATATTGATTAATGAAGTTTATTTGTTACTGAGGGTGAAGGGGAATTTTGGGGTTTATATACCACCAAGTGTCAATGTTTATTTTTTATAACCAAGATAAATGTTTAGCGAATGGTGTAAATTTTCGATATTTTATGATCATCTTCTTGGAAATGATCAAATTCGCGCTTAATACATTGGACCAGAATTTACTTTCTCAGGAAGTAAAATCTGGTCCGCGATTTCACCTCCAAAAAATTACACAGCCATGATTCACTTTTCTAGTACAAATAGAGGTCAATTCCCCCCTCCATGAAGTTGATTAAGTAAAATTGGATCCATTAAATAAATAAATTATCATGTCCGGTGGTAAAGGTGGTAAGGCAGGCTCCTCTGAAAAGGCTTCAACTTCTAGATCAGCTAAGGCTGGTTTGACTTTCCCAGTCGGTAGAGTTCACAGATTATTGAGAAACGGTAACTACGCTCAAAGAATTGGTTCCGGTGCTCCAGTTTACTTGACTGCTGTCTTGGAATATTTGGCTGCCGAAATTTTGGAATTAGCTGGTAACGCTGCTAGAGATAACAAGAAGACAAGAATTATTCCAAGACACTTGCAATTGGCCATCAGAAATGATGAAGAATTGAACAAGTTGCTTGGTCACGTTACTATTGCTCAAGGTGGTGTTTTGCCAAACATTCATCAATCCTTGTTGCCAAAGAAGACCGCTAAGGTTAAGGCTTCCCAAGAATTGTAAGTTTGAAATTTCTTGGTTGGGTTTTTTTAGTTTTCATTTAGGTTTTCAATTATAATTGTATATTAGCAAATATCTTTTAAAGTATTAGCAACGAACAAACGAATTAAGTTTGTGTGAGTATTTAGGTATGACCATGAATCGCTATATATTTGTAGAAGGAGGGTCAATGTATTATGATTGTATTAGCAATCAGTGATTTTATGAGGGAATTGAGTAATGGTGAGTGAGTTGGATAAATCTTAAGGTACTGATGAGCTTTCATATCGTAACACGTCGTTCGTTTCTTTAAATCATTACGTAATGATAAGGTCAACTGACTGATATTCCGAAAACGCTCATCCACTATTTTTTTTTGATTTTCCGAAATGCTCATCCCCATTTTTCATCATTAATCCACTATTTTTTAATCCGCCCGTTTCAATTACCGGATTTATTATCCGCGTTATATCTTTCGTTCAACCGGTGATATAAAGTGACCATCCCCTCCCTTCCTTTTTCTTTCTTTTCTCAATTCTTTTTCAATTCGTTCTTTTTGAAATGTCAATCAAAAGGTTCGTAACCATAGACAGACATCAAATTGATATTCTACAAAAAAGATTCATTTTATCTACATCTATTGGTGCCACTGAGCCAAAAATAGTTGTTGATTCTCCAAAGGATGAGACCGTTATAATCCCTATTTCGAGGAAGGTGAACCTGCTCGTTGATGAAGTTGACGACTTCAATTTGCCACTTCAATTTGCAATATTATATAATCCTTTTTAATAATAATATAATTAGTTGATTTCAATCAAACAAGATCCCATAGACGAAAAGGGATAGATGAGAGGGTGACTGACCAAGTGAATGCACAATTATGTTGATGAGGAGCTCACTAACCAATACAACAAAGTTATACAAACTCTTTCATCAGATTGAAAAGATTATTCCTCTGGTAGAATTACCAACATGTAAAAGATTTAAAAAGGTTCAAAAGCAATAGCCTCTGCAGTCAAATGTATCATTTGACCAGGTACACTCACTCAGTGAGTTTTTTTGTGTTGTTAAAATGATTAATTCCGTTAAAAGACAAGTAATTAACCCATTTCGTTCGTTTCTTCGTTCAGTTTTGACTCTTGTAGACTCCACACTTTTAAATTTCCATTTAATGTCACACTTGACATTTTACCTTGGTTGAAATCAACATCAATAACTGGTCCATCACCGACTTTTAAGCTGGTTTCTACCTTTCTTGTTTGAATATCCCAAAAGATCACATTACCAAATTCATCTCCCGAATAAATCAGGGGTATATCATTGTAAATAATGAATCCCATTGCCAATGAATATTTTGTCGCTATTATTCCATCCGCACCAATACCTCTGAAAGTTTTAACAACTTTATTGTTCATATAATCCCACAGTTTCAACTTACCATCCAAAGTAGCTGCAAGAATATATTTGGCATTAGGCGAAAATTTCACTTGAGAAATAGGTACATTTGTAATAAGTGTCTTCAAACAAGCCCCGCTTTCTGTGTCAAACAATCTAATCAACCCATCATGAGATCCTGAGACAATCATTGAATCATCAAATGATAAATCCAACGAGGATATTGGATCACTATGAGCACTTAGAGTTCTCATACATCTACTTCTCATTAGATCCCAAACCCGGATATTTTCATCGCTTGATCCTGTTATTAGAATACTGGATCTTGAGTCGAATTTTTGACAATTCACATGAAATGTATGAGATTTCAGTATTCTCGTACATTTAAAATTACTCCATTGCCAAATACGAACAGTTAAATCATCCGAACATGATGCTAGGTACTTTCCATTGGGTGAAAATGTAACTTGAGAAATACCGTTCAAATGTCCTTTCAATGATCGTAATGGAGCCTGAGTCTCGGAATCATAAATATATATCACTCCATTAGAGCAACTTATCACTATGTATTTCCCATTGGGATGGAATTTAAGACTTGAAACAGGTTCTAGACACTTACTTTCCCATATTAATGAGAAGTTGAGGGGCATTTAATCTTTATAGAGAAGGAATAGCTCTTGAAAAAGAATTTAATTCAATTATGTAAGCATCTACACTTTACTATTCGACATAACGTTTTCGTAACTTGGTGGGGCTTCATCCAATGGTCCTTGTTCATCATTAACATAATTAACAATGGGTTCTCTTGTTAAAGGGGATAAATTTCCCTGGTCTAAAGTGTTCAAATGTTGATGATGTTCCAAGAATGGTTCTGGATGCTTGAATGTTATCCTTGTTTGTCTCGGCTGTGTGTTTATAACAATATTCTGCTGACTCGAGGGCACAACAACAACCAGCTGTCTTTCTTCATCATAAATCTGCCCTGAAGATTGTTCTTCCAAGATGATGAACCAAGCATGAATGATACCGGGTAACCAACCTAATGTGCAGAGTAATATATTGATAAAGATATCCAACGAACAGCAACCTTTTTTCCATAGAACTGGGAGAGGTGGGAAAAGCACTGCTAAAAACACAAGTATGCAATCACAGCAACTTCCACCACAGCAACAGCAACACATTTTTATTGAACAGAAGATGTCATGGATATCACCGAAGCAATTTCTGGAATTAAAAATGAAATGATACTACCGGATCGGGGAATGCTCAGCTGCTCATATATATGAAAAGTAACGAAAATTGATCAATCACAAAAGTCTAGGCAAAAACCAGCCCCAAGTAACTGTTAAAAGAGGAAAGGAATGAGAGAAGAATTTGTGATGGGTTATTTTCTTTTTCTTTTTTGCAAAAGATGAATGATAGCAAAGTGTTTGACAAGGTTGATGTTTTATCCACGGAGGAATCCGATGCATCAACAACAGGGGAGGAAATTGTAATTGAGGTGAAGACCGATTTGAAACAGCTAACCAAGGCCAACAAAACTCTGGTTGAAATTAAACCGCCACCTCTTTTCTTCAACTTATTTAATAAAGATGATTTAGAGGCTTTTATTACTGAAACAATGTCTCATAGTATCCCGCGGAAAAGACATCATTCCAAGAAGCTATCTTTATTTGATTTGTGCTTATCGAAAATTGATATTCTCGACATAAAATCCCAATCATTTATTGAAAGTCACAAAGATCAAATAGAGAAATTTAAAACGAAACGGCAACTCATTGCTTTCCTTAAACAAAAGCTGAACGGGTCAGAAATCAAGTCCAAGAGTGAGAGATCTATTGAGAACTTATTTTGGTTTATTTTTGGTGCTCTTTCAGCCGCAATCCTGGGGTTTGGAATTGTTTATATGGCCTTGAATTCTGCTGTAGATGTCTTGGAATGGGAGAAAGTCGATAGACAATATATTGGATATTTCAAGTCGGTCATGGCAATTTTAGACTCTATGAAGGAAGAATTATTAGATAATTAGCAACATTCTATACATTATCTCTTATTTTAATACGTCTTTATTGTTCCCTACAATGGAAAAAAACAGAAAGAGCCTGTAAGCAAGTTCAGTTAATTTAAGAAATGAAACCAACTGTAAAATTAAAGAAGTGCCCCTAGTTTAACTTTTCCGCTGCTGGTACTTTGATTTGAAGGTATTTACTTGCTTGTTAATATTAAAAACACAAAAAACTTAGTTTGTTTGGCTAGGAGTGAGTACAAATCCAATATGGCATATATCAAGCCACGCGCATGCTATACCTTTTTTATTGCACGCTTTCATCCAAAAAGCAAAATTCCTAATTGGTAGGTTTTCTTCTCTCTGTTATTTTTAAACCAAGCAAGCATGGTAATGAGCAACTAATTATTGCTCATTTTTTTATCATCACTTTTTTGGTCCTTAAAAGAAGCAAAAACAATGACAAAGAAGCAGCAAGACAATGAGGAATGGGCTAGAAAGGTGGATCTGGAAAGAAAGCTTAAAATAAACGCGATGGCAGAATGTGAGAGTTTGGGTGTATTTAACCGTCAACTTACGCAGCAGATTGCGACTCTCCATGAGGATAAGCTTGACACAAAATTAAAGATGGCATCACTAATTCAGAAGTTAAAGGATGCCAATATGACCAATAAAATGGAATTGGAAAGAAGAGAGAGAGAAACAAAGAAGGCGGAGCAATACGCACTGGAATTGAAGAAGCGGGATGTTTCGGTAAGGGCGACAAAGACCGAATGTACCAGGTTAGAGACCATCAACAAACAGCTTATGGAGGAAATTGATACTTGCCGGTTGCAAATAGATATGTTATGCGAAAAATTAAACGATACCAGGGTTGGATACCAAACGGAGCTCAACAGGAGACGGGAGGAACAAATCATGACAAAGGAGTTCACCTTTCTTTTGGAGAGCCAAAAGACATTGACAAAGGATCTATTGTCAGATTTAAGGAAATTACAGGTGGATATATTAGCGAAAAAATGAATCAAGTGAGTTGTGAGTGCTGTATATTGTCCCTGTGTCTGTGTTTGTCGGTTCACAGAAATGGCAAGTTAAAAAATAATCTGCTTTTCAATATTAATCTTAGCGTCAATTATAATTGCTAGTTGAAGAACATACAAAACGCAATTTCATTGTTCTGGTGAATTTGTTAGTTTCTCTTAAGTGCCTTTGGCAAACAATTGAACGATATCAATTAAAGAATACCCATCGCCTATTATTTTTTGCTTGTTTTTAAGTTAAATAAATCATAGCGCTTATTTTATCAAATCTATTTCAGCACAAACTTATCGTTTTTTGTTGTTTGCTGAGCAAATGAATAAACATTCATTTTCACAAGTAGTGCGAAGTTTCATTTCGTCCATCACTTTCCTACCTTTTCATTGATAAATACCAATGGGGTCATTAAAGACGTTCATCAAATCTGTTAGAAGAAGTAAAACAATTTCCGAGGAAAGAGCTACAATTAGAAAGGAGGCCGCTCATATTCGGTCGAGCTTCAGAGATCCTCAAATGGATAATGATCGTAGAAATAAGAACATTCAGAAATTGATTTATCTGTATATTCTCGGTGAACCAACATATTTCGGCCAAGTGGAATGTTTGAAATTACTTTCTTCTAATAAATTCAATGATAAACGAATCGGTTATATGGCAACAATGTTAATATTTGATGAGAATCAGGACATTTTGACGTTGCTAACAAACTCATTGGATTTGGATTTAAAATCTCATGATATCTTTGTTGTTGGTTTAGCATTGACAACGCTTGGGAATATTGCGTCCGTGGATTTGGCGAAGGATTTATACCCCCAAGTTGAAAAATTGACTCAATCCCATTATGTTTACATTAAAAAGAAGGCCATCTTGGTGGGAGCAAAACTGATTGAAAAAGAACCAAGTTTATCTGAAATCTTTTTACCATATATCACCAATTGGTTAAATGAAAAAGATCACGGTGTGTTATTGAGCACACTCTATATGATTGAAACAATTTATCATTTTGATAAATCCAATCACGATGAATTATTTAAGTCAATTCCAAAGATTTTAACTCATTTAAACTTTTTGACAACATCAGGATATTCACCAGAATATGATATTAAGGGTGTGCCAGATCCTTTTCTATTTGTTGCTCTTCTAAGAACTTTAAGAATCATTATGGTCAACATAAACCAAGAACATTTGGAAAGACTGAATGATATACTGACGCAAATCTGCGCAAAATTGGAAAACAACAAAGGATCAGGTTATTCCGTTCTTTACGAATGTGTGAAGACAATCTTTACAATCAATTCGGATTCATCATTAAAAGTGTTAGGTATCAACATTTTGAGTAAATTTTTAGTCCAAAAGGATAACAATATCAGGTACGTTGCTTTAGATACATTGTTGAAGGTGATTGATTATGAACAATTGGCTGTCCAAAGACATAGAGCAATCATTGTCAATTGTCTAAATGATAAAGACATCTCAATCCGTCGTAGAGCTTTGGAATTGACATTCGGTATAATGAATAAACAAAACATCAAGTTGTTGTCTGGGGAGGTGTTGAAGTTTTTACATAATGATGATAATGAATTAAAGGATTATATTACGAATCAATTGACAATTAATTTGGTAAGGTATTCAAAGGATTACCAATTCATAACGGAAAATTTCATTGAAATTTTGAGAATTGCGGGTAATGATTGTAATGAAAAAGTCTTGTCGATTATTTTGGCAACGATCATCCAAAAAGGTGATAATGAACATGTTATTAGAAAGTTCTTGGATTTACCAAGAGAATTATTCAATCAATACGGGTTATCATTGATTGCAATTTGGTGTCTGGGTGAATATAGCGATTTACTTCCTGATAGGGAGGGTGAAATTCTTGGCTTGGTTCAGTACATCCAAAGTTTGTCCACTTTCAAAGATTATCAGAAGAGTCAAATTGGGATGTACTCTCTCAACTCCTGTTTAAAAATGTCAATTAATTTCAAATCCAAGGATTTGATTGAACAGTTGAGAAGGTTTGTTAAAAGTTTTGAAAATGATATCAACTTGGAGATTCAAATCAGGTCAATCGAAAATTCAAAGATCATGTTGGAACCAATGAATATAAAAAGAGGGATCTTAGAGAAAATGCCACCACCACCTTTGAAGCAATACAGTGATGCAATTTTGATTGATAGATTGGAGACGGAAGTGACCGAAATCTCACCATCACTCAATCAACCAGAAATAAAAAAGGAGGGTGATATTTTATTAGATTTATTGGGAGATGATAATACATTAGGCATCAAATCTCAGAATGATTTGAATCCTCCACCTGTTAAACCCTCTCTTGATCTATTAAGTGATTTATTTGGTTCAACATCCTTGACTGGTTCGACGGCGCCGGTTGATCCGGTTGCCTCTCCGGCTCAAATTGAGGCATTTAACGATGGAAATATCAAGGTGGGGTTTGTTGAGAAATCCATTGGAAACGGTAAATGCTCATTAGATATTCTAATTACAGCATTGAACTCATTACAGGCAATATCCATTTTATGTGCTGTTCCAAAGAGCCAGAAGCTCCACTTGAGTGCATTGCCGAAGAGTAACTTACAAGAGGGTCAATCCACTGTTTTAATTAGCGAAGTTGAGGGACCAGTAGGAACAAAGGTCAAGATGAGAATCAAATTGAGTTACGTGTACAGTGGCGAAACCATTGCTAAGCAATTTGATTTCTCGAGTTTGTCAAAAAGTTTATAAATAGCTGAGCGCTTTTTCCCACTTTATCCGCGTTGCGTCGCTGAAAAGTTCCGCCGCTGGCCACCACTCCCTTCTTTCTCTATTACGAGGATGGATTTCCAGTCAATTCAAACACAAGCCAAGGGCTTTCTTTCAAAGATTGATGCGGTAAGTAAAATATACTGTATAACGTACAATTGAGTACTAACACCTTTCTTTTCAGAACACAAAACACATTTCTGTTTTGAGCCAATTTGAATCTCAAACCAAATTGCCAAGATCCTACGCAGTTTTAGGTGCTGCTGGTGTCTATGTTCTTTTGGTCTTTTTAAACTTTGGTGGTATTGGTCAATTGCTTTCCAATTTGGCCGGTTTCCTTGTGCCAGGTTATTATTCCTTGAAGGCTCTCAAGACTAAGACAAAGGACGATGACACTAAATTGTTGACCTATTGGGTTGTTTTTGCCGCCTTGCAAATTGTGGAATTCTGGTCAAGTGCAATTCTTTACTGGGTTCCGGCTTACTTCCTTTTCAAGACCCTCTTTTTACTTTACATTGGTTTGCCATTTACCAATGGTGCAGAATTGGTTTACAACTCTATCCTGTTGCCAGCCACCGATAGGTTCATTTCTACCGCCCCAGCCGACGATCTTTTGAACAAGGTTCAAGAAAAGGTTGAGTAATTGTATAACCTTTTGATAATTGGAATTGATTTCTGCGATCCAAGATTACATAAGCCTCAAGCTGGTCACATGACCCCCGGGGATTTCTTCTTTTTATTGATGTCTTTTTCCCGTAGAATATCGCCGTTTCCGGAGACCCAGTTTTCCGAATCTTCCGCATTTTTACGGCTTTGACTTGGCATCTTACTGGAAACTCCCCTAATAATTGAACCAATGGGTCAATTCCCTTTCAAAAAGAAGATAAATACTTGACACATTTTTAGGATCGTATGAGCGTAATTTCCCCCTTTCTCCGAGCTCCAATTGTTGACGTTTTTATACTTTTTAAAATTGTCCATAGGTCCGCTCCCGGCGACATTCCCTTTTTCAGTCACCAATTAGGAGGAAATCCCCCCCCCTCCTTGGTATAAAATGCCAGTGTCTCCCTCCTAGATAAATTTACTTCTGCAGCGATTCACTTTTATTTTAAATAAAAATGGCACCAACAGCAGTTGATATTCATAAGGCTTATTCTGCCACTGTTAATAGCGACGATCCAGCTCCATTCAGTAAATCTGAAAGAAAACACTCAATTGCTTTTGCTCTGGGATTGAATCCAGATGCTAAGATTCACTACAATTCTGCAGTGCCAATTTTGTACGAAGATGGTTTGTCTGAAAAGGGTACAACGATTTCATCCTCCGGTGCTTTAATTGCTTTCTCCGGGTCAAAAACTGGCAGATCTCCAAAGGATAAGAGAATTGTTGACGAAGAAACCTCATCTGAAAACATCTGGTGGGGTCCAGTGAATAAGAAGGTTGATGAAAACACATGGAACATTTCAAAATCAAGGGCTATCGATTACTTGAGAACCAGAGAAAAGGTTTACATTATTGATGCCTTTGCCGGTTGGGATCCAAGATACAGAATTAAGGTGAGAGTTGTTTGTGCTAGGGCCTACCATGCATTGTTCATGAAGAACATGCTTATTAGGCCAACTGAAGAAGAATTGAAGAATTTCGGTGAACCAGATTTTACCATTTGGAACGCCGGTCAATTCCCTGCTAATGTCTACACTAAGGGTATGACCTCTGCCACATCTGTTGAAATTAACTTCAAGTCCATGGAAATGGTCATTTTGGGTACTGAATATGCCGGTGAAATGAAGAAGGGTATTTTCACTGTGATGTTCTATCTCATGCCAATCAAATATAAGGTGTTGACTCTTCACTCTTCTTGTAACCAAGGTGATAAGGACGGTGATGTGACTCTGTTCTTTGGTCTTTCTGGTACCGGTAAAACAACCCTTTCAGCTGATCCACACAGAAAGTTGATTGGTGATGATGAACACTGTTGGTCAGATCACGGTGTTTTCAATATTGAAGGTGGTTGTTACGCTAAATGTTTGGATCTTTCTGCTGAAAGAGAACCTGAGATTTTCAATGCTATCAGATTCGGTTCTGTTTTGGAAAACGTTGTCTACGATCCTGTTACCAGAGGTGTGGATTACACTGCTGCTAATGTCACCGAAAACACAAGATGTGCCTACCCAATTGAATTCATCCCATCCGCAAAGATCCCATGTCTTGCTGATGCCCACCCAAAGAACATTGTCTTATTAACCTGTGATGCTAGAGGTGTCTTGCCACCAGTTTCCAAGTTGACCAATGCTCAAGTCATGTACCATTTCATTTCCGGTTACACATCTAAGATGGCTGGTACAGAAGTTGGTATCACTGAACCTGAAGCTACATTCTCTGCATGTTTCGGTCAACCATTCTTGGTTTTGCACCCAATGAAGTATGCTCAGCAATTGTCCGATAAGATGGCCCAACACTCATCCACTGCTTGGCTCTTGAACACCGGTTGGACCGGTCAATCTTACGTTAAGGGTGGTAAGAGATGTCCATTGAAGTACACTAGAGCCATCTTGGACGCCATTCACTCAGGTGAATTGGCTAATGTTGAATACGAAACTTACCCAACCTTTGGTTTGCAAGTTCCAAAGTCCTGTCCAGGTGTTCCAGAGGATATTTTGAACCCATCTAAGTTTTGGGCTAATGGTGCGGCTGACTTCAAGGAGGAGGTTACAAATTTGGCCCAATTATTCATGGAAAACTTTGAAAAATACTCTACTGGTTGTACTGAGGAGGTCATTGCTGCTGGTCCTGCATTATAAAGTGATCAATATCTTTTTATTATTCATTAGGGAGTTTATAAATAAAATCATTTCATTATTCTTGGGTTATATATCTTTATTTATGTATCTATTTTTTTCATAAACATAAACGATCATTACTGTTTAAGGGATGATTGGGTAAATAATTATCATCGTAACTCATTTGAAAACCAGGTTGTGACGCAACTTGTGTGTGAAATTCTTCTACCAATTTTGTCAGAGGTTTGGAATACCACCTTTGATTATTCCAAGTAAAAAATCCTACATGACCTCCGAGCGTTGTGTTCACCATATTGATGAATGGCTGATGCTTTGCTCTATCCAAAATGTGAGGTTCCAGTCCATTAGTTATCGGATCATCCAATGCTGAAATATTGATAATGGGAGTTCTTAGATTGTTGATTCTATTCAGTGGTGATGCCAATGCGTAGTAATGGGATGCACATGTGAAACCAAACAGTTTTGAGGTGAAATAATCATCAAATAACTTCAATCTCTTAACTTTATCCCTATTGGACTTTGTATAAAGAGTTTTGAATAATGGTCCCTCTAATAATTTATCCTTATGCCTGAATAATAAATCCATTAATGGATATGCCATGACTGTGGAATAGCAGAAATGAGAAATATAATTGTTTTCCAATGCCATTGAACTTGTGATCAAATCCCAGATTGATGCAACTAATATACCCAATGTAATTGGGGAATTTTCTCCTTCTTGGCAAAGATAATTATTTAAAATAATTGATCCCATGCTAATACCCATACAATAAATCTTTCTGTTCGGGTAATTCTTTTGAAAGAATTGAATAACTTCTCTCACGTCTTGGGTCCATAATCCACAAAATAACTGAGGAGTGGTAATATTAACCTTACCACATCCCCTAGCATTAAGTACAAAGCAATCAAACAATCCATTCTTGCACAATTGATAATACATTGATCTAATATATGATTCACCGCTGGAACCGCTCAATCCAGGCAATATTAGAAAAATTGGCTTTTCATCATCTGATCTCAACATGTCAATTTCTTCCATTGTCATGTACCTTGTAAAGGAATCAATATGATCCGGCTGACCCATTGGAGTAGGTGGGTGTTCTTTGCCAAATTGTTCAAAGGATACCACTCTATCCAACCCGACTGTACCTCCGTCACTCACTTTGAACAAATACCTTGCAAAGTATACCTTATCACATTTTCGGAAACTTCTAATACCAGCAAACATTGTTTGGAAGTGTCTATTCCAAAGAAAAGGGTTGAAAATGGATATTGATCCTTCTCTCATTTCTGGTACATTGGCATTAATGAATTTCTGTAGGGTGATTGGTGCCTTCAAATTGTTATTCGAGAATGTTACAACATCATTAATTGGATAACTAGTTTTCACAATATTGATGAATCTAAAATAAACAAGAAGTTTACCTAATATATATAAACCTACAAGGTAAACACAAGAAGTTTTCACCCACTCACTATCCACCATAGGTAGGAATTGGTGAAAAAAGGACAGCAACCAAAAAAAAGAGAGGGGAAAGCAACCAAAAATTACAGTATGAATAACGACCAAAAAAATATAGAAAACTCCCTATGGGGGGCTCGAACCCTCGACATTTCGGTTAAAAGCCGAACGCTCTACCAACTGAGCTAACAGGGAATTTCTTGCTTTGTTTTGCATCATTCTTTTACAGAGGAGGCGTAAAATACTCAGTCATCCGCCACATCGTCTCATTTATTATACCAGCCACATTTGTTCCCTATGGAAAATGAACAAAACTAAACAGGCGACACCATTTTACATACTTGCTAATGGCGAAATCACATACAAGTGCAGAATATAAAGAACTGTACAACCATCTACTAGATCAATATAACTCTAAACAGGAGGAATCTATACAATTAGACTCGCTTTATTCACATTTGGACCAATGTAACACTCTAATGCAATTGCGTATCTCTTCGATGGTTTCCTTGTTGGATAAGACAAATAAATATACACAGGGATCGATCGAACCAAGCACCACTTTAGAGGATGTTAAGAAATTGGAAAAGCATAAGCAATCACTAGATCTTCTAACAATATTGGAAAGAATGAATGAATTAGAAGATGTTGACGAAGCATTACAGTTAGCACCAGATGAAGTGAAGAATTGGTCACATTATCCACCAAATTTTAAGCTACCGGAGATGGAACCAAATTGGGTGTCTCAACCAAATAATGATCCATTAAACCCGCTATTATCCACCATAAAAATTAATAGAAATTTCAATAATGATATAACCACGTACAAGGATCTGAAAAGAAGGCTTGGGGATTATAAAACCTCGGAATTTGTGATATTAGGACTTTCTAGCCAGGAGGCAGAGACGAATAAGAGAAAGAAAAGTTCAAAAGTGGTTGACTCAGATACAACAATAGTCAAAGAGGAACCATGAAATTTATATTACTGTATACAATATCATCCTTCGATGATGGCCTTCTTCTTTTTAACCTTCTTTGGTTTGCGGCTAATAGGCTCAACAGCTCTTGGCTTAATGTTCAACATTTTAAGAGCCCCTTCCACTTGTACCTGTTCTTGATCATGTGAATCTTCAACCTCGTATTCACCAGGAGCAGTGGTTTCTTCCTCTTTTGTTAAGTCAACGGAGGCCAATTTACTGGAGTCAATGACAAATTTCGATGATGAAATGACCTTTTTTTCTTGTTCAATATCTTCTTCTTCTTTCTCATCATCACCAATAACCAAGACCTTCTCCTTTTTAATTTTCTTGGGTTTGAACACCTTTTTGGGCTTCTTTAACTCCTCATCCCGATCCTCAATATTTCCCGCAGATGATTTTTTAATATCATCGACAATATAATATGGATCACTCTTCGGTCTTTCTTTCATATCATCTTCCGCCACAATTTCCTTGAAGGAATCCTTCTCATTAATGTCTTTGCCCACTTCTTCATCACTAGACGCAAACATATCAAGGTCATCATCATAAGGTGATGCCCTCTCACTCTCCAATATTTGCGTATAAAGATCCCAGAATTCCTGACCATCTTGCAAATCTTCCTCCAAATCCAAATCTTCTGGAATCGCCACTCTCCTCTGAGCATTCTTATTAACAGGTTTTATCTCATAAGACTCAAACAACCTCTCATAACCGTATATCAAAAACCCAGGGGGTGAAACTTCATCACCCTCGTCCAATATTTCCAATGTAGAAGTTAATGTTTCTACAACCAACTTTAATATTTCAGAGTAACCAAGGGCCCTCTCTTGAGCCAAAATATTTGTGGAATTTCCAAACTCATCAAACCAGTCAATGATTTCATTGGCAAAATCTCTTGCTTCGGCAAATTGCGAGGCCATCCAATGATTGTCCTTAGAAATAGAGACGATGTATTTGTTGTAAAGTTTTGCACAGCTATGAATATAGCTTGGTAGTGTAGAATCCAAAGTGCATAGAGATAAATTCTTCAAATATGTCTGGCCGCTAATAACTTTGAAAATGTCGATAGCAGAATATTTTTGCTCCGGATTTTCCCCCTCTTCCTCCAAATCAAAATCCTCAGAATCCTCCATATCATCTTCCGCTTCATTTATATAATCAAGATAATATTCACCGATGATCCAAATGCAGTCTTTTAATCCATTTTTGAATAATGATAATTGGTCAAATGTCACCTCAGAAACCGCACACAATTCAATGCACGTCTTAACCAACAAGGATCTAATACTTGGGACTCTAATACTCATATCAATAAATTGTTGACCGATGAGCTCATCCACTCTACCAATCTTATTTTCCTCGTTGAGGTGGATGATGTCCACCAAGACCCCCAAATACCATCTGAAGTTTGGAATGTTGGAATAGTTATTCATTGAGCAAATTTCCACAATCTTTTCTGTTAGAATGAACTTATACTCATCTGAAACAATGATAGGATTCTGCTGTTTACTAGAATGAGAATCCTCATTTTTCATGAGGCTTTTATTGATATTCTTCAACCTTTGACTTTGCTCTGTGTAAGGAACCAATTGAATAATCAATCTGGTCACAATTGTCACAATATTGTTTTCTGTAACCAATGAATTAATGATATCCAATGAAGTTTCTCTGATAGTGATGTCATCATCATAGATGCAGGTCAACAAGATCTTGTTATGCTTTTTGATCAAATCCTTGTGAATTTTACAAATTTTGATCAGCGCCAATAATCCCACGTATCTCAAATTCATGTCATTACTTTCAAAAAAAACGATCAATTTGTCGATCATTGACTCAGCAGTCTTCAAACCCTCTGAGGAAAGCATATTTCCATCCAAGACCGAATTAATACATTCGTAACAAATTGATAGAGAGGTTGTACTTGACATCAATTTCATAATCTCCGGCAGCAGCTTCCCCTTCAATCTGGGCTCCATCAATGATAAATGGGCAAACAATTTCAACAATCTGATGATCATCCAGTTGTTTTCGGTGATTTCTAGGAGTCCAAAGAGAGTTGGAATAAGCTCCACGTAATTACCCGCATTGACATGTGCCAATTCGCAGATCACATTCACAGTCGCAGAAACAACTGAATTATCATCATCATTCAATCTGTCAACTATTCTATCGTAGTATTGTCTCAATGACTCTGGATATGCTAGAAAAACCTTGTAAATGGCCAATACCGCCTTCTTTCTGATTATTGGTTTGCTATGAGTCAACATTTTGGCCATATCATCCACTATATCCATTGCTAGATCCTTCGACACAACAGCGGCTATACCACTAATTGCCAAACTGGTTTCCAAGTAATGGACTGAGTTGAGGTCCTTCTTTAGCAAGTTCGTCATTAGCATCAATGCATCCTCATTATTCTGCCTTTGAAGGATTTGAATTGCTGCCAGGTATCCAATCCTCTTATGCTGGAATTTCGAACTGGACATCACCTCAAGGATATTAAAGCTACACCATGACATATCAAACCCATACATCTCCAAATATGTCAATTTCAAGATCGCCATAGTCTTCATTTGCAAATCATTACTCTTCAATTCTTCTCGACATTCAAGAATTGACTTATCAAAGAACCCACCAAGCTTCTCCTTGTCTTGACAAGCTCTGATGCCTTTGATGAGGTCCTCTAATGATTTCTCAAATGAAATGCCAAATCCCCTCAGGCGTTCCTTGAAAACCGCCGTCGACATTGTGAAGAAGAAGAGTGTGGAAATATACATTTTATCCTGAAATCACTCATTTCCTATGGATTCTCCACTATCGGATCCTCTTGACAGTCCTCTTTCACGAATCACCACATCGCTTGACCCTGACTTTGATTTTGATGACTTTAACGCTGTGGATCACCTGATAAAGGCGCTAGAAGGGGCTTTAAATAGCCTTTTATATGATAAGGCCTTGGTTTTGCAGTCACAGATGGCGGGAGAAATGAACAACATCTCCCATGAGGTTATCAAGACGATTACTGAGCTTCAGCGGTCCATTGGTATTCATACGGCAAAGTACAAACAATTAAAGATGAATATTATCCCGGAAATAGACCTTAATTTAAAAGAGAGTATAATAACTATCAACAAGTTGACTAAGTACTTAAAGAAGGAATATCCAGTGGAGTACGCGAGAGGTAGAGACAAGGTATTGAATCGAATAACCGATGAAGCTCAAGATACTTCTCTCTTCCAGTAATTTTTGTATTATTATACAATATACCATTATAATACCGTTATACACTACCCTAAAATAAGGCAGGCGATTATAAATAGTCGTCCATTTTCCTATAAAACATTTTCTCAAGCTCGTTGTAGTCGTCACCGTAGGTATCCTTAGATATGAGGGATTCCCAATATTGATCTTCATACTCACTAGGCAGAAATTCCTTGTTTGAAATATCAGGTATTGAGGTTGGATCCAGGTGTGTCAATTGATGATTGTTATTATCCTCAAATGAGACACCCATCTTCAACTTTTCTAAAATGGCTCTGATTCTTGATGCGGAATTCTCATCATCACTGGTATAAGAGTCGATATTTGTCAACTCAATAAACGTTTCGATGTCCGTAAGTGACATATTATCGAATATGTTATATTGAGTTGAGTAATAATTGGTAGAAACCTTGGCCTTTTCTGTCAAAGCTTGGATGAAAGTGTGAAACTTCAATAAATCCCAAGCAAAAAAATACTTGCTGGATATCTTCTTAGCATGGGGCAGATACTGAGACCAAAGTTTAGAATCAAATAAACTGTACAACAGTGTGTTCAATAAGCCGAATTTCAAAGAATCCTTACCCGAATATTTGTTTCTTGCCGAAAGCACCCTGTAAAAACAGACCAAAACACCCGATAAAGATTTATGCATGAGCGCAGAGAACGTGGGGGACAACAACCAATCAAATTCAGCTCCATAAATATCTTTCCTATTGGTGACAATATTTTTGTAATTCCCAATGACTCTCATAAATATAGAGATAAACCTGGCAATGAGGTATCTTGTGGCAACAAAATTCTCCTTCTTTTCGGTGTAAAAGATGAGATGACAATAAACGGAATGAATTGTATTCAATGATGTGCAATACATTGCCAAGTTGAAGACCTTTTCGACGTTATTGGAATGATTTTCACTCTTTTTAGAATTCAGTAAAACTGATAGCGGACCAAATCTCGTCAAAATCACGGTATCCAATTTATCCAAGGCAGTGAATAATTCACCGCAGGTTGGCAATGGAGAAAGTCGGCACACACTATCCGCCAATTGAAACAATGTCTCGTCAAATTCAGCCCTAATTCTAGTCATTCGAATTGTGATATTTTCGATCTCTACTTCTTCAACTGTTGCCTCCGTATCATTTTCAACATATGATGGAATCATCGTATCATAGTATTCCTTTCGTATTAATTTGTTGGTACCGGTCAGTGAAAATCCGGCAGTATCCATATGTAAAATCACATACCATAGAAACCTCCACCTTTTTTCAAGCTTTAAATCACCAAAGTTAAAATCAATTTTGGTGGGATCCCTATTCAAACCTATGCTAAACGCCATTTGAGTCAATAATCCATTGAATATTAGCGGCGAATTCCCATTGACACCCTCAAAACCTTGAATTCTATGATAGCATCTGTAGAGCAATCCCAATTGAAAAATCTCGAGAGAAGGTTCTGCAAAAAGGGCAAACTTCTTCAAGCATAAATGAGAAATTTCAATCAAATTAGGAGCCAAATCCACTCTATCTTTTTTGCCTTGTGATAAGTCTGATGTCAAAGTTCCATGGCCGAATTTTAATACAACCAAGAGAGCGCCCAAGTATGCGTACTCTATCTTTTTATCAAGAAGTAAATGATCAACTGATACAGTGGAATCCATTGGAATGTTTTCAAGACCCAGAATCTTCTTAACATCCTTGTAAAACTTTGTTTTGCATAAACATGGAAGATAAGGATAAACGTATTTGAAATACCTCTCAACTAGCATCCAAATGATATTCACGGGCGGTAACGCCTCCACCGCAGCTATCTTTAAATTTTCGAAAAAAGCTAAGCGATTGTTCTTCTGAATACCCAATGTCTGACCAAGAGATTTGCTGCATTTTGGTACAAATGTAAGCGGACTCCTCTCAAAAGATTTGCCATCAAAATTTCCGGATTCCTTGCCTCCTCCGGATGGCTTTTTAATAAGACTCTTTCTGAATGTATCGATATCATCCCGAATATCTTGTAAGTGTTTATCTTGCAATAAAATGTTGAAACTTTTCAACGAGCCACAAGCGGTATATTTGGTTCCATCCTTAAACAAGGTTATCCTATTAACTGCATTAAATTCAACTTTTTCTAATTCATCAAGACCTAAGTTACCTAAATATGATTCCTCATTGTAATTGTTACTATCAACCGATAGATATGGGTACTTATTCTCCGATATTGGAAGAGGATTCATCAACGAACTAATGCTAGTTCTACGCTGTTTTGCTTTCGATATTGGGGACATGGGGGAAAATAAAGGCAATTCATGCTCCAAAAACAATGCTGGTTGTCGCATGAAAACCGGATCCTGTTTCTTGGGGAAAGCAATTTCTTTGGGTTCATTGTTTGCTTTGATAGTACTCTCAATAAGACTCAATTTATCTCTCAAAAGTTGCAATTCTCCTCGAAGCACCTTATCCGACTCTTTCTGATTGGAACCAGAAGAGTGATTTGCGTTAATGTTTTTGTTCGCTGAAGCAATAATCTTCGATTGAGTACCATCTTCCCGAAACCACTCCGGTGATTGATAAATACATTGGCTAGTTATGCCTAATTTTGTACATCTCTTACAAGGCCTTCCACGATCACACTGTTCAATACGTTAGTTATTTGTCGTAAGATCAAGCTAATGATATACTTACTTTAACTTTTCTCTTCCTACAAACGCCACAGGAAAGGGAGACTCTGTTTCTTTTACGTTTCAAATTCTCCCTCGTTGATTCGTCACTTTCTGAAGCCGAAGCAACCCCTTCGTTGCTTGATCTCATCATCATTAAGAGAAGCGGTGTTTGTCTAAAAAGGCGGATTTTTCGGGTTTGCTTAACTCCGAACCTGTTATGTCCGTCGGTAAATAATGATGTTAAAGTCTTGCCGAATGGTCCAGAAAATCGTGCTCCGCCGGTGTAATTGCTGTTATATACTTCTCACTATATATGTTAGCCGGTGATATTAGTGTATGTTTTTGTGATGACTCCTTTGTTAGTTATTAAACGATTATTGGTTTCGGTTTGAAAATGACTTACAGAAGGTTAAAATGATAGGTGAAATAGATGTAATACATTGATGGTCTTTTATATACTATTCAAGTGTTGAGATAGTTTGGTCAATACTTAAATTTTTGAAAGCAGAAATATATCTTGTGCACATGAGTTTTTTTGGATATGCTCATGAGCGTTAACAGATTGGGTCATTTTCTTAGCCAGAAAAATAGGTATATTCAAGTTTCCTGGAGTTATAATTTGATCATATATATGGTATTGAGGAAATTTGATGTTGAAGTCATTAATATAAGTAAGAATGGAAACGGCATTGTTGGTGATTATTTTGTTTGGCATCTTCAACTTTGGCTTTTCCATTAGCAAAGCCTTGAATAAAACTTCCTCTTCTTTTTTGACATAGGATAACCTCTATTTTCAGATTGGAAACCATCGTTTATTTGTGATTATGATGAGCAGATTGTGCAATGGACATTTAAAGTCAATTCTTAAAATCATACATCAATATTCACCTCTTTTTCACATAAAGTCACACCTTCGATAACTTTCAAAGAGTTTAAACAGTAAGATGGTATTTCATGCCATTTTCGGAATTTTCCAGAACATTACTCCACCATCGATTACAAATAGATTTTGCCTTCAATTTTGCTTTTAGATTAGGTGTGAGCACTTTTTTTTGCCACTGATAATGGATCAGCACCTTTTCAATGCTATGGAAGCAACGCCAGAGGCTTTCGCCGACGTGGATTTTTTATACATTGCAGTCACAATCAATGGAGTGACCTTCCCTCTTTTGGTCGACACTGGGGCCCAAAGAACAATCATTTCACCATCAGTTGTGGAAATCCTTAAAATTGGCGACTTAATTGATAAAAGATTCGTTGGTGTTGCTAAGGGGGTGGGCTCGGGTCAAATGCTTGGGAGAATACACAGGGTGGATATGGATATGGGATATCTTCAATGTGATGCCAGTTTTGTAATTTTAGATGTTGGAAACATTGGCGGATTATTAGGATTGGATTGGATGAGAAAACACAACGTTTGTGTGGATTTGAAAAGGAACGGTTTGGTTATACCCACTGGGTTTAACGATGAAACCGTTCTAGTGGAATTTATGCCTCAATGGGAGGTCGAACAAATGAAGAAGAATTTGGGGATGGGACCAATCATGGCTCCTGAAGTTCCTAAAGGTCAAGTTTTAGGTACTCGGCAGAATGCCACATCACAGGATTCTTCCTCTTTGACTCCTGTAGCACTTTCATCCACGTTAACAGCAGATCAAGACATAAAAATTAAAACCTTGATGGATATGGGATTTCCTAGAAGTAAAGCACAGCAAGCCTTGGTTAGTGCCAATTGGAATGTGGAGCTTGCTGCGGGGTTATTATTTATGTAAATTTAACTCTTGTCTTCTTTGTCCTTTTTTTAAAACTATTGATTTTTGAAAAAGTTCTTTTTTAAATCTAATTAATAGGATTGAAGTGCCAATCTTTTTCTTTTTACCAATAAAAAGGTCCCAGTGTCCGAGTGGTTAAGGAGCCGCCCTGCTAAGGCGGTGGGCTTTGCCTGCGCAGGTTCGAATCCTGTCTGTGACGTTTTTTTTACTTGGCCTTCCTTTAGAATCCAAGGAACGCGTTTTTCCCAAATTGGGCAAATTGGTCAGCCATCTATCTCTCTTCTTTGATATAATAGTCATGACGATACAAGCGGAGGTATCCATCAAGAAGGAACCTATAGAACCATCCCTTCAAAACCCTGCGGTGAAGGTTAAGTTGGAGGATGAGGATGAGGACGAATGCATTGACCAGAAGGTCCACCCATTAATAGCGTCAATTCAATCGGTCCTCGATGGTTTTAAAGAGACGCTGGAGCTACCCAGACCGGAATCCAGTAGGAAACCGAAATTGAAGAATAGACCTCCAAATGGCACGGTTTTGAACATCTCACAATTGACTCTTAGCGAGTCAATGGAAGATCAAATAGTGATGGAGGATTTGAAGTTCCTCCATTATGCATTTAAATACTCGAAAAAGATGGTGATGGTCACAGGGGCTGGGATTTCTGTTCACTCAGGTATTCCTGACTTTAGGTCCTCGAATGGATTATTCCAAGGTTTGGCCTCTAAGAGTACTGGATCAGGAAAAAACTTGTTTGATTATAACATCTTAAGGTCAGATGAAGGGGTGGGGAAGTTTGAAGATATGATTGAAGATCTGTATTATATGTCCCAATCTTCAAAACCATCTCCTTATCATTTGATGATGAATGAAATAGCCGAGCAGGGAAGACTCTTGAGACTTTATACACAGAATATCGATTGCTTAGATGTTGAATTGACTCATTTGGCAACAAAGGTTCCACTGGCAACAAAAAAGACAGAAATTCCACAATCTATTCAACTCCATGGCAGTATAAAATTGCTGAATTGCTCTAAATGCAACCATATTTCGGACTTGAACGAGGATTTCTTCAAGAAAAGACTTTTTGGGGATAGAAAGTTAATGCGGCCTTGTCCATCATGTGAGGAGTTGAACGCAGTGAAGTTGATTGCAGGAAAGAGGATCCAAGCACCCGGTGTTCTAAGGCCAAGGATCGTCCTTTATAATGAATTCCATCCAGATGGTGATCTCATTGGGACAATAACAGAGAAGGATTTGAAAGGTCGCCCGGATTGTTTAATTGTGACAGGTACTACATTGAAAATCCCCGGTGTTAGGAGACTGGTGAAGGAGATGGCTAAAGCCGTTCACTCTCGTAATGGTATTGTGATTTGGATGAATCTGGATCCTCCATCACAGAGCATCATTGATTATGTGGAACATTTCGATTTGATCATCGTTGGGGATTGTCAGGTCATTCCAAGTCTTATCAAATTTTATGATTTCATCTATGCCACTAAGCCAAACAAGAGAAAGGCCCAAGAGGTGATAGATTCATCTCAAGTTAAGAAGGAAAAAAAATGAATGAATTCTTTTCTATATGTATTTTATTACTGTACAATTATAAAGATCTTGATTTACCGCTGGATAGGGAATTTAAAAATCATCTTCAGGGATTTCCACTTCATCCTTTGGTTCTTTTGGTTCTTGACCTTCGGCCCACTGTGTGACATCATCAATATGACTCAAGATTAATTCGACACTCTTATTATTATCTTTATCTGAACAATCCAAGGGTAAGAATTGGACCATACCGAAATCATCCACCAACTGGGCAATAGCCTTATTTAACCTTCTGAACTTTTCATTCCCGCTGACATAGTCACCCAATTTCTCATCTTCAACTTCTTCCAATAACATTGGATCGGGATTAAAAAACTTCTTCAATTCCCTCTTGGCAACTGTATCCTTCACTAGATCAATTTTCGATAAAATGTTAATATGAGGTAACTCCAAGAAAATCATCGTAGACATTGCACTCAATGCGCCTGAAAAGAATTTCCCCCTGTCAACAACAAAAGGGGCTTCCAAAAGATAGGTGCAGCATAGTTTAAATCCCAATTGTTGTTGCAAATGTTGGACCAAATTCGGCATTACTGGCACATGGGAGTATAATTCAACTTGACCTGGACAATCAAAGATTAGGTAATCATCAGCGTAATCTCCAATTTGTTCATCCAACCAATCTAGATTATCTAATAAGAATTCAAAGCAATAAACCAAAGCTCCATTAGGACCCAAGCCTAATTCTTCTTGAACATCTGAAATCGATATAAGATCTCTAATATCGATACTGAACGAGTATTCCTTAGGGTCTGCAGCCGGATCCAAGTTAACGATGTGTGCTCTTCTACCAATAGTTTCCATATACGAAATGATCGAATTACAGAATGTTGTTTTTCCTGCACCTGCAGGTCCAAGGGCTAAGACTCCAACCTTTGACATATTAACGATTAACAAGAGAGTAAAAAAATTCAGATTGAAATTTTTACCTTACTAATAAATCCATCATAAGAAAAATCATGAAAAATCATGTTTAGTATCAAATGGAAGCGAAAAATGTGGATATTTGTTATTTCTTATTCAAAGAAGGGAATCAGTTGGTTTAATGAACGTGACTGAAGATATATACGGGCACGCGAATTTCCATTTTATTTTTTTCTTGAAAAAATAGACGCGTACCAAACGCGTCAAAACTGAACTCTAAACACTAGTACATATCATCAACTAATGTACTTTTCCAACTCCCTGGATGAAGTAGAGACTCACAAGAGATTCAATTTAAAGAAAAAAGTGATGAATTTGGGGATAGATGAACCAGAGATGGAAAACACCCAACCTATTGAAGAAGTGGACTCTTATACTGCATATCAAAGGGATTTGATATTGGGGTTTGATTCTGAGAAACCAAAGGAAAAGCGTTTAGACACTAGTTACATGGCTGGCATTCGTAAGAGACTCCAAGAGAAGAAGAAATTAGAGGAAGGAAAGAAATTGAATAAAACTCAGACAGAGATTCTTGGTACTCAAAAGATTACACAAGAGTCTATAGCTAGCCAAACTCAGGTGGTGCAAAGTAATACTGCTACCACACAAATTATAACGTCCACCCAAAGCATTACAGAAGTTGTTCCAGAAGTTGTTACTCAAGGTGTTACGCCATGTGTTACTCAAAGCGTTACAGAAGGTGTAACTCAGGTGATACCAACTCAGAGAGTTTTGGATCAGAATAGCGACGAGGAAGTCATTGATGTCAAGCAGAGACCAGTTATTGAATCAGACGACTCTGATGATGAACCATTAATAACTCAGCGACATAAGAAAGCTATTGCGATCAATACTGATGACGAAGAGGAATCACAGCCTTTAATACAAACTAATAGAGTAAAATTCACAGAAATAAGGTCCGAAGATGAAAATTACGACTCAGAGGGAGAGTCATCCAGGTCAAAAATCCCATTATTGGAAAAGTCAGAATCAGAAAAGAAATTAGCCAATTCTATAGTGGAAGATTTATTCATGGAAGATAAGGATGACAAAGAAAATCAATATCAACCTAAGACTGATGATATCGCCAAAAAGGTTAAAAATTACCACTTACTATCGAAGGAGGAGAGAATTAGAGCTAGAGCGGAAGCTCATAGACTTGCTAGGGAGAAAGAGGAAGAGGCCAAAGAGGCATCATCACAGAATTCAAATGACGCACCAATGACGGATTTTCAATATGTCAATCAGATGGAGATACAAAAACAAGAAAAGGCTAAATTGAAGTTGAAGATGAAGCAAAAGGAAAAGAAAGAAAGGATTGAACAGGCCAGGTTGATTCAGGAAGCAGCAGATGCAATTGCTCATTTTGAGCCTACAAAGTTGACAAAAAGTAAATTATTGGAACAGTTGGAGCTACACGAGGAACAGGTCAGCACAACAAGTAATAGGAAAGCATCAACACCTATTAAGTCTCCTCAAAAGGAAGGATCCGGAAATAGAGGAATACTAGATTTAGTAACAAAAACCATTGTTAGGAAAAACGTCTCTAAAGATCAACAAAGAATAAATTTGGGTGATAGTGAGAGTGACTCTTCAGATAATGACGAAAATATAAGAGATAAACTGCGTCTTCTGGAACTGAAGAGGAAACTGGTCCGAAAGAATAAACAAAAAAGGGACTGTTTACACAGAGAGTCTTCATTGGATGAAAGGATCAAGAAACAAATTCAAAAGCAAAAGAAGAAGCCGGGAAAAATCAGTCACGAGGATTCCCATTTGTCTACTGAGGCTATGGTCGTGGAGATGTTACATAGGGATCAAATGAGAGATGCTGAACACTTTGAAAGAACAGAGAAAGAACGCAAGAGGAGAATACGGGATGAAAAGCTCCTGAAGAAAGGTATTTTTCCATCTCATGACAGTGACCCAGAGTTTAGTGAATCAGAAATAGAGGAATTAGAACATGAGGAAATGGCTTTGAGTCAAAGACCTCAAAATGACATGGAAGATGAAGAAAACCCTATAATAACTCAAGATTTTGAAACCATAAATTTCAAAACTACCCAAACAGATGCATTTAAAAAGCTGGGAATTTCAATGACTCAACTTTTTGATACTGGAACGCAACCTGCACAAACTACTTCAATGACAACCGCAGAAAAGTTTCAAATGATGAAAGGGGATAACGAAGGGTTGAAAAGAGTAGATGGAGGAGGTAATGAAGATTCCATGCTTGAAATAGGAGCCGATTCCACTCAAAATGCCACCTCTTTTTTGGCCAAGATGGCCGATGAGCAAGATGTTCAGGATACCCAAAGTGAAAAGATGAACAGGTTATTGGATTCCCAAATTATTGAATTGGGTACACAAATAGATGGCTCAACGCAGGTAGATGATCCAGATGTAAAGGAGTCAGTAGATGAGGACGTGGATGATGACGACGATGAAAAGATTAATATTGGGAGAAAAAGACAGCTAAAAGACGATGATAGTGATAAAGCAATAGCCTCAGAAGAAGAGGAAGAAACTGAAGAGGAAAAAGCACATCGTTTACAACTGGTCAAGAAGGCCCGGGAACAAGAACGTAAGTTGCGTGCTGAGCGAGAAAAGAGAATGAAGGAAATGGGTCTTAATAAGGTGATGGAGAATGAAGCTGATGAATCTGATGATGAGTTTAAAGGTATCGGAGGGGAAGAGGGGGAGATATCAGATCAAGAAAACTCCGAAGATGAAAGGATGATTGATGATGCGAAAAATGTCCAATTGGGCGCCACGGAAATTCGTCAAAAGGTTCTGGAAACTGAGCTTCAGGAGGATAAAGCATTAGTGGAGAAAACATATAAAGATGTTAAGACACATAAATTGAGGGAGAGAAGGGCCAAAGACGGTGTTTTTGATATGGAATTGAGTGACGATGATGACGACGAGTATTTCAAACTTAAAATGTTAGTTAGACAACAAATGGAGAAGAAACAAATGGAATTGGAGGGTAGAAATAAGGTGGATATGTTGGAGAGTAATCCGCAAAAACCATTCTTTGATGCCATGGCTGTCAAATTACCATCACGGGTTTTATCTTTCAGAAAAGCAAAGTCTTCACCCTCTGTGTTGAGCGACTTGGTTTCGGATGAAGAGAGCACGGGATGTCTTTCAAGGAAGAGATCAATTGAAGACCCCTCGTCAAAAAGCAAAAAGATGAAGGTTCCTGAACCGCAAGAGCTTGATATTAGTTCACTCAAACAAAAAGACATTAGAGAAGAGGCTAAGACCAGTGTTCTGGAAGAATTATCTTCTGATGACGAAGATGGATCCTCCGCATTGAGGAAGATAAAATCTAACTCCACAATAAAATTATCACGCCACAACTCCTACAGGAAACAGTCACAAACACTACTTTCCCAACAAACAGTTGATGATGATATTGACAATTACAGCATTTTGGCGTCTAGATCCACATCAATAACATCATCTTTCAAAAAGGCTACCGCTAAAAAGGTAAGAAAGGGGCTATTTACAGGCAATGTCATTAGGGAAGTTACAGTCACCACCAACTCAAGAACTGTTCTTAACTCGAAGAGTGCAGTCACCAAGTTGGTTGCGGATGATAAAGGCTCAAATAGGAGAGACATTTTGGACGAAGCTGCCGATAGGATGTCTTCTATGTTGGCAGCCTCTAGGAAGAAGGGGATCAGGAAATTGGGCAATTCCAAATTTAGGCGTTAATATCATCTATAATGTACAAATTTAATTCTTTATATCAAATTCCAGCGCTTCTCTCAAAGCACTGTGACTTACTCTTGACATAATGACCTTATTATTCAGATCACCTACAGCGTGTTTAATAAGTCCGTTATTTTCTATCATTAGACTGGACCGCATTGAAGTAGAGTTTGGATGAAGATGTCGTTTATGATAAGAAGAACTTTTAAACAGTTTAGTCTTCTCATTTAACAATAGCCGCTGCTCTAGGATCCCCTTAAAGGATCTACCTGATGGAGTTGCTATTCGTTTCCCAGTTTCGGGGATGGCAAAAGCAGTATTGGGTATCAAAGAAGTGATCCAAGATCCCAAGTGATCATCTATCTGGGCTTTTGAATCCGTAGGAGATGTGTTAATTGTTATTGGGGTTGACTTCGTGGGGGTTGATAAAAAATTCGACCATGATGTTGATTTTATTGGTGATTCAGTGATTGATGATAATACACTAGAATTGAGCATCGTGACTATATTTTCACGAGCATTTATTTTCACTTTGTTGATATTGGATGCATTGAGAGCTTGTGAAGAAGTTGATGGGATATTAGGTTTGAGCCATTTCATTGTTTGTTCTTTCAATTTGAGATCAGATTTGACTGATTGTGTCACATCATCTTTTGTGATTGGTGTAAATATGCTTTCATGAGATTTGCTTCTTCGAAGATACAGTTGTGAACTTTTCTTCAGAATGAAAGGTTGCAAATTGGTGTCACCATAACTATCGTTGGACGATGTATCATAATCATCATCTTTGTCACTGAAATTGGAATCAACAGCCTTACCAAAATTGGAATCTAAACAAAAATCCAATTGATCATCAAATCGATCCAATGGAGAGGAGGATATCATTCTTGTTATAGAAGAATGTCTATTGGAGGATAAATACCTCGATTTAAGTCGATCATGATCATATTGTACGCTGAGCCCCACGTCATATGATATGAAGTGTTTTAATGACTCTTCGTTAAGCTCCGGTGTCTCAGTATGGACCAAAGATACTGTTTCAGGTAGAGAACTATGTCTTTGATGGGTAGTCTTGGGGATATGTGAATTTTCTTCCTCAATCATGGGCATATCTAAATTGGAGAATTTAGGCTTTGATATTCCTACCGATTTCTTATTGGCTTCTCTTCTTAAATCTGGTATTGAAGTCTTGGTAGTTGGTTGGCATTTTGTACTGCATATCTTGAACTTTTTCATTGGAAGAGCAAGAAATTTATCTTTAGCTTGATTCGGATTTGCAATTAATGGTTGATCAATAATATTCAAAAAGCTTTCCTTTTTCAAAATCGATCTTTTTGGCTTAATCCTGACCAATTCTGAAAATATGTTCATTGAGCTTTCCGTTGGCAATGTGTCTTCAGTGAATTGGGTACTATCTGAGGAGAATATTGATGAGTTTGTATGATTGCAACTTTCCAATAAATGGCCTTCATTTCTTTGAAACACTTGATTACTATTAGTTTCCTGAAATCTATCATTCAAATACTTGAACTCCGTCCTTAAATTCTCCAAAGTTGTTCTTGTAGCCATCCAATCAATATCTCTGTATTCGTTTTTACTATAACTGTTCCTTGTTGATTCTTCAAGCTCTAGCTTATTCACTTGTTCATCCAAGAGATCACAACGAATGTTCACCGATGTAAGATGTTGATGGTAGACTTCTAGGTTTTCCAGTTTGCCATTTAAGAGATCCAATTCCAAGTTTTGCTGATTCAGTTTTTTTGTGAGAGAAGTGAAGTTCTTCAGTACCCTATGGGGGTCACTGTAGAGGGCTTCTGACATTTTAACTGCACTCGTGGCTCTTAACCTTCTACGCAAGAAAGATGATCTCTTTCATTCCCTCAAATTTTTGATATCGAAAGCCGCACTATTTATCTTTTTCCTTTTTAGGTTTGAAAGGTAAACAAAAGCGTGCTTACATAAGGTCCGTATGAGGATTACAATGATGGCATGAGGGGTTGTATACCTGATATATCTCTCCTAATTTAATGTAACAAAACCGGTAAAACACGTAACTTTTTCCAAAAATCCTTAAAAGCACTCTGGCATGATTACGTAAACATTCAGATTAGGTGTTAGACCATTAAATAAGTGATCAATTACTGATGTATTTGGTAAAAGACTAAAAATATTAATGCACAACTATTCCTAAAACTCGTGTATATGGTATAATTCAATGAATTTTGGCTTTTTGGAATTAAGAGAGAATTATTTTAAGAATGGAAAAATAACTTCATCATTGTTTTTCGTTTGCTGATATGACAGTGATGTTTTTATTTGGTAAGCTACTCACCCCTTTATTTATTCAAGGTTTGAGAGTAATACCTTTAGAAGTTTTATATATTTGATCTTTTTATTTTCTTCAACATGTTTAATTTATCTAATATGACAATACTGAGCAAACAATATGCATAACTCGAGCCTTATATACAATACCAGCATGCTATTGGAAGACTTTTTATGTGCCCAATATTTTTAAATCTAGAATGGGGTTAATAAACCTTTTTTATGGGCTCACTTTCTTGCGGGGTGAATATGTAGGTGATATTGATAAACCTTTAGCTATAAAGAACCATCTTCTTATTTATTTGCAGTATATCATACAATTTGAATGCTTTATTGGCGATTAAAGAATACATTACTTCTAGAAACAGGCAAGTTTTAGCTTTTGAGTAATGCAATCCTCAATTTTAACAACATCTGCGATATGAGCATATAATAATCGAAGCAGCTAGCTGTTTTATTGCCTATTAGAATCTCTTGAAAATCGGATAACAAAGTTCTTACCAAATTATCATCAATTAACCTCAAGAAGATATTATAGAGCTCCTTTGCCTCTTCCATTCTAAGCTAATAATCATATCTATTAATTAATATATGTATAATATTCCGTATATTGGGGTATTGGGTAACTGCCACCGGTTAGCTCACAAATTAAAGTCCTCAATTAACTTTAGCTGGGCATCTAATGCTTCCTTTTCCTTCTTCTCCTTTTCATTCACCCTCTTTTTAATAATTTGATCCTTCTCCAAGTCTTTTTTTAAATGCTTTAAAGATTTCAATCCTGTTTTTTCAGTAGGTTGATCCTGTGTGATTTTAGTATCGACTCCTGACTCCACAGATTTGACAATATTGAAGATATCGTCCGCAGTGGTATGTGCATCCATTTTTGCAATCATATCACGGGCACTTTTTGCCCTCTGCTTTTGCTTATTTTTAGAAAGTGGCTTTTGTTTAAAGCTGGCTTTACTTTTATTATTCAATTTAACCATTCTATTTTCCAGTCACGTAAAGGTGATTATCGATATCGATGTACAAATCGAATTGATGAGATTGTAAAAAAAATTTTTTTTTCACCTGAAATCCTATTTTCTTAGTAACCAAAATGCCAAAAAACCACTCAAAAGACAAGCCTTGGGATACTGAGGATATTGATCATTGGAAGATTGATGAATTTAAAGCTGAAGATAATACTAGTGGTTCACCATTTCTTGAAGAATCATCTTTTGTTACTTTATTCCCTAAATATAGAGAGGAATATCTCAAGCAGATATGGCCAGAAGCAACAAAGTCCCTTCATAAGTATCACATAGAATGTGAATTAAATCTTGTGGAAGGTTCAATGTCAGTGAAAACAACTAGAAAAACTTTTGATCCAGCTATCATCTTAAAAGCAAGAGATATGATCAAGTTGATGGCAAGATCCGTGCCATATCAACAGGCAGTTAAGATCTTAGCAGATGATGTCTTTTGTGAAGTGATGAAGATTGATGGTTATGTGAACAAGAAGGAAAGATTTGTAAAGAGAAGACAAAGATTGATTGGTCCTGATGGTAACACGTTGAAAGCTTTGGAATTATTAACCGATTGTTATATTCTTGTCCAAGGTAATACAGTCTCAATGATGGGTCCCTTTAAAGGTTTGAAAGTTTTAAGAAGAATTATCGAAGACTGTATGCTTAACATTCACCCAATTTATCACATTAAAGAATTGATGATTAAAAAGGAATTGGAGAAGAAACCAGAGTTAGCAGAAGAAGATTGGTCTAGATTCCTTCCTCAATTCAAGAAGAGAAACACCGCCCGTAAGGCACCAAAGCAAAAGAAGGAGAAGAAGCCATACACACCATTCCCACCTCAACAAACTCCACGTAAGATTGATCTACAAATCGAATCTGGTGAGTACTTTTTAAGTCAAAAGGAGAAGAAGGCCAAAGAATTATCAGAAAAGAAGGCTAAACAAGAAGAAAAGAAGAGAGTCAAACAGGATGAAAAGAAGAAGGACTATGAAGCCCCTGAGGAAGAGGTTAGAGAAAATCCGCTTTTGAAGAAGAACAAAAAGCGTAAGAGCGAAGACGATGACGACGAGGAGAAGAAGAAGAAGAAGAAGGAAAAGAAGGCCAAGAAATCAAAGCAGGAGCAAGTGGAAGACGAGGAGGAGAATTGAATTACTTTGTAGGAAATTTAATAAAATCATGATAAATTACAAAAAAAAACTATGAATCTGTGTCTACTGTAACTGGTCAAAGCATCCATCTCTTAATCTTACGGTGTCCATTTCCGGGCATATTTCATTGATAGAGAATTCTCACCAATGTCAGACAAATTTATGTCAACAAATTGCTCATCACCATAACCACTGGATTGGGAATATTTCACATTCCAAAAGCTGTTTTCACTCGACTCAATAACCTCACCACCCTCTAGGTTTTTTTTTAAATTGATAAATTTCTTATTGTGGTCAAGAGGATTTGTAGGAGTTGCAGCGTAACTTGATCCATGAAAGCAGACATCTATAAGGCTTTGGTACAACTGGGAACATGTGTTGGCAACAGAGTACCCATCTTCTAATGAGTTAATTTTTTTGATACTCCTGGAATTCTTTAGTGAGAATATATTAGGACCATGATCTATAGTCTTCTCAGATTGGCTTTTTTCAAACTTGTTTATTTTTCTTTCTCTAATGAATAGAATGATAAAACCTACAATCATAAAGAGGAACCAGATGAGTAGGATTCCAATTGATAAATAAAGAATAGAGAATGTTTCTTTTTTGTAAAAATCAACCGCCTTTTGAAATAGAGTGGTTGCTTTATCCTTAAGCTCTAAAACCTTATTTTGAATTTCATCACCACCATCACCGCTATTGATATCATTCATTTTGTTAATTATCTCACTGGGATCAATTTCGGGAATATCCAACTTGGAATTTTCATTCAACCAAGTCATTGCATTTTCAACCTTTTTAATTTTTGATTCAATGACACACCAAACAATTTGTTCCACAGCCGAATATAATGGGGTTCCCTTAAACATTGCATCAATTGCATCATTCATTTTATTATCGAACTCTGTAACAGTATCATTAATGGCTGTCGTTGATGTATCGATCCAGCCCAATAGGTTCTCATTAATATCATCCTGGTAATTCTGTAAATATTGATTGGTTCTATTAACCCATTGATTAACACTGATATTAAATGCATTTTTAATTTCCAGAGAGGTGCTTTCAAAAGCCTGAGTTACCCCATCTGTTAATTCATGAGCATTAGATAAAATGCTTAGTACAATATATTGACAAATAAATGATAATATGCCTAGCAACCCTAACAACAAAAACGAGATAAGATATGGAGACGCCATGTAACTTATTAGCCATCGTGAATTATTGATATGAATTGGATTCTTGAACCTCATCACCTTGACACTGATAAATTTTCCAATTACGTCAGAAGTTCTATCTTTCATTGCACTAATAACTTCAATATTGAATTTTCTTTTCAGTGGGGTTTCGATGCAAGATTCATTGGCAAGACACAATTCGTTAACAGCAAAATTCACTTTTTTCCAGCTTGATAAACTCTTAAACAATTCATAAAGAATAAATGCACACATTGCTGCGCCAATTAATCCCATAATAATATGTCCTATTCTAACACTTGAGTTATGAACATCATCATAAAAGTTGTCAATAATATCAGATGCATTTTTTAATTGGAACGTGGTTTTATCAGGAACATAGAACATGCCAGAATCAAATGTTTTATTCATATTTTTATTTAATTGCCTTTTCAATTCATTGAATGGTGTCCCCAAAATACTTTCTGTGTAATTTTTAACATCCGTGAAATCAGGAATTCTGTTTTTCAACTTTTCAATATCTGAATTTATATTTGCAGGTATAACCCAATTTTCCATATTTTTGATTGTCAAATTAACATGTGACATATGCTCCTGAATTTTTAGACTGGTTGAATTACTACTGCTACCAGAAGAACCAAACATCTTCTTTAATGCATCACCTGTGTCTGTTCCTGTGTCGATAATATCATTAATTGCCACACTTAAACTCCCCAAATCTGAATTTAAATCCTTAGCAAAGGAGATAAGGGTATCATTTGCCAATAAAATAACATCTTCCGTTGCATTTAAGGCAGCGATGGCAGTATCATCTATCACTGCCATTAATAAACATGCATAAGTGCCAACTGATAATTCAATCATAAAAAATATCATCTCTTCAGCTCCAGTGATGATGAGGTTTAAGGTTTGAATGAAACCCTTGTTGGTGTCTTGTAAAGCTTTTGCAATAACAAAATTTGCACCCTGGGCCATATAGTGAGGAAAAGAAACCACGCCATCTGCATAGTTTTGAATTGAAGCATATAATAGTTCAGTCTGTGATTTAGCATTATTTAAGGTTTCACTCAAGGATTGAAGGAAAAAAGATAACTTGATTATAAGTAGACCCAAAAACACCGTGTAAGGGTTCAAAACAATTTGGGTCAGGTTTTCCCTCAAATTCAAATATGGGCGTCGATAAAATGTAGAATTTATATCAGATGGTGAGGTAAAAGGTGAAATCATGTGTACCACTAGATACTGATAAACAAATAAATAAAAATTATATTTGTTCTATTCTCTGGCACATTCAATTATTGGATACTATTATGAAACATCCATTAAACATGAGCATTTCCAAAAATGCTCAGCATAAACTGTTCAAAAAATAATCAATTATCAATATATTTGTTTTCACTGTAGCGGTTAATTCATAATCAGTTACAAAACAAAAAAAATAGCAAGCTTTTTTAATAACCTTCAAGATCCCCCCAACCGTAAATGTTCCAGCCTAAACGACCAAATGATGAATTATACAATTCCGTACATTTATCTTCCTTAGCGGCACCGGCAGCAATGACAACGGGCAAGAAGTGTTCATTTGTTGGATGTGATCTTAGATATAATTCATTTAACCCCTCATCGGTTTCCAATAATTTAAAATGATCTAACGTCTCGTTCTTTTCCACATTCAACAATAAATCTGTTAACATTGCATTGAATGGTTCAACATATTCTTTAGGATCATATGGCCCCGTTTTGTTTCTCCATTCCTTTAAATTATGAACAGACATACCAGACAAGATTAAAACACCACCCAGTGTTTTATACTTGGACAATATTTCACCTAACTTGAAATGTGGTTCAACTTTATCGGTGTAGAATTCACTGATTTGAATGATTGGGATATCAATGTCCCACTTACCAGAATCCAAAGTATCCACATCGTCGGCAAATGCCACCTTCAATGGCACAAAACAACCGTGGTCTATACCACGTTCTTGAGTTTGAACATTTTTAATCCCGGCCTCCTTTAAAGTGGTCACAATATCGTCGACGATTGCTCTATTTGTGTATGAATGAAACTGAGAATCATAGAACTTTTGGGGCCAATTGTAAAAATCATATATAAGACTATGTTCCTTATCATTCAATTTGTTAGACACCGTATCGGATTGAATATGATCCTTTTCACCAGGACCTGGAATCGTTATTAAAATTTGGTCTTCTTCATGGGCCCTCCAATGAGCTGAAACAACTAAGATAAACTTTGGCTGGACCTTATTCTTAATGAATTGGCCTACTCTTCTTGTAACGTCCCAGGCTCCGGTATCAGATGTTGGATCACTTCTATCCGCAAAAGTAGGTCCACCATGAGAGAAAAAAAAGATTGGTTGTGGACTGGTAGATTCAAAATTAAACTCGTCTGCCTGAGTCATTTTACTTGGCAGTGGTCATCTCGGTCTAGTAGAAGATACAGAGGGATTTAGACCCTTTTATATTACAAACAGTAAAAATTGTGGCGTTTGCTCAGCTGCTCATAAAATATTAAAGTATCCGAAATAATACCGTGAAACGGAAAAAAGGACGCTTTCAGATACTCTGTGTCCATAATCAAAAAATTAACATTTAAAGGTAAAAAAATCAAGTAAAATCAAGCTCCAATGGCGGTATATTTAATTTCTTTTTTTATTAATCGGACCAATTACTAATCATCCGATTTTTAATGCAGTCTGCAATTACTAAATGCCACAATGCCACAATGCCATGAATTTTAACGCAATTTGCAATTACTAAATGCCACAATGCCATGAATTTTAATGCAATTTTCAATTACTAACTCTCAGCGCCTTTAACCATTTCATTAGTAAAAGTTCTTAAACGGCTAAAATCATTGTACACCGCATAATAGGACCTCAACCATTGATTCAAAATATATATATTTTTTAATCATCATGCATAAAATTTTTAACGTTTATAAACTAAATTAATTTTATTTAAAACCGGATAAATCACCCCAACCGTATAAATTCCAACCCAATGAACCAGATGCGGCACTGTAAATCTCCTTACATTCATCTCCCTCAGCAGCACCTGCAGCAGCAATCGCAGGTAATAAATGTTCATTAGTTGGATGAGCTTTACGATAGAGATACTTGTATTCTTCTTTTCTTGGTAACTGCTTCAATTCCTCCATCAATTGTGATTTTTCGGTCTTGGTCAAAATATTTGTGAGAATAGTGTTGAAGGGAGTAACGTAATCCAATGGTCTGTTACCATAAGCCATTGCTCTACCCATATCTCTGAGATTATGAACTGACATACCTGAAAATATGACGGCACCATTGAGTGATCTATACTTAGCCAAGGCTTCACCCAAATGATATTGAATTTCGATATCAGAAGTACCAGCAAGAGAAACTTGAATAACTGGAACATCGATATCCCAAGCACCGGTATCTTGGACGAGATCATATTTTGAGTTTGGTTCACTCTTACCAAATGCAACCTTACCAGGAACAAAAACACCGTGATCAATTCCTCTCTCGGTTGTTTTAGCTTGAAACCAATCAGATTCTTTCAAAGTCTTGACAATATCTTTGGCAATGAAGTTGTTGTAATAAGTGTGGAATTGGGACTCGTAAAACTTTTTTGGGAAACCGTAGAAGTCATAAATCAATGCATTCTCATCAGGGGTCAATTTCTTTGATTTAATCCCATTTTCAGTGTAGAAAGCCTCTCCCAAGCCCGTTACAGAAACTTCAACCTCATCAGGATCTCTTGCTTGCCAATGGGCCGAAACAACGATGAGATAGTCTGGCTTTAGCGTATTTTTGATATAAGAACCCACTCTTCTGGTTGCATCCCACGCCCCCGCGTTTGATCCCATAGGGTCAGACCTATCTGCAAATGTTGGTCCACCATGTGAAAGGAAAAAGATTGGAAGTTTTTTGGATTCCTTAAAAATGAAATGTTCACTCTCTGCCATTATGATATTTTTCAATTGATTATTCACTTGGTTACTAACTTTATTGGCTGCCGAAGATATCTTATAAAATATTGACATTAAAATAATCAAAAAGAAAATCACGACTGAGGTTGGGGAAATGTTCATTTAAATACAAAAAATCTATATTAATCAGATAACATCCAGCCGTCCAAAAAAGGCAATGCTCCTTTTATAATCGTATTTCAAATCTTAGTAAGCATGCGCCACATTTGTCGCGCGACACATGCACCTCGTAAAAAAAAACAACGTGCAGATCATTACGTAACCAGGTAATCTTCCTCCTAATTACGTAAGATCCAAATCCACGATTCCCTTAATTAATGAATAGTGTTCGTTCATGAAAAAGAAAAATATAGAAAGAAGGTACTATACAATAAAATCCGGTTAGACCTTTTCACCTGTACCAGCTTTGGGAGGATAATCCTGTTTGATAGGAGTCAGAATGTGTTTACAGGTGCACCAACCACTTTTTGGGTGGCTTTCCATCACACTAGCGATATCATCAACTGTAGTAATATTTGCAATCGAGGAGGTAGTCCAAGAAACACCGTTGCAGAGAGGGCAAAACACAATTTTAGCCATTTCTTGAAGAAAAGAAGGTGGGGTTGGAAGGGATCACTCACTTTGAATATTAGAAAACTCCGGGGGAGGGGAATGGGATCTGCTCATGAGCTTATCTTTTGCTCAGCATGCTTAGCGCGAGCGTACTTATATTCACGGATGGAATGCTCCATATCTAGACAAAAAGTACTCAATAATACATTATATACCTAACCAATTTTTGTAATGTGATGCCATACAAAATGGGGTTAGGTAGTACATAGTGAGGAAGGTTCAAAAAAATCATGCTCTATTAATGGTTTGCAACGAGTTAGTGATGAGTTGTTTGTATTCTTTTCTAGGAGATGAAAACAAATTTTGGTGAATACAAAGGGACTTTTAATAACTTTAGGATAATGGTGTTAGCAATTCTTCTTTTAAAGCCAAGATAGTAGATCCTTTGCGTGAAAGAGATATTAATCAGGGAGCAAGGCAAATATGGGTTTAATGATTGTGGTAGAAAAAAGTGGCCTATGGTGTAAAGCTATCAATTGTTTCATACAAATCTCTCAGTACCATGTAATTGGATACAATATTTCTTGGGAAAACCACCTTTTATGCTATGAGAAGTCCTGTGCGAACCCAAAAACATATTTTGAATTTAGTGAGCACTTTATCAAGATTTAAGGAAATAAAATAGATTTTATTATGGAATGATGACTGGTCAATTATTCTAGTTTTCTATTCAATTCTCGGTAGCTGAGCACTTGGTGTTTTGATTGTAACGGATTCTAATAGCGTTAATGTGTATAAGATTACCTTTTGTAGCACGATATCATCATCATGTATGCCAGACCTTTTCTATATTACCAGTAAAATTTGTTAATTTGAAAATATACGGAAAAAGCGCATCCGAATTATACGACTCGTGCGCTTTCGTTCAGAAACCTTATCATTTCATAGCTAACCTTTTGGGTGGCTCATTTAACTTTGGATTAAGAACTTGATAATCATCAACCCAGGCACACAGCTCATTATTCCCTCAAATTTAAAAACAAATGTTGAATTTATTAAAAAACTGAATGACCACTGTATATATAGAAGATATAGAAAAACAGGAAATCGTAGTTGGATACGATGGTATGGTGATAGCGAGGGGTCAAAGGAAGCTTTATTTTTACATGATATTCCATGCATCCTCAGCACCGTGACAGATCTTAGAGCATGCCACTGATGCCGAAAGAGGGTATTCTGAAACCCCAATTTTTTCATCAACAAACTCATCAGCAAAATTATCCTTACCTCTTGCCATTGCACCAATAAAAATACATAAACTTTCGTCTTCACCTAAAGTTTCAATATAGTCCTTTGGTCTAACAACATTGGCGTCATATGATAAAGTAACTTTACGACATTTTGTTGGTAAGTGATCAGTTATTGGGTTCTTAATCACTTTGAGTAGTTTCTCTTCCGAATTCACAGATCTGATAGAAAGTTTATGAAGCAGTTGAACCATCAACCCTGAAAATCTCTTAAAAGTTCTTGGAATACGAACTGATGGGTTTACTTCAATTAACACACCCTTTGCTGTAATGATATAAACCTGAAGTTTCCCTGCTTTGTTGATTGGTGAATCTAATAATGTCAAAAGACATTGATGGGTGATATCCGGTCTAGCCTCTGAAATGTCTCTCCCCATTTTTCTAAGTAACCCTTGATGATCATCACAATTAAGTAAGGCATATTTGTCATTACCACCACTGGTGGACATCTTATATGTTTCTAACGATGCCATCGTCAACACTACCACCAATCTCTGTGTAGTCTTGTCTTTCGAAGTAAGAGTTTGAGGCTGTTGAGGCACCAAGTTTGCTGATGGCACTTCTTTACTAAGCCCCAGTTTAATAGCATTTTGAGCATCTCTAACTTTAGAATCCTCGACCATACTGATTTCAATGTAAGGAATCTGCCTTTGAAAAATTTTCTAAATAGGAATGAAACTTATAAAAAAAAATCTATCTTGCCTCTCATGATTATCACTTGTTAATTAAAATTGTTTTATAATCGACTTTTTTAAACAGGAAACAAATATATTACCATTACAAGCAGCAACATTAAACGATTTAAATATATTTTGAAAAGGAATTGGTGAGTAGACGCCTAAAAAAGGCCCGCAATGGATAGTTTCTCTGATGACGATTTCGACGTCATCTCCCAGATCAACAAGACACAAAAGTCAGAAAATGTGAACTATCAACTCCAAGGACAAGTTTCAGTCTTAGAAAATCAGCTTGACCAACTCAGGAAGTCCCAGATGTTGAGAATAGAAGAACTGAAGCAAAAATATGAAGATCAATTAAGAACTAAAGACTTAGAATTGGAAAAACGCCAAATTGAAATTAAAGAGCGGGATGATCAGCTTGATCATTGGAAAGATAAAGATGAATTTAAGGCAATTGATACGTCATTTCACCATCCACTAAAAAAGAGAAAGTTGATGGCAGAAACGGTTTTTCCATCTCCTCCCAAAAGCATATCGACCAATTCAAAAACATTACCGGATACTCAACCAATTAGAGAGCGTGTCCTGGTGTTGAATCAAACTTCATGGTATGAAGATGAGCGATCGGTATTTACAGAATCAATATCAAATTATGTCATACCAGGAACAAAGAAACCAGCTTTAGAATACCTTGCTGATATAACCTCAAAGTTTGACTACTCTTTTTCAGGTGTTAAAATTGTCCACGATAAGGATAATTTCAAATCGATCATATTAAAATTTTTGATAGAATTTGATGATAAACATCGGTTGGATTTATTAATTTCAAATTTCATCCAATTTTTATTTGATTACATTTCATATTGCTTGCTTCCAGAGAATAATTCACATCTTCAATCCATTTTCTTATTATCATTGGTTAATTTTTCTTTGAATTATAGACCAAAAGCAATATCGGATGATTTGATTCAATTCATCACAAAAGTCACATCATCTATTTTCACCCTCTTCCCGGATATAATTTCATCGGAAATTAATTACTTATCAACTTCAGACTCTAAAAATATCATGCAGTATATTGAATCAAGGAATGTGGGCTCAAATATGATGGATTATTCATTTTTGGAGAAACCAATTCATGTCAAAATTTTGGAAGTCTTCACCACAGTCTTTGCATCAGATTTATTAAAAACATTGGCATCATTATCAGCTTTTAGAAAAGAAACCTTCAAGGAGTCAAAGGCACCAAAATATTTTTGGACAAATGTTCAACCCAAGTTATTCTACTCTTTTTTACAGCCTTTGACGAGTTCTCATTTTGTTTTTAATGCGTTAGAAATATTGAATTCTTCAATTTTTGATAATGACAACTTTGCATATACGTATAAAAAGGATAGAAATGGTGAAATAATTAACTTCAAGATCATCAGGTCTCTATTGACGTTATTTGACGAGAGTTTGAGTAAGAACCGATTTGACATTTATGGACTAAATCAATCTGTTGGTAGCAATACATTTATTAAATTACTGGATTTAATAACCCCGCTACATGGTGAACTCTCATCACAACCAAGAACTCACCCATTTGATGAATTTAATAAAATTTTGAATAAGGCGAATGATGAAGAATTCACGAAATTGGAATTGAAGATCAAATTATTGAATTTGATTGAAAGTTTATTGGTTTTGAATGAAAGTGTTAACTTTGCAGAATTTCATGATACCCTATTTGATAAACTTTGCTACCTAATCAATGACGAGCAGGACTTAATGTTTAAAAATCCCAGATCTTGCCATATTGGTAAAAGAATTTCAATAATCTCCAAGTCAATTTTATTGATCAAATTTCTCATCAATGACTCAAATTATATTATACCCATGCCAAATTTGAATGGTAAAAGATTGATTATGGGTTTATTAAGGATAAGTTCTAACAATATGAAGGATATAAGTGTCAACTTTTTGAAAAAAATTAGGGAAAATGGTTATAAGGGTCCAATCTTCAATCCAGGATTGGAAATGGCCACATTAGACAAATTTGGAGTCATAGATGACGAGTTCCGTTTAGAGCTAGAATTGGAGATACCTAATGGTATTGAATTCGATTATCCAAAAGAGATAATTGAAACCTGTAAAGACCTCTTAATTGAAATAATAGGTGAACAGGAAGGGGATAAATTGCTATCGAGAATTAATTATGATTTACCTGATTTTGATATATCCATGGATTGATCTTTATATTACTACTAATTTATCAATTAAAAGATATTTGAAATACTAAACAAGAATTTAAGCTTCAACTTGAGTTTGGAAACCGTTCTTGAACTTTCTAGAAACGTACTTCAAGTAAGTCATTCTACCGGTACCGGTAGTTCTTCTTCTCTTAGCCTTAGCAGCCCAGTTGTACTTTCTCATCTTAGCAGCTGGGTAACCACAAGAAGCACAAGTCTTCTTTTGGTTGTGGAATGATCTCTTACCACATCTCTTACAGAGAGTGTGAGACTTGGTGTGCTTCTTACCCATAGATGGAGTACCCTCTATTGAATTGTGTTAGTAAATCTGATTTATTTGTGATTTCAGAGATTTGCGATTTAACATTCGGAGAAATAGTTGTCAATTCCTGATTTATACTCAAATAATTCCCTCTTTTGGCCTATTGGCATATTGAATACCTGTATCCTTCCAAGATGCACTCCTCTTGTGTCTAATAACTAATTGAAAATTTTTCAAAATCAATGATCAACGGGTTGATGTTTCCAAGTAAACTTTATAGATAGCGAATGATGAGACTCATTCTATTCATTATTCTAATCTTCAAATCTCATATCAATTCCAAAGCTTTGTTACATACTACCCATTTTGAATTAGTTGTACGTTATAGAGGTTTCAGGAAGACCTTTGTGAATATTCAATTTTTCACCTTATTCAAAGTGCGCGCTCGCCAGCCAACGGTGTGAAAACGCAGTCACATATCCTACACAAATTTTTTTTTTTAAAAAAATGCGGTGCGAGGAGGGGATAAAAGGGTTTGTAATTACATAAGTCACGTGCAATAATTATCCCTTGCCCTTAATTTTTGTTTACCTTTACTTTTTTTTGTTTACGCGTCACGTATTACAACGCGTTGTGACGCGTACGTTTGATTAAAAACAAGAAAGTGGAAACTTTTACTACACTTTCTCACAAGTTAATAGGCATGGAAGCACATCAACAGTTCCCCCCATCTTCGCCTTTAATAGGCAGTGAGCATGATGATATACAGTACTTGAAACCAGTCGAGCAACCCCGTGGTATGCAGGGCCCAATGGTTGAGGAGTTGCCAACTCCAAACCCATCATCATCTTTAGGAGACCAAAGCGCCATTATGGAACCGGAAACAACGAAGAGAAAACTGGAGGATTCTCCTTTGGATGGATATAAGGTTAGAAAGCTTGATACCACCAATCCATTGAATCCAGAAAATTTCAAAACCGTGTTGGAAGTGCCAGTAGACGGTAGCGAGGTGCGCATTGGTAGATCAAGTATACTTTCGACATTGAAATTGAATTCTAAAAATAAGGCAATTTCAAGGTTGCATTTGAAATTGAAATATTTACCCGAAGAAAACCTTTGTGAATTGCATTGCATTGGTTACAATGGTATCAATGTCACACTTCCGGTTTTAACCGATGTCCATTACTTAAAAGATCATTCATTTTTGATATCCATTAAGGGACAGAAAGAACCCGATGCACCAATCGATAATTCTCGATTGTTGGAAAGAAATAAGAATTACACCAATTTTTATATGCTGAGATATGAAACCATTAAGATGCCTTTGATATCAGGTACAGTTTTGGATATTAGAGGGGAAATCATTTTGTTGAAACATCCACAGGAATTTGCTCTGGATCCGGAAATTATTAGAAATGAGCAAATGGCTCATCTTCAAGATGAAGAAGTTGATGACGCAAATCAAACCAGAGATAATAGTAGTGATGTGGAGGTTGAAACCATACCACCTAGACCAATCGAGAAGAATGGCATGGTCAATGCTTTTGTTTATAAGGAGACCACGCCAGAAACTTCGTTCATTCATTCGACTCCTGCTGTCACTCCACTTGCAGACAAAACATTCATCATCAAATATACACCTTCCCCAGGGATAGAGGATATGGCCACCACACCACCACCAATTTCTACGCCTAAAAAGGAAAAAATGACGAGGTCTCCTCTAACCGCGGTATCTAATCAGCAGCTCAATGTCAAACAGCCAGCTATTGTTCACGGAAAATCTCCAGAATATAACAGCGCAGGTGAAGGTAATGGTTCTGCCGAGTATACCACACCCACTCCGTCCGTGGAGAACAAGAAACGAGGAAGATCAAAGAAGATCGTTTTAACAGAGGAACAGAAATTGAAGTCAATTTTACCCGAAGAAGTCAATTCAATATTGAACGAAATCGAGAATTTGGATGATTTGAATAATGTTATCACGAATCATATTGCATATTCGAGAATTTTACAGACCCCCTTCCACTCTATAATGGAGTTGACCACTGTCCAAAATAAGAAGATCTCTCCTTTACAATTAAGGTGTATTTTGATCCATCATATTGATTGTATTGGTGTTATTTTTAGACAGGGGAAGGATGCCGCTGGTAAGCCTTTAGATGAAGAATATTATTACATTCCAGAGAAAGATTCCGATTCCAGCCGTGTTAAGCTTGTGGAGGATCTAAAGGGTTCTTTTTCCCATCTAAGAAGTTGCAGAAAAACACACAAACAATACTTCTGGAAAAAACCCAAAATGTGATGAGCACTTTCTACATCTGCTGAGGGCGTCACGTGTCATGACGAGATTGATTACCCAATCTTGGAGACGCTCAGCAAAGTTTTTTTTTCACATGCAAATCATCATTTTTCCTCATTTGACCCCCCAATTAATCCCGGGATAATCATTTTTTTTCTTGTTTATTACTACCATTTTTACCTATAATCAAATTTTTCAACTACTCGTCATCCTTCTTGGATTCATCAATATTAAAAATATTCATCGGAACGACTGTTCGGAACGACTGGACCAAAACAGAAATTTCACCATGTGAAAACTTGAAAAATTTTTCCATTGATTTAAAAGGCAAAAAGTGCCCAATTTTTTTAAAACGTTAAAAGGCCTCGTTCTTTTTAATAACAACCTTTTAATCATGTCTGCTGAACACTTCTTCTTTACATCCGAATCCGTGGGTGAAGGTCACCCAGATAAGATCTGTGATCAAGTTTCTGATGCCATCCTTGATGCTTGTTTGGCAGTTGATCCACTTTCCAAGGTTGCATGTGAAACCGCATCTAAGACTGGTATGATCATGGTTTTTGGTGAGATTACTACCAAGGCTAACATTGACTTCCAAAAGGTTGTTAGAGATACCATCAAGCACATCGGTTACGACTCTTCTGACAAGGGTTTCGATTACAAGACCTGTAACGTCTTGGTTGCGATTGAACAACAATCTCCAGATATTGCCCAAGGTTTGCACTACGAGAAGGCTCTTGAAGAATTGGGTGCTGGTGATCAAGGTATTATGTTTGGTTACGCCACTGATGAAACCGACGAAAAGTTGCCATTGACCATTCTGCTTGCCCACAAGCTGAACGCCGCCATGGCCGATGCCAGAAGATCCGGTTCCCTCGACTGGTTGAGACCTGATACCAAGACCCAAGTTACCATTGAATACAAGAAGGAAGGTGGTGCTGTTGTTCCATTGAGAGTCGACACCGTCGTCATCTCCGCCCAACATGCCGATGAAATCTCCACTGAAAGCCTCAGAGAAGAACTTAAGGAACACATCATTAAGAAGGTCATTCCTGAACACCTTCTTGATGACAAGACCATCTACCACATTCAACCTTCAGGTAGATTCGTCATTGGTGGTCCACAAGGTGATGCCGGTCTGACCGGTAGAAAGATCATTGTCGACACCTACGGTGGTTGGGGTGCTCACGGTGGTGGTGCTTTCTCAGGTAAGGATTTCTCCAAGGTCGACAGATCTGCTGCTTACGCCGCTAGATGGGTTGCCAAGTCCCTTGTCAATGCAGGCCTCTGTAGAAGATGTTTGGTCCAATTCTCTTACGCTATTGGTGTTGCTGAACCATTGTCCATCTACGTCGACACTTACGGTACCTCTGAAAAGACTTCCGACGAATTGGTTGCCATCATCTCCAAGAACTTTGACTTGAGACCAGGTTGTCTGGTGAGAGAATTGGACTTGGCTAGACCAATCTACTTCAAGACTGCTTCTTACGGTCACTTCACCAACCAAGAAAACCCATGGGAACAACCAAAGAAGTTGAAGTTTTAAGTACGAAACTGAAATTTTACTATGAAAACTATTCCACCCTAATATTTATGAAATTCCTCGTTCAACAAGTTGAATTGCTCTTTTACGCCCATTTATTTTTTTCTGTATAACTCATGATCGGGTCATCAACTGGCATCTTTCTGTATAATTTATATTTCCGGCACAATCTAAAGTTTGGTTAAGGAATCAACAATTCGCCAACAATTCGCGCTCAGCATCGTCTAAGAACCATAAACCTTATAAATCAATTAAAAAAAACTAGTAAATAATTCTAAAATCATCATATTTTACTCAATTCCTTAACAAAATTCTCTCCCCAATAGCCGGCAGTATACTTGGATATATATTTGAACAGTTTGGTAAAATTCGATTTTCTCTTTTCCATTTCCATAGTTAACCCCTCATATATTGCGCCTGCCAATTCGTCGGTATTCCAAGGATTGACAATAAGAGCTCCATTTAGTGATTGTGCAGCACCTGCAAATTCACTTAATATTAGCGAACCCTTGTTTTCATTTTGACAGGCAATGTATTCATAACTAACCAAATTCATACCATCTCTTGTAGAGGAAACAAAACAGACGTCTGAAATGGCATATAAAGCAATCAGCTCATTGAAAGGAACAGACTTATGAAGAAAATGAATTGGCACAAATTCAATTGTACCAAATTTACCATTGATTCTTCCCACTAACTCATTGACATTGCTTCTCAAATTCTGATATTCTTCTACATCACCACGAGAAGGAACTGCAACTTGAATGAGGACAACATTACCAATCCATTCTGGGTGTGTATCCAAGAAGATTTCAAATGCGTGAAGCTTCTGTGGAACACCTTTGATGTAATCCAACCGATCAACACCGACAATCAGCTTGCAATTGGGACCAAATTTAGCCTTCAAATGGGCCATTCTTTCCTGGACTGATTCCTCTTTTAATCCGCTGAGAAACTTATCAACATCAATACCAATAGGATAAGCACCAACAGTGATATTTCTACCAGCATAGTAAAATCCCTGTGGTGTTGTACCCACGTTCAATATTCTTTCAATCGAAGATAGAAAATGTCTTGCGTAATCATAGGTATGGAATCCGATTAAATCACATCCCATGACACCTTCCAAGATTTCTCTTCTAACGGGTAAAATTCTGTATATTTCACTTGATGGAAAAGGTGTGTGTAGAAAGAACCCCAATTTAATGTTAATTCCCGTACCTTTCAATGCCTTTCTAAGCATTGATGGCACCAACATCAAATGATAATCGTGAATCCAAACAATATCGCCATCTTGAACTTTCGACAAGAGGGCGTTGGCAAACAACTTATTTGCCTCAATATAAGCTGCCCAAGCCACCTCGTCAAAGTTCATTTCACCCGGATGATAGTGAAATAAAGGCCAAAGAATCGAATTGGAGAATTTATTGTAATGTAAATCTGCAATATCATCTGGTATCCAAACAGGATGACATTGGAACTTTGAGAGTAAATCCTCTTCTATTTGATTTTTCTCTGCTTCGTTTTCAACTGACATACCTGGCCAACCAAACCATTCAAAGGGTTGTTTCAGACCTTGAAGAGCCGTCACAAGTCCCCCCGATGACATAGAATACTGAGGCCCTTCACTGGTGGGTATAATTGTCACTGGTATACGATTAGAAACCACTAATACTGGCATATTAATCAAGTATGAATCGGATATAAATAATAATGGGGTTGAAAAAGATGTCCAATTCCGCCAAAAAGACTGCTAAAGATTAATTGAAATCGATATGGTTTACAGAATATTAGTGGCTAAGAGTGCTAATATGTATTCTTTGGTTATTTAATCATCATAATAATCTTTAACGAGTGAATATGTCTTTCATGAGTTGAATTTTCAATTTTTAACTTTAAAGGTGGAATTATTTCATCTTTATCATCAGCCAATTCCATTTTTTTTATTCCAATGGATTGTATACAATTTCATCCATATAGTGGAATCAGTCCGATGCATATAAACCCTTTTTTTAACAATGTTAAACACTGAGCTCCCCTATTTTGGTGGGATCATCAACTGGATTTTTTCCCGTTCCACACTGTTTACTTCTCCTCAGATCAAAGTGACGATGTTTTCTCCCTTAGAGTTATTGTATTGGTTCTTTGGGTTTCAGAGATCACCTGACTTTGTGGATTCTCGGAGAGCAAAATTGAAAGCGTTGAATATCCCCAATTATAGACCAGGAACCAACGAAGATTCACTTGATTTGCAAGTTAAATCGTTAGTTTATGTCTTTCATAGACTACAATTGGGGTATTTGAGACCATTTCTGTTGTGGGATGATATTAACAACGAATATACCCTTGAAAATCAACCAATGAAACCAGATTCGGATGTTTTACTGACGCCCAAATTGGATCAAGTTTATAACTTAGAGGGATTTTCGGGCCAATTGGTGAATGATCCACATAGAGTCCTGGTAGACTGGGCGAAGAATAAAGCTAGATCAATGTTTATTCTTTCGGGTGAGCCGAAGTCAGTAGAAATACCAGAATTGGATGCCCCCAATTTTCGATTCGTGGTATTGAGGGAAGATGCCAGTAATGAAGAATATATTAATATTTTAGTCCATGAAAGTGGGATATATGCAGAGCACAGGGTTTCAGTTAAAATCAGGACTCAATGCGTGTTAAAAGCACTCAATAAGCAACGACAAAGATGCCATAATGAGCCGTTCACCAAGGACGACCGATCAGAGATAATTGAAGGGTATTTAAAGAGAATGGCAATCCACGTTCAAGTTAATCGACTTTACAATGCATCTCTCAGGTCACAAGAAAAGGATAGAGTCCATACGATGTCAAAAACAATCGGCAGTTATAAATCAATGATGAGTAATAGCAACGGATCTCATCTCATGGCACTGGGTGGGTCTGGAGATTGTTCAGATACAACAACATCCTCATCTTTAGGACACCTCTTTACCAATGATGAAAAGACTCTCTGGTGGGATCAAAGCTTGATGGCGGTTAGATTAAGGGTTGAGAAGGAAAGATATTTCATATGATCCATACGTGAGATCATATATTACATGATACCAAAACAAGGGAGCGACACAATTCGAGCCCCTAAACGCATATCTTCCTATCGCCTTGTTTATAGAAAACTTACACATTTTTAACAAAGTTATGACCTTCACCTTATAATTGCAAAGCATCACAGTATTGTTGACAAAGATCACTCAATGGGTCCAATTTTGTCTCACTTAGAACATTATAGCTCAAAGCTCCCTGGGGGAATCCTTGCATGTTGACTAATTCTCTAATTAGTCCCAACGATCTTGTAAATTTGGCAATTAAGTCGTTACTGCTATCACTTGTGTCCAAATGTTCTATCTCAACTAATAGGCCCTTAAATGTACCTCTGTGAATACAGTTTGCGGTCCTTAGACGGAAAGTCTCGCCGTTCACCTCCAAATCAAATCCCATGCCTCCATGACATGTGATTGTCTGCTTCAACGTCCAAAGTGATTGAAGTCTCCCTTTTAATAAATAATCTAAAGAATCTCCCGCATTGGGAGGCAAATGGACACATCCTCCCTGTTCTATATGCTTTCTTAGTTTTTCCTCCTCTAAAGTTGGCGTTATAGCCACCACACTTTTAGTATTGTTTATAATTGAAAGCGTTTTATTTATCAAATAGGAGAGTTTCAATGTAAACATATAAGTAGTCGGCATATCACTCAATACAATATGTGGTGGTTTAGAATGTTTATTATTGATGAAGATATTCAATTCGAAATCCCATGGTCCGAGATTTCTTGCTTGTAAGTTACCTAAAAGATCATGAAATTGGGTGATTGTTGTGGGCGTTGATTGAGGAACAAATAGCACTCTAAAAGCAGGTTAGTATTAACACTCCGGGTGTGGAGAAATACTGCAAACATACGCTGTAACCATGTAAATAAGAAGAATGATATTTTCTTAGTCGATACTTTCTTCCATATAATATGTCAAGAGTCACAGTGGAGACAACGTTGGACCTTCTACGAGACCTTGAGTCGTTGCAATGGTCAATCATCGATAGATTAGTCCATAACCCGAAAATATGGGAACCCGAAATAGACAGTCGATTAACACAGGAACAAACCCTCCTACAAAGGCATGAAATCAAGAGATTACTTGCCAAATACTCCTCAACTCAGCAAGAGATATTAGAAATTTTGAGGGAAGACGGTGAAGGTATCATGTACGGGGCTCCCAACTTGAAAGCGCTCCTCAATAACTTCCAAAACGTCATTGAAGAGAGTGATAACATGGCTATTAAAATGTTGACAGACGAAACAGATAATTCGAATTCGAACATCTATAATATGATGACTAGCGATTCAGGCTCTAACGATGATATGGTGGCTTTACAGGGGATATATACAAGTGATATCCATCTGTCTAGCATCTTTACAAATTCTGAAGCCTTCGGTAAATACTTGGACTTACAAATGTATTACAATTTGTGGTTACAACTACCGAGGAAAGAGGAGCTGGTGGATATCCCCACCTACTTTGATTATCTTAAAGGATTAAAAGAAAAAAGAGACGGGAAGATCAATTTAAACGATCAATCATATATCAAATACTTGGAGAGGTTAAAAGAGTACCTTTACAATTTCTGGGAGAAAACAGAACCCCTTAGCGACTTCAAATTAGAACTCCCGGTGGAGTTTAAAAAGAATTTGGTATGCACTGTTTGCAATATCCAATTCACTAAGGAGGGACCAATGAGTAATCATATGTCAAGTAAGAAACATATCAAGAGGCTCGCTTTTTTAAAACCAATACTAGTACTGGAATCCCAAATAGACCAATTATTGACAGAAATGGCATCGATCTACAGATCGACAACTTCAAATGTGGAAAGAATAAGTTTATTAACGACTAGAGAATGGCAACTGGAACAACAGGATAAAGTTGAACCAAAATCTCCCTCCTTGGTTCCAAGAACCATATGGGAATCGAGCGAAGAGAATAATAAAAAAGAGGACCAAATCGTGGAGAGGGTTGATGATAACCCGCTGAATTTACCTTTGGGACCCGACGGAAGACCAATCCCATATTGGCTTTATAAAATGAGAGGGCTCAGAAGGGAATTGAAGTGCGAAATCTGTGGAAATAAGAATTATAGAGGTAGATCAGCTTTTACCACACATTTTAAGTCTAAACGTCATATAGATGGCTTAAGAATGTTGGGTGTCAGTAAGGACTTTGATGTTTTTGATGATATATCGAGGATAGAGGAGGTGGAAACCTTATTAAAGGAACAGGCACAAGAAATGGCCCAAGAAAAGAAATTTGAAGATGATGTCGAACAGATTGAGATTGAAAATGGTGATGTATTAAGTATCAAAGTTTATGAACAATTACAAAAGCAAGGACTTATTTAATTTTATTCAACAATTTATCTGTCTCCTTCAAAACTGAGTCATTACCTGTACTAGTAGAATATTCTTTAATCTCCACCAATAATGATTTGATATCTGCGATGATTGGAGGTCTGAACATTATCAAAAAGAGCAAACTTTGAAAACCCAAATTCATTCTCATAGGGTCGAGGCAAACTGTTTTCACTTTAGATAATATCGAAATCGGCAATAGAGGCAATTCCGATAAGAATCTAATGAATAGAGATCTATCAGACATTTCAATGAATGAAATCAAATGGTCCATTATAGATCCAAGGTAGTATAAATATGGTGATACTGAATCATCTCCTTCTTGTTTAACTCCCAACTGATAATTGGAATACCATTCTTCATTCAGCCACCATAAAAGTCCTGACATTCTTGATTTCCAATCCTGTTTAAAGTAATCTAATAAAGCCGTACGGATATATTTTGAATGTTTACTGTTCAACCCCCTTGTTGCCAATCTAATTAAAATGACCAATTGAGTTTCGGGTGTCCATTGATAGAGTAATTTTGATTCCAATTTTGATATGACCAAGTCCTGTTGTGTTGAACCAATCGTGGGCATAGTAGAGATACTTTTAGGTAAGCCTGCTAAGATATCATCTATCACAATTTTGATACTTTCTCCCTGATCTATTCCATCTAGAATTGGCGGTGGAGGTAGAACAAATGATTCATCCAATCTTTTGATTGGGGCTTCCTCTAAAATGGGTTCTTCCTTCTTCCCCACTGTATTGGCACTTGGCATTGGATCATATTCATCGTCTGATTCTAATGCTATAGTTTCCTCCTTGACTTCATTTGCAGGTTCTGGAACTTCGGGAGTTTCTTCGGGCTTTGTTAACCATTTATATCTATCTTGTACAATCTCCAACCCCTTCACCAATGTGGCAGTATCCACCTTTGCCAAACCTAACAAGACCATTGATGCCAAGTACGTAGGTTCGATAGTGCTCATATCAAAGTTCGTCAAATCATTTTCCGGTCTGATAAGAGTGTACAATGAAGCCCAGTCCCTTTTTAAGGGTATTGGAGATTCATTGAAAAACGGTGCCGCATCCAACTTTCTTCTTTTCAACCTTTGTGAAATTTCAGGGTCATCAAAGAATGTATCCCATTTGTCTGTTGTTATACTCACTTTTTGTTGTTTTAAATCAGAATCTATTCCTTGTAGATATTTTAATTTCTTTTCAAATCTTTGTTTAAACGGTGCTCTCGGGCCTGTATTCAAAAATCCCCTATTCAATAACAAAGAAATCAGAACCTTATCCATTCTATCATTGAATCTTTTTATAATTCTAGTTTGAAGTGTGACATTCTCATTGAGTAATGGAAATGTTGGATTTGACTTGAAATGGGATTCATAAGCCAATACAATGTTCAAAAACATCGAATTGACTAAAGTTGGTCTCATTTTGAATAATCCCACAAGTGATGACATCAAAGCTGAAAATAATGTTGGGGGTAATAACAGCTCTCCACCTAATAGCCCAACTAAGGCCTCTAATAAAGATTGAGCCTGAGTATGCATCTTATTTAATGGTAAATAGGGATGGGATAATCCTACAACATTAAACTCCTTCTCTTCCCCCCTAGTATGTAAGTGAATAATTTTAAATGCAAATTTCGTTAAAGCAATCATACATCCTTGTGATTGATACATTTGTGTTTCTTTGTTGGTCAAAGGTAATGGAAATGATGTAGGCCATTTAGATAATAAGGAACCTTGGATTTGCTCCAATTCATTCCAGATCGGTTCCATGCCTTCTGGTGTTTCAACAATCTTCTTTAAAAGATACGAATAAAGTCCTATCATGGCGTAAATCGCCATCTGGACCACATTGTATGGTATTTCTGCGTCAAATCGCTCAACTGGCTTTAATATTGTCTGTATAACATTTCTTAAATAGCTCCATGCAGGGATTGACTCCTGGTCAAGGTCGATCCCCTCCAAGCTTTTAAGCAAGTATACATCTCTTATAACAGTTAGGCATTTAAAGTGATCTTTCAGAGTGTCACCTTCAAGAGGTTGGGACACCAAGGCCCTCCACAATGGCTGAATTACTGCGTTTTTGTCCATTACTGAAGATGAATTGGTTGCGAAAAGTTGTTCATAGTTACGTAAAAACTATTACATAAATCTCTGTCTCGGTGGTCTTGAGCCTTGACCCATATTACGCCCCCTACCGCGTGGCCTGAAGCCTCCTCTGGCACGTCCTCTTGATGGGCCTCTTGGCGGGCCTCTCTGGGCACCGTTTTCACCTCTTCCGAACTGTCTCCCCTCCACAAACCCTGGATCTAAATCCACATCTATAGGTCTGCCGTTAACTTTTGTTTTATTTAAATATTTGACAGCGTCTAAAGCGGCCTTTTGAGTCTTGAATACCACAAAACAAAACCCTGTTGGGGCTTGAGTGTGAGCGTTAAGCCCCATAATGATCCGGCGGGGCACTCCAACAGCAGAAAATACCTCTACCAACTGTTCTTCTGTTGTTGAGAGGGCCAAGTGGCCCACATACACAGTATGGGATTTTAAACACTTTTCCAGCTGGGTGGAATCGCCGGTTGTTTTAGCCTTGGTGATCATGTATGAAGAATGTGTATCTAACCTTTGACAGGCATTGGAGAACTTGGGTGTCTCCCATTTGGCCAATTGTGGCGAAGCGATATCCATTTTTTGAAAGCAGATTGAAGGCGTTATAAACGTGGAGGAAAATGTGAGAAAACTAAATTTGTAGGTCGAGAGTAGAGGGCGGGGGAAAATGTTCTTTGAAAGTTACTGTGAAAGTTACTGTGAAAGTTACTGTGAAAGTTACTGTGAAAGTTACTGCGAAATCTACTCCCAAAATCTGCCCCCAAAATCTCTGGTAATATCATTGGTTGAGATTGTACCTGATTATTGACTATGTATCTAAAATCTACGTGTTTATATTCTAACAATTAATCGACAAACGGAAATATCACACAAACTCAATTCGCTCACCCTCTAAAGTGCATCCTGATCAGTTTTCAATTTTTCAGTACCCAAATGACCCGTAAACCCCATCAATTTCACCTGCTTAGCACCATCTCTTGTGAAATCCACAACTGTAACACTGGTATTGAAGGGGACAATTGATTTCTCCACCAAATCATAATCTTGTTCATCCATCCAGCCAACAAGAGATCTGATAACACCTCCATGAGTCATGACCAAAATGTTATTATGGCCTTCCCTGAAACCATCTTCCACCATCATATTCCACTCATATGTAACCCTCTTCAACATTTGATCCTTATCTTCCCCCAGTTGTCTATATCGGTCCCCAAACTTGGCCTTGGCATCGACTATCCTCATCCCTTGTACTGGACCCATCATTCTTTCCCTTAGATTCGACGTCACCTTCACATTGTTGTAGCCAGCTTCGTTTGTATCCAAAATGTGTTGCAGTGTTTCCTGACATCTACCAAGATCACTTGTTATAATCTGATCCCATTGGTGGTCCTTCAACAGAATACCCAGCTGGGTGGCTTGTTGATGGCCAACGTTATTCAAAGGAACATCTAAATGACCTTGAAGAATCTTTTTATTATTGTAATCTGTTTGACCGTGCCGAATGACAAAAACACGCAGTTTATCCAGCTGTTCATTCAATTGTATTGATGGATCCATGATGAAAAAAGAACTCTCGTTTGAAAATCATCGACCACCGATATAAAGCTCATGATAGAAAATTCACATTTGAGAAGTGTTGTTGGTGAGCAAGCCTTGTAATTCTTCAACTCAATAACTTGTAGAAAAGAGGATGAAATTAATTGGATCTGATCACTTTGACGATGAGATAACACCCGAAAACAACCCGTGGGAGTCAGTTATCAAGTGAGGATAATTAACTTGATGAATGAATTGGAAGCAGATAGTTATATCAATATTCTTTTAAATCACTCACATTTTCATCCACACTCTTTAATTCTCCGGGGCTTGGGTAAATTTCCATTTACTATTTTATCTATCTAATACATAATTCAAATTTGCTCATATTATCATTTAGAATCTTTGCCCTCGTCATTATTGGAGTTATTAAGGATCCCTCTCAATAGTCCCAATCTCTTGGATTCGGAATTCGTATTGGATCCATACAGTCCCTTACTATTGGGTATATTGGGCTTGTTGAATAATTCCTTCCTTTGTCTCTTCCCCCCATTTGCAAAGAAATATGGATCATCTCTATCTCTCTTTGAATTCAGATCATAATTATAAAGGGAAACCGGCTTGTTCCATGGGTTGGTTTTGTTTTTTGGGGTGGGATTCTTATCCATATGATTTGCAGAACCTGCCATATTATTGGTTTTAACGGCGGATCTGTCCAAAGAGGTTCTTGGTTGGTAGCTACTAACATCAGATTCGTGACTTTCTTCCAATCCCATCAATTGCTCCTCACTGGAAGGTGGTGGAGAGTTCTTGAACCAAGTGCTATCCAATGCTGCCAAAGCATTTATTCTTTTCAGTGGATCCAAAATAAGTAACTCAGATAATAATTCCACTCCCCCCAACCCTAGCATAGTATTATTAAACCTCAATTCCAAGTTTCTCTTATATATCACCTTGAGGTTGATGTTATTTCTATTAACAGAATAGCAGTTGGGATATGATTCCACCGTAGGTGAACCCACTAGTTGGAAAATCAATTCTGTTTGATGAACGTCACTCTTTCCCTCAAATAGGGGGCATTTAATGAACAATTCCGCCAGTACACAGCCTATTCCCCAGATATCTATAGCCGTTGTATATTTTTTGTCCCCCAAAAGTAGCTCAGGAGCTCTATACCATCTTGTCACAACGACCGCGGTGTATTCTGTTGACCCTCCTCCTGGTGGGGAATCGATGGTTCTGGGAGGCTCTCCATGATATAATCTTGCCAACCCAAAATCGGCAATTTTGATCACCCCAAAATGATCCAATAGAATGTTTGCCGTTTTAATATCTCGATGAAGATATCCTTCCTGATGAATGTAGTTCACACCCTTCAATATTTGCATCATAATACATTTAATCTGACCCAGTGACAAATTGATACTGGGGTTGTGTAACAACCCATTCAAGTCAGAAGAAATGTACGGTGCCACAGTATAAAAACTAGAGCCGTCATGAATCACGTTCAGAATCTGGATCGTGTTAACATGTCGCAATTTCTTTAAAATCGTGATCTCCCTGAACGCAGTTATAGGAAATCCTTCCTTCTTGTCATGAAGGATAAACTTCTTAAGAGCAACCAACTTCCCCGATACTGTGTCAGTAGCTTGCAGAACAATACCAAACGTACCGTGACCCAACTCTCTACCGATTGTATATCTGTCCATTAAAATGTTGAAGATGAAGTGGTGAAAAAAGTTTGTCACTTTATCTTCGCCCAATATGAATGGAACATCTATAGAGCACGATCAAAAGCTGGCGCTTCATTCGATAAGATCATTTTTGAGATCCAAAACATCGTTTGACGTTTTACCCGTGTCCTACAGAGTGATTGTCTTCGACACTGCCCTCAATGTCAAAAGAGCACTAAACATTTTACTGCAAAATGCCATTGTCTCTGCACCCCTTTGGGATTCAAAGGCTTCGAAGTTTGTGGGGTTGTTAACTGCAAAAGATTTTGTGAAATTGGTGGCTTCCAATTGTGATTGGTCCTCTCCATCGTTCACTTTGAACAACATAACAAATTCGACAACAAACACAAGTATACACCCATTGAAATCTTTATATGAAGCATGTATTTACATGCTTCAATCCTCTGCTAGAAGAATTCCATTGGTGGATAGAGATGAGGGCTTGGATAGAGAAATTGTTGTTTCTGTTTTAACCCAATATAGAATCCTCAAGTTTGTGGCCCTCAATTGTAAGGAAACCCGCCGCCTACTACAACCATTGGGTGAGCTCAACATTGGATCGTGGAATCTGATAACAGCCACTTTGGAAACACCAGTCTTGGAAGCAGTCAAATTGCTGGCAACGCATGAAATGTCATCGATACCTATTGTGGACTCGGATAATAAATTGATCAACGTCTACGAAGCGGTAGATGTGTTGGCATTGCTAAAAATCCAGGATTTGGACCTATCCTTAAGTGTTGGTGAAGCACTACTCAAAAGAAGTGATGACTTCGAAGGGGTCTACACATGTACGCCACAAGATTCCCTGTTTGTGGTCTTGGAAACAATTAGGAAATCAAGATTACACAGGTTATTTGTTGTTGACAATGAGGGGAGGTTGTTGGGGGTGCTCACTCTAGGAGATATTCTCAAATATATTCTTTTTCAGTGAATTTTGTTAGTACAATGATTAATATTCTTTTCCGCCACTTTTCACTGAAACGAAAAATTTATACGTTAATGTAATTACATTAAATTATCCGGAATTTAAAATAAAGCTCATTTATGATCAAGAGATTTGTAAAAACTATTTAAAAGAATAAAAGAAATCAATATATTTCAATCAGAAGAAGAATGCAGCGATAAAGGCCAATGTTGCAATCAAGTTGTTGGACCCGATTCTGAATGCAGAACCTTCATAAATAGAACCCGTGGTAATAGAGGTATTTGGAGTGATAGAACCGGTAGAGACAGTTTGAATTGTACTGAGGGAACTGGTTGAAATAGAGTTGGTAGCAGTGTCAACAGTTGAAATAGTTGGTGTACCGTTGACAGATGAAGCTGATGAAGAGGTGGTCTCAATCTCTGGTGTGCCATTTGCAGCTGAGGATGAGGTGGTCTCAATCTCTGGTGTGCCATTTGCAGCTGAGGATGAGGTGGTCTCAATCTCTGGTGTGCCATTTGCAGCTGAGGATGAGGTGGTCTCAATCTCTGGTGTGCCATTTGCAGCTGAGGATGAGGTGGTCTCAATCACTGCTGTGCCATTTGTAACGGAAGCAGATGTGGTTTTAATCACCGCTGTGCCATTTGAAGCTGAGGATGAGGTGGTCTCAATCATTGGTGTTCCATTTGGAGTCTCAGATGAGGTCGTCTCGATAACTGAAAGACCATTTGTAGCTGAAGTAGATGTGGTGCCAGAAACAGTAATTGCCACAACTGGAGAAATAATGTTACCATTTGTGCATTCGGTAGTCACAGTGATTGTAACACCTTCCGTAATGGTGATGTTATATTCTGTTGTGGTTGACAATAACATACTGGAAACTGGAGATTGAATAACACATTCGGTTATGGTTTCCGTTACACTGTCAACTACAGTGACAACTGGAGTGAAATAAGTAACTGCTTCACAAGAAGTACATAATTTCGTCTTGGTCACAGTAGAGTATCTGGTAACGGTATCCATAGAGGCACTCACAGAAGTACAAGAGGCAGCTGGGGTGTTCTCAACAACAATAACAATGGAGGAAACCACAGTGGATGTTGGAGCACCAGAGTCGTCGGTCAAAGTAGAAACAACGGAGCCTGTAGTCGTGTAGGTCGTGGCATCACCACAGGTCGACAATTCACTCGTGGTCGTGGACAAGACAGTACAAGAGGCAGCTGGGGTGTTCTCAACAACAATAACAATGGAGGAAACCACAGTGGATGTTGGAGCACCAGAGTCGTCGGTCAAAGTAGAAACAACGGAGCCTGTAGTCGTGTAGGTCGTGGCATCACCACAGGTCGACAATTCACTCGTTGTGGTAGCGAGTTGTGGAGTGCCATCCGGTGTTTGAACAATCACTTCGGTCTCGGTAACAGCAAGACCTTGAGTATCAACACCCGTGACTAAACCAGTGATCGTAGTAGTAAAGTCTCCATCCCATGCTGTTGTCACTGTTTGAAATGGAGGTCTTTCGATATAAATGTATGTTGATTGTGTAACAATACCAAGGGAATCCGTAACCTCCATTTTCTCAGTTACTGTTGAAACATAATCCTTATCCCAAAAGTAATAACTGCTTGAGTAGGATGGAACATAATCCATGACAATTCTTGTCGCAGCGCCATTGATGGTTGTAGTCATAGTACTTAAACTAGTGGAGCCTAGAGACCATTGCACAACTGATGTTTCCATAATCGGAACAGCGTAAACCAATTCCATTGCAACTTCCGTATTACCAGACGCGTCGGTGTATGTCACTTCCGTGTACATGGTAGATGTTCCATAATAGACATTAGGATCTTGGTAGACTTCTGCACCGGTAATGGTTGGGCCAGCAACAACAATATAAGCATTACCATTGGTTGTTGTAGTATATGTGGTCATGGCTGTGGCAGTAGCATCAGCAGTGTAGATGGTGGACATGGCTGGTTTCTGCGCAATGAGCAAAAGGCCTGTTTCCTCAGCACCATCAGCATCGACATAAGTTGTTGTCACTGTGTCTGTATGAACCCATTGATTAGTTGAGTCGTAATTAGTTGTGTAAAATTCGTGAGGAACATAATAATCGATGATGCCGGTGACAGAGCCATTTTCTAATGTAGTGGTTGAAGTCATTGTACTGAAATTAAGCTCATCCCAAACAATTGTAGTTGTTGCAAATCCGGGATAAATAACATCCAACCATGTTGAGTAAGAAGTATCTCCGTTATCTAATGTGACTATCTTGGATGCATAAGCGGAGGCGGTGACAGCACCCGAATAAATGTAACTGGTTGATAATTCTGGACGGAAAATTTCAATAACAGAGGTTGTTGGGCCACCCTCGTATTCAACGGTGACTATGGTAGAGGTAGAAAAGGTGTCCTCATTCCATTGTGAATACTCGGTCTGTAAACCGGGTTTTTCCACAAGAACATAAGTGGATGTGTAAGCATTACCATTAGCATCAACACCGGTCTCGGTTGTAGTTATAGTAGCCGCCCAATCCTGAGTCCATGTGGTAGTCATTGTTTGAAAAGCTGGAATTTCGACAATCTCGGCCGTTTCGGCGTAGATTTCCCCGTTTTCATTAAATGTGATAACGGTGGTGACGGTGGCAGTATAGGATTGATCCCATTGGGTAGTGGATGCTGTAAAGCCTGTCAAAAAAGAATCGACACCAATGGTTTCAGCAATCACCAAGACTTCAACACCATCAATAGTGGTTGTATATGGAGATTCGATGGTGGTTCCAACGGCAATGGAATCATCGTAAAAAGTGTAATAACGCATAGATGTGGTCACAACCTTTGTGGAACAATTACCAGTCAAAGTACCAGAGAGTTGGTAGACGGAATCTGCGAGGGCAGAGCTTGTACCATCTGGATTGGTAATAGTTAACTCCAAGGTACCGTCAGTCTCTGCATTGAGGTAAACAATTCTCAATGGATAGAAGTAGCCCCCCTCAAGAAAAACCCATGAGGTCTGATCCCCAGAACTGCTGGCATCCTTGGTAGCAAACAAAACTGCTTCATCTGAAGATCCAAGTTGAGAGATATCAGGGTTACAACAATCAAACCCACCTGAACCCATCCAAATCATAGCGGCATCATCAACTGAGGTGACATCAATTTGATACAAACCATCTTGGTCAGCTGTTACAAATGGGTGTTAGTACCGGTATCAACCTGAAAAAAAGAGCGAGTAAAAACCGTTAAAAGGTCACGTGATAATGCAACGGCGGTAAAATGCTCAGTTTGTCTCCAAACATACCTTTGAAGTAACCAGTGAATTCCATGACAAGATTGGTAATTGGAACTTCCAACGTTCCTATGTTTGTTGTTTCTTCATCAGCACCACTGGCGTGATAAAAAAAATCGGGATCAGAGACCACACCTGTCGTGATAGCTGAGCTGACAGTATATCCGGTGGCATAAAAAGCAGACTGAGAATAGTCGACTGTATCCCCAAGGGAATAAGGAAAGACTCTGGCCATAAACCCATTACTTGAGGTCATCCCTGTAATATCACAGGCAACGTTACTGGTAGCAACCTTCCCTTCTGCACCCAAGGCATTTGCAGGATTAGCAAATACCAATAGAGCAATCGAAAGCAATGAAGAAAGCATGATTGATAACTTGGTAGTAAGCGGAGAGGGGGGGGGGGGGCAAAAACTGCCAGCTTGGGATTTCCACTTATTTATACTTTATTTTATTGTGTGCTCGGTAACAATTTTAGTAATTTATGATCGGCAGTTGTGACCTCAATTTGAAATGGCTTTTACCGTCTTACCGAATCGTTTCATCTTCTTCTCCGTCAAAAAAAAATGGCGAGATGACATCATCACACTCACAATTAAACTCGGTGAAATGACCCCACCAATATAAGAAAAAAAATGCAATGCTAATGACGTCTTCTTGGCTTAATTACCCATTGACATACGGAACATATAGCTATAGCGGGGATGGCCCGAACTTCAGCAAAGCTGCGGGCTTTTCAACTAATCATCCCAAACCACTTCAAGTCAATCAGTATCCATTTAAGAAGCAGCAGCCTTTTTGTTCCGAGACGCAAGTGCCTTTTCCCAATAGGGAAGCCGGTTGCAAAGTTTGCAACGCTCGTACATTTCATGCAAAAAAACCGTCACTGCATGCGGATGTCTTGAAATTTTTATCCAAATACAGTAACCCGCGCGGCGAGATTCGGCACAACTAGCCGTACCCTTTTCCCAGCAAGATTTGTATCAAAAGATCACATTGAAGACGAAGATCTTGTTGTGATGGAAAAGCGAATCAATGAAAATTATCCGATCTAAAAAGTAACTAGGCTCCTATTTATTTTCAAAAAATATGGCTACGCGCATGGGATCATTTGGCAACGGAAATCCCTGCGTAAATACGGCAAGCCATCGTCACTAAAAATAAATTGCCACTTCTAAGGTCAATAAACAGCGAAGTAAACATAAAAAGAGCGAACAATTTTAAATAAAAGAGCGAACAAATTTAAAAATGACATATTAATAAAGGCTAGCAGGATATAGGTACATATTGGGTTTGATTAGTTGATAATAAAGAAATATCTCGTGATATAGATAGAATATTTCATGTTTTCTATTTAAAGTCGTAGACATATACCCATCTCCAACTTCGGAAGCTAACGGAAACGTTTCAAATGAAACAATCAAAGCAGCGCCCCTTTTTCGGCTCCGGATAAAATTAGCATATCACAAACTTTTTTGTTTTTATTGCCGTTTTAAATGTATTTAAAGCCAAAGATTGGATAGAATGGCCACTGGAGACATGGATAAAACCTTAATTGGTTTGAAAGCTTGGCTAAATCATCTATATAATGAATTCTAAGATCGTGTGACCCTGATTCAAAATCAAGATATAAAGAGGGCAAAATTTTGATTTTTTATAACCGAATTAGCGGATCATAAATAGTGGTGCACGGATTGGATGGCCCTGAAACTTTATTTACCGCATAACCGCATAATAAATGATATTATGCGGATTATTTTGAGGCAAAATTTTATTTGTCGCATGAGCGGTTCTTCAAAGTGCCGGATGGTACGATTCAGCCTCCCACAAAGTATATTTACGATCGGGGAGATCATGAAAATACCTTATTGTACGATTCAATAACCCTCAAACAATAACGTCAGGATCTGATGTGATTGGCCAACAATTTCATTAAAAAAATGCACCCAATTGAAATGTAGATAATATCACAGTACTCCTTTTTGTCGTCATGACTATATTATATTCTTCTTTACGGATAAAAAATTGTTTCACGTATTTAAAAGATCTTCTCCCTTATAACATCTGATCAATCAAAAAAATGCAAGATATGACTTCCTTTTTTCCGGAATTGTTACATTAATGGCCTGTTTCTGTTTTGTGGGCGTGCCAACAACATTATTTTTTTCATTGGTTATTTCCTATTAGGGAACGCCCACCTTTTTCCTCTATCGGAAAGCATAATATACAATAAACTCCTTCCCCTAAAAGATGAAAAAAGCCGATTGGTAAGCTGTTTGAAACAGGGGGTGATATATGGAAAGTATCCTATTGCAATATTTCATTTCCGGAGAAGAATTGGTTGGAAATTTCGTTGGTTTTTTCTAATCTTGATGCCAACCTAGAGAACGTTTCAAGGCAATAAAATGATGAAAAGCTTAAAAATGAGTCAAGGTCAACTTCAAGCCCAAAAAATGGTAATGTATAAGCGACATAAAAGGAATGTCAATCCAAGTAAGTGATTCGGGTCACCAATTTCAAGAAAATTAAATCATCTCAAGATCATCAAGTTCAAAAGAATTGTGGCCAATTTCGAATATACAAGGTCTCAATTTTGACCGGATTCTCTCTTCATCATATGCCATATCTAATCCATGATTTTAGTCGCATTAATTGATAATAGAATCCTTAGTTTTATTACGAGCCATAACCGAACCAATTTCTAGTTCAACTTTGATCCAAAATGTCCAATGATTTGTAAATTCCACAAATGTTTTTTCTGTTAGTCATTAAAGATAATTGCACGCACATTAATCAAGAATTGGAATCATTTGCTCGGATTTTACCTTCATGTCCTATCCTCTCTCCTATTTTATCCAACTGACTCCCAAAATTAGTTCTCCAAAAGAAATAAATAGTGATCAAAAATTTGAGTGGCATCCATCGAACCCTAAAATGGTCGACATTTTCACACTTATTTCGGCTGTATCATCCTTTAACATTAGCTGTTTCCTCCAATCAGTTAATTCCGCTATCACAATATCATTAACATTTTCGTATAAATTCTGGCTCACCTTCAAGCTTCCACTTGTTCAAAACCAATTTGAAGTCGTCGGAGTTTGCAAATCATTCTAAGCCACTAACTGCCTTATCTTTCGAGTGAGTAATGTCTCCTTTATAAACTTTTGACCAAGTTTTTTTTTGCTTACCTAAGGAAAGGAAATTTCCACCCTTGATACTCTAAAATCAAGCACCTTTAAGTAATGGAGTCGACACTGAGGGCCACGCTAGCAGGCCTATTTGTGGGATCACTCATAATGTTGGCTAATTTTCAATTTGGATTGCAAACCGGATGGGTTTCAATGATGTCGTTGCCGGCAGCGTTACTTTCCTATTCAATCATTAAAGCCATACCATCATCTGTACCATTCACACCCCAGGAAAATGTGTATGCTCAATCTGTGGCAGTAGCGGTAGCAACAGGTCCCTTGGCTTTTGGGTTTATTGGTATCATTCCGGCAATTGAAAAGTTGATGACTAATGAAGAATCAGGGTTCCAACCAAATTGGACTCCATTTATTCCCAGTTGGAAATTATTAATTTGGAGTATGGGAATGGCATTCTTTGGTGTGTTCATTGCAATTCCTTTAAGGCAAGAGTTCATTGTCAAACAGAAATTGAAATTCCCAAGCGGGAAGGCTACGGCAATGCTGATCTCCGTCTTTCACAAGTCTCCTGTAATTCATGATCAAGAGGAAACACAGGATACGAGATATCTTAATAACAACAATGAAGCTAATAATAATAAAATACTGAGCCCACCCCAGATTACAATAACGGAAGATTCAGGCTTACTTGATGATGCAAATAATGATAATAAATTATATCCAAGGAATTTGAATTTGCTGATGAGTACTACAGTTTTAGCATCCATTTACACCCTCTTGGGTTATTTCTTCCCACTGATAAAAAATTGGGATATATTTGGCTCTCATTTGTCTCAAACTTACCTTTTGAATTTCACACCCTCACCAGCTTATATAGGCCAGGGGATAATTATGGGAATTGAAACCACTACCAGTATGCTATTTGGACTGGTTCTCGGTTGGTGTATATTGGGTCCAATGGCCAAATCTTACGGCTGGGCTCCAGGTGAAGTAGATGATTGGAAAGATGGCATCGCTGGCTGGACCATGTGGGTAGCTTTAGGTATTATGATTGTTGATAGTTTGATTAGCTTGGGAGCGATGGTGATAAAGATTGTATTCAAACGATGGAAAGCGTTTTCAGATTCTCTTTCAAACAATGAGGAGGAAGAGTTCTTGTTGGACAATACAGCTATGGATGATTCATCTAGTTACAATTCAGTGAATTCCTCCATAGTGGGCAATCATAAGCCTGAGCCTGAGAACGTCCCTATTTGGATTTCTATCTTGGGGTTAATTATTTCAACGCCATTCCTGTTGGGCTCTATGCGCATTTTATTTGGCACAATGGTCTCTTCCTGGGTACTCCTGTTAATGATTCCATTGTCCCTCACTTTTTCTCTCTTGGGGGTTAAGGCGTTAGGGGAGACCGATTTGAATCCTGTTTCAGGTATTGGAAAACTATCTCAGCTGGTCACTGTGTTGCTTTTACCCAAGAATGCCCCCGGTGCCATTTTAACAAACCTTGTTTGTGGGGCATTGGCCGAAGCAACTACCCAACAAGCGGGAGATTTAATGCAAGATCTAAAAACAGGATATATGCATGGAGCTTCCCCTAGAGCCCAATTCATTGCCCAGATGATTGGATCCATTTGGAGTGTTTTACTATCTACTCCTATATGGATTTGGTATAACAAAATCTATGAGATACCAGGGAAAACGTTCAAAATTCCAACAGCTTTTATTTGGATTGATTGTGCAAGATTGGTTAACGGGAAAGGTTTGCCACCCATGGCTGGTGTCGTCACCTTAATTGCCTCTGTGGTAATTGCATCAATAACAATTTTCAAAGTTTACATTTCCGAATATATAAAAAAGGAGAATGAGGAGCTCAAGAGGTTGAAAAAAAAGAAGCTCATTGATGGGGAGAGTTTCAAAGCTCGGAAGATATCCATAAATAAGGTTGCCAAGTGGTCAAAATGGATTCCATCAGGTGTTGCCATTGGTATTGGAATTTACAACGCCCCTTCTTTCACCCTTGCTAGATTCTTTGGTGCTCTTATTAGTGTCCTTTGGGGTCACTACTACAAAACTTCAGATGACATTAATCTAATCATCTTTTCGTCAGGATTGGTTCTAGGTGAAGGGGTGACAAGTGTTGTTAATATGGCATTGAGTACGTGGAGTGTTCCTCATTTTTAGTTAAAATAAAAGGTTTTATACACAGCGAATAATATTCCAGGCTGTTAATGACAAAAAATGATCTTAATAGAATCATCATCCTATCAAAGAGAATACCAAAAAACAACTAAAAAAATGAGAAGTACGGGATTCGAACCCATGACACCACCTTGGAAGGGTGGTATGCTAAC